>JAAWXA010000007.1:10020763-10317032 GCA_038090715.1 Florisuga fusca | reverse complement strand
GAACTGACAGCTTAAAGATAAACCAGCTCTACTTGAACACCATACCTCAAGCTCATTTTTTACCTCCCATTTTTGGGGAAAAAATAAAAAAAATATAAAAAAATAAAAAATAATAATAAAAAAATAAAAAAAATAAAAATAAAAAAAATAAAAAAAATAAAAAAAATAAAATAAAAATAAAATAAAAAAAAAATAAATTCATATGCTCAGAGGTATGAACATGGCTTACAGACTGACTTTGGGTGTCTGGGTTCCTTAGTCTCTGATACAGGTTTTAGGTTAATGTAGGCATGCCTGGCTCCACCATCTCCATACCCACCAATTTTACCATACAATGGAAAGCTCAGAGGAGTGTAGGAGTTCTTCAGCGTGACACCTTTCAGATCATAACCCCTAAATTATGTGGCAGAGCAACGCTTGAAGAAAGCAAGTTATTCTTTTTGATGATTATGTTGTTGATGCAGCTAATCCAAAGCTCCCCTAATAAATCTTCCCAGTGACTGAAGGGAAGCATCAGTTCAGAAAGATTGTGGTGAGATTTCAATATCAACAATCCTCATACCCCTCAGAAAAATGTAGTAAATTGCCAGGACAATATATGCTTATTTTGTGACAGCCATGCATTCCAGCACATCTGACAAGGCAAAAAATCACCCCTATTAGAGGGAAATTATATTAAGAAGGGTTGTGAAGAGAGCATGAACAGAAGTTTCAGCATGAGAACTAAAACCAAGTGGAGAACTGTGGTTACCTAGAGAAAGGTTTGACTACTGGTACAGATGACAGGTATTAAGCAGGAGAAGGTTTTTGCCTCCATTATATCAGAGAAGTCAAAATGAAAGCCAGAGGGCCAAAGAGGGGAATTTACATCTGGAGCTGGCAGCCTAATCCCAAAAGACTGTCTGAAAAAGGCTAGAGGGGGCTTTTAGATCTGATTTTCTAAAACCATGATGTTTTTGCAGTCACATTATCTCTGTGTGCACAGTTTTCCAACTTTCTTTCCTACTGTAGCTGCAAAAAAACTTTGCTGTCAGATTTGGCAGTAGAGCTGACCTATCAACAAGATAAAACTCTTTACCTTCGTAGAAGTAAGCGGCCAGGTGAAGGAGAAAGAAAAATATGAATTCTTTACCATCAGAAAGGATGCAGTGTAGAAAAGCTCAATTTTAGACATAAGACTACCTATGGGCAGCAAACTTGAGTCACAAGAGTAGGCTTCATTCCACCACTCCCAGATCAGCCTATTAAAATGATGTGACAATTTTGACCCAGACTCAGAAATGCAGAAGGAGATGTAGAAGTTTGTTCCAGACTGAGCTTATACTTATTGAGATTTTTTTTGTGCATCGGGTTTATAGATTTTTAAAGCCAAGATAATTGGAAAACCTTGTTGGACTTAGACCTAAGATAGTATGACATAGAGCAAGAAAGCCTACCTTAATCATTTGTTCAATAAGAGCAGGTAGAACATGACAACAAGAAGCAAGTTTCACGGTGAATTTACAGTAAAAATTGTGGACTTGGCCATGAAAAGTTATTCACATAATTAGTTGACTTCACTGAGTATTTTCAGCTTGTATTTTAGGGTCAGCTCTTTCCTCTCTTGGACTTGATGATCCTGATGGAATCCAACTCAACAGATTCTATGATTCTATGACTTTTTTCTCTGAAGTAGCATCAGAAGTGCAAGTTGACTCTTCTGTTAAAGCTTTTGTATTTTGTATAAATAATCATACATTTCCTGGATTACAGCCTAAACCCAAGGATCCTACTTCCAAGGTAATGATCCCAGCCTCTCTGTGCACTGACATATATCCTCCTTACAACCTGACTGTTGTTCCTGGTATCTAGAATATTCCTGAGTTTCTATAAGTAAAGGTAATAGCTCTGGAAAAAAGCAGTATTTCCTTTAGCAAATGAGATGGGCACTTCTTAGTGCCTGATTTTCATCCCACAGGAGTGAGACACCAAACCCATAAATCAAACCATAGAAAGGAAGTCTTCTACCTGTGTCAGGGTGAATTACATTGTTCTTTAATGCAATGACCTCCTACTTGCAGTTGCATGGAAGTATAATAGTACAGTGTGGTTTGATTTGCAGAAGTGTTTCTCTTAAGATCATTCATTTACATATATTGCACTTCCTTTCTTCCCATTTTTCTATGCACAAACAGACACTTCCCCTTATCACAGTGTAAATGAGGTTTTGTTAATTGTCTCAGGGTCAAACCACACCATTTAATCTCTGCATTAATGGGGCTAAAGAAGTAAGCATCTTCAGAGGCATGCTGTTCTGAGCAGCACAGAACTGTTCTCTTAAAGATAAACCAGCTCTACTTGAACACCATACCTCAAGCTCATTTTTTACCTCCCATTTTTGGGGAAAGAAATGAAAAAAAATATATAAAAAATTCACAGCTCTGCTTCCCCCACACTTTTTTTATTGTAGCTCGTTTTTATTCAATCATCTTCATGAAAGTGCCAGGCATGTCAGCAGTCCAGCTGCTCTTAAGACTTCCAAGGAGGATTGGAATGAGCCTCATGGGGAAGGTTAGAAGCAGAATAGAATGCTGAATTTTGGCAGTCTCATAAAGGAGGAGAAGAAATATGTACCTACTTGAAGGTAATTTGGAGTTAAGAATAATTTGAGGCCTTTGTAAACAATAGCATCTTAAACTTGTTTCCACAAAGCTCTTTCATTTTTCACTAAAAGCTTTTCAATATCAGAACATTTCAGTACTGAATGTGCTACAATTCCCCTCCTTTCCCCCTCCACTTGTTCTATTAGCAACTTTTGTTCATAAAAACATATTTTTCTACTTTATTGTTTATTTCAAAAACTGTTATTTTTATCTCAGCCTTCATCTTCTCTGATTTTGCTTTTTTTGTCTAGATATGAGCAAGAGATTCTACTATGTGAAAAAGATGCACTTTAGTAGTATCAAATCTCTTATCTGAATAATTACTTGAAACAGAATCATACTTCTCACACTTTATGTGTTTAATTAAAAATTCTATAAATAACTATTTCACTGTTAGTTTTCTGGACATGAATATGCTTTGAACACTGGAGAAGCAAGAAGCACACACGAGAAACACTGCTCTGTCACAGTATTTTAAGACTGCTTTTAGATTACAAAAGCTCCCCAAGTAGCACATACCTGTTAAGGGTTAGATAGGGAGAGATACATAATGTTTATCCTTCTTATATTCAGATGGCCACTTTATCATATTGAAGATATGTGTTATATCCTAATGAGCTACTGACCTGTCATCAGGGGTTGCTAGTCAACCTTCAATCAAGAGAGAGATTGCCTTCTGCAGATTATTAACCCAAGATACACAGACATTTGCCTCAATAGCTTGAAAATAAGCCAGTGCCTGTCAGCCTTTGAAAACCAAGATCTTTGATTTCTTTCTCTTAATGTCAGTGTTCACAGTCCTAAGCACCAGAAAATCTGTACTCAACCCTGGATCCAGATCCTCAAAGATGTGTTGGTGACTTAAATCCACACAATTCAGCCAAACATATATCTTTATGGATTTTTAGTTAGACACCTGAATAGAAGTCTGATAATTCAGAGAGGCTGCTGAGAACCAAGCTACTACTACATTTAAATACCTGCTGTTATGTATACAGAACAACCTGAGGTGAGTAAAAAGCATAATCCCTGTGAAAAAATAGATCAGGGAGAAAAACAGTGGTGAAACAGTCAAATATGACAAGCTACATATTCACAAGATGAAATAAATGCTCACATAGGTACAAACTGCCCTTAACACACTACAAAATGCAGTTCAGGCAGATCACAGAAGTAAATAACACTCAATCTGCAATAAGAAAAAGCAACAATTGATAGAGCATTTTGGATTATCAATCAGGGAATATGTGAAAGGGACAGACGAGAGTAGTGTTGGAGAAAACTCAAACATTACTACATAGACTTTTCCTGGGCCAAATCATGAGCTGGATGGAGCAAGTGGAAGTAGGTTTAGTAATTTCATCTGGCTGCTTGAGTTCACAGACTGCTTTTTTTTCCCCTCTATGAGACATACTCCTTTGCTTTGCCTTTTGTGGTTTTTTTGTTTTTATTTAATGACTACTAGATTTCCTCCCCTGTGTGTCTGAAATCAACATCTCACAACATTCAATCATACTTATATGTTTGAACATAAAGAAGAATTTTGCACAACCAAACTTGGAAATGAGAACATTTTCAAAACAACAACAACAACAACAAAAAACACATTCTGCTGTTGTATTCCTCTTTCCTCTGCTATGGATAACGATATTTGTCTTATCTCTGGCAACAGAGCTGCCCCTGCAGTGAATTCACAATCATGCATTACAGAAATACAGACGTTCGTGATAGAGGAGAGCAGAACAAGATAGCTCCCTTTCTTTTGAGTGTTTTGTCATCTCTAGCACCAAATTACTCAAGTGACAAGGCTTCAACTGCACCCCTTGGGATTTTATTCTACAGCCCAATACCTTCCATTGTCAGGATATTTGCACAAAAATTCAGTGAAAAAATTCCTCTTTCATTTCCATATCATTACTCCAAGTCTCAGCCCTGTCTGCTGAACTATGTAACTTCTCCCATCTGCTCCATGTCAGTGTTGCAGTGTGTTGTTTTGTCCTCTCTGATAAGCCAAACTCTGATAAGCTACTTAGGTCTTCCTTAATTGTCCTGGTTTGGGCCAGGATAGAGACACTTTCATGTCTTGTAATTTTGCTTCCAGCTAAGTGTCTCATAAGTAGCTGCACTTGCTGAAATTTACAGCAATTTCTCAGACAGTGGCTGCTTCTAGGACTGATAACACTGGATGTTTATAGTTACAGCTAGAGAATGGTCTGCGGGACCAAGACCACTGCTCAGTTCTGAGGAACATCTTATGCTCAGGAAAGAGAAAGGGAGTAGAGAGGACACATCTGCAACCCTCCTCTAAGGAGCTGCAGACAAGATAGGTGACCAAAATTGAGCAGAGTATTCTATCCCATACATATCATACTCAGTATAAATTTGAGGGATAGGGAGCGTCAAGCCCCTTCCCCTTTGCCCTTAGCCTTTACCTTCACCCTTTGCCCTTCCTTTCGGAACACATTAATAAATCAACTCCCCCTGATTCTCTCAATCATTTTTGTTGCTCTTCTCTGAACTGCCTTTAATTTACCAGCCTTTTTTCAGAACAGTAATCCTTAGAAATGTCCTTCCTGTTTCACCAGTCCCACTGACATAAATAGGAATGATTACAACCTGATGGATAGTTGAGAAAGAAAAAATAAATACTTGGAGAAAATATTTTATTGCTACTGTATTACTGAAAAAAATTGTACTGAAATTTTGTTTCCTTGGAACTTGCTACTTCAGTGTGTGTACACAGAGGCAATGACTGCATTTCCCCTCATATTTTCTAAAAGTGTGTTCGCTTTCTGTCAGATCTATAACATGGTCTTCACCTATCCAGCCTGTAAATAAGAAAGACCCTAAAAATCCCCTTCGTAGTCAAATTTTATATTCGGGACTTTTGTTTCTAGTTGAAATTCAATCCAATTTGGAAATCCATGTGAGAATGGATTTCTTTCATTCCCCATGTCTCAGAACAAACATACTAATAAAAGACATGAAGGTAAAAACTCAACTTGGTCTTTATCCAACAAAGACTTTAAATAACACTAATCAAATACTTCAATTTAACTACATAGAAAGACCCTGCTTGATCCATGTTTCTGAATGAATTTACATTAATCCCGATTCATTTGAGAATTAGTCACCAACATGGAAGCATTTTGTTAATTTTTTTATTATAGCAGCCAATTCGTATTCCTTGTAACAGGTAGTATACAACTGCTTCTCAGACTGGAGGTTCCTAATTTCCCCTCTTAACTGGGTGAGAAGAAATACAGAAGAGCTACAGCCTAAACATCATCTGTTTTAAGGAAAAAACTATACTTCTATCATAGTTTGAATACATTCACATAATCACAGATTAAGGAAAATCAGCCAAGGCACTTTATTTTAGCCCTGATTCTAACAATTTACATTGGCTTTTGCCAGAGACAAAAGACTGTGGAAGGGAACAGGTGGAGATATGCCAGGCTGCTGTCCATGTAACACAACAAGAAAGCTGGAGAAAAAACACAACTTTTTTTTAAATTATTAATAAAGAGCTAATTTAAGAGTACTATGAAATTATCGTCCAGCAATAACATTTAAAACAGAATTATTTTTTCCCTCTGAAGCACAAATTGCCGTTTCAATTCATTGGATGATCACCATCACTACTTCACTGAGTATAAAATAGTCTTTGTAGTTAAATAGATGGTATATCCTGCATGGAAATTCCTCAGTGAAGATAGTAATAATATTTGGCTTTTTTTAAATCCTTATATCAAACCATCAAAACCAATGTTTAAAAAACAAAGAATCTAAAATTAAAATAAAAATAATTAATTATCATTAATCATAAAAATTGTTAAACGTACAAGTGTAAGGGGTAAATTTTTATTGGTGAGGGTGAGGCTAAATCAATATCTCACAAGCTGCATCTTTGGACTAATGCCTTTCTTAAAAAAAAAAATACCAAAAAAAAACAGGAAAAAAAAAAACAACAAACAAAAGAAAACCCAAAAAAATGCCCACACAGACTAAAAAGAAAGCCCTCTCTTTTTTCCAGGCTTGAAGTTTTGACTTGGATTTCACTGCAATTGTGCAAGAAACAATCTGGCATCTGGATATAGATGAGGTGACATAGTGGGTCTCTTCCAGCTCTCATCTCTGATTCATTTATCTTTTGGGCATGTCATGAGCTTTTCATCATCATTTCTGAATTATCCAGCTATCAGCATTAGTTCAAAACAACCTCACATGGTCCTCAATACCCTTCTGTATGGGCTGAATTTCTGCTTCATGTCACTAACTGCCTTTAATGATTGAGGAAGACAGACACAGCACCAGCGCTTGCCCCTCTCCATTCAGAACTGCCATGAAGCCTCATGAAGTGCTGCTGTAACTGGCAAACATGAAAACATTTGTCCCCATCTCATGACAGGTATACCTCTGAGAAGAGGTGATGCTGCATATTCAATCACTGTGTGTCAGAACAGAAGATATAAACAGAATGTATATGTATAGTGCCTCAGCTTTTCAAGCTTTATTTAATCTATTTCCTTCAAGAGTATGGATTGTGTTGAATATGCATGGGTCTGTATAAAATATTTCTGATGTCTTCTCCAAAAAGTCAGGGTAGTAACCTTGTATATAAAGAAAACAGCAACAAAATAGTCCCACATCTATTAATAGCTTTCCAACTTGAAAAGAGATGAAAGAAAAAGCCAGACTGATGTGAAGGAAATGGCGAGAGCTGAAATGAGAGTGCTGGATGCCAATACAGAGCCAGCAGTAACTTGAGCTTATGGGGATAGGTGACATCATTTTAAATTTTCTAAAGCAGCCACTGGTTTTTTAATACTGGCTAAATATAAAAGCAGTTTGGCTCCTTGAGATTTGAGCAACTCCTTTTAAGCCGCATGGTCTTCTACACAGAACCTCTGAAAAGTGCCTAAAATATAATTAAAATATGGAACACAGATGGGCACAGACGAAAGTCTAGGCATTTGTCATGAGCCAAAGGTAGGTGAGGAAGTCATGTCTCACAAAGTGAGCACAGTTCCCCTCTTGTGGGGACCAAACCAAATGTCACATCCCACAGAGTGGGGACAGTTACAGCTCCCCAGGTGTGCGGGTCGACCCAGGGAGATTCAGACTGGACCCTCTTTCTTTCTAAACTCCTTCAGAGAGGACCCTGGGTGTGGCTGGGCCCCAATCCTCCTCCTATAATTAATCACTTTTAAAGACACATTCAGTGAGATTAAGTTTGGGAATTCTTTGCTCAGTACTCTAGGAGTAAGATTGCATCCCAGGAGGTTTGTATAAAAACACAACTTTACTTAAAAGTAAGTAAGATTACAAATCATGTGAGATTACAACTAGAAGAATTAGACATCGTGGAACTTTCAAAGCAATGGATTACAAATAGTGGAATTTCAGGCTATTGTCCAAACAACAGGGTACAACTAACAAAACTTAACAAAGCAACAGGTAATAAAACTTAACAAAGTTGGAAGGCTATGTTACCCTCCTGTGCCACGTTAAGGTTAGAAACAGAGAGAGAGATAAAGAAAAGATAAAGAAGCGATAGGAAAGGTATCACCACCCTTGGATCCAGTAATGATCTTGGTAGGAAGTTGTGGTCGTTGGATGGCAGGCACACACCCAGCATTTTGAGTGTGCATCTTTTATGCTACCAGGCCCCACCTTTTCAAGGGTGGACTTTGGTATGACAGGTGTTCACATGGGCCCCTGCAGATGGGATGAGTGGGCAATAACTCTTATTTCTGCACATGCACCCTCTCCAGTGGCTTTACACGGGGCACACACAAGATGCCACTCTGCCTCCGCAGGGTACAGCTTGCCTTCTCCTGTCCCTTATTCAATAAGGACAGTGTCCTGCCTGTCAGGGTGGCTAGCAAGGAGAGCTCCCATTGCAAGGACAGTGTTCAAGTTATCGGGATAGCCACTAAAGGAGAGGCTTCTCTTCCCAGAATAGGGCCATGTTTATCAGGGTGGTTACCCTAATGAGGGTCTCTCCTTGAGAGAACAGAGTCCAGATGGATTATTGAATGAGGCTTCCACCCAAGCACAATGTCCATTTTGTCAGGGCGGATGTTTTGAGACAATTATTCTTTTGGGGATTCTACAGCAATCTTTTAATGCATTCTTCTTTTCCCACAAGCAACAGGAGTGACTGTTCTTTATAGTGTCTGGGGTAGCAAGGTGCAGGAGACATGACTGTCATGACTGAGAGATTGGTAACATCTGAAAAATGGTTGTCCAAAGATGAAGTGACATGATGCTTTCTAATTTAGTAGATTTTTTTTAAAAAGGTCTAACATAGTTACTGACTTTTCAGGACAGAAAGGACAAAAGATTTACTAGATGCTTGCTGGATATGTGGAAGAGTTAACAATAGGAAAAAAGGAAAGCGTTGAGGCAAGTCTGTGAGAGGAAAAGTTAACATGAAAGATCCAGACGGGATAGTACAAGGATAGGAAAGTGGCAAGTATTATTGCTGCAAAAGCATATCGAATTCATGTCCAAAAGTCATTATTCCAGTTAAGGCGCAGATGTTGTGGACATCAGACAAGCACAGAAATAATATGTGGAGAAGATACTCTCTAAGAGAGGGAGGGAATTATAACTACATTACAAGAAGAAAAGAATGAGGTATCTGTTGCCATTTTGGTTGCTTGGTTTGCCTTATTGTGGAGATGCTTGTAGATGTGCTGGGAACATTAACCCTTGTAGGAACATTTTGTATGTTTTGTGACACAACTGAAGATTTAAAATAAAAAGAATTCTGAGTTGAACTGAATCAGATTTTCCCATCCCATCTTCACTTTTAATCTTTCTGACAAGGAGGAGGTGGAAATCTTGAAAGGAATGCTTGTCCTTTTCTCAGTTGTATTTAATGAAACAAAGAATATAAGAAATCATTTTAAAAATATTTTTCAAAAGATTTTAAGATGATGGGGTTTATTTGTTTTTAAATTGCAGTTGCCTGTTAAAGATGTCTGCACCATTTTCCAAAAAGCTCAAGTCTTCTGAGATAGCAAAGAGACTATCCATTAGCATTCTGAATGGACTTGAGGAGGATGACATTACAGTATTGCAGGTCACCCCATTGGCCATTTCAAGCAATAATAAGAGACACTGGAGGTGGTGGGGTTGCAAAAGCTGACAAAACAGAATGCAACAAGAAAACCAATGAAATCAAGATTGCATAATGATCAGGGGTGTTAAAACACCTGATAGGTCACAGGCCATGAAATTGGACTGCACTCTTCAATGTATGCCAGAAGAAGTCATTAGAAATGTCAGCAATGTCATAGAAATGTCAGAAATGTCACACTTATTTGTATGAAGAATGTTTACAGTGGAATTGGAAAAGAAAAAATTCACATGATGATAGTAATAGTATATCCAAGTTGTCTGGAGGTGAGCAAAGAAAGATATGAATAGAATATTTTGAGTACAAACCAAGGTCAGGGTTGTGAAATAGATTAAAATTAGATAGGAACAGAACCATAGAAATTCTGAAGACATGACGTCTCTTAGTATGTCAAATGAAAGGCTGTCAGTAGAGACTGACACACAGAAGAGCAGCCATCAGAGTGTAAGGGGAAGATATCTTGTCTTGCATTATGCTTCTTATAAGCATGTTAGTGAACAGAAAATATGAAAATAACAAATATAGAGTGTGATTTGTGTAAAATATTAGCACCTGTGGAACTCTATCACTGCAAATCACTGCACTATATGTTTACATATGTATCAATGAAACAGGTCACATTTATTGTTACATTTTGTCTAATTAAAGTAAAAAAAAATAGAAATAGCTGTCTGCTAGCACAGACTTTAAGTACTGGAAACATTTCCTCTAGTCATTGTTTACAGCAACGATTTGATCCGGTACGAAAATTGCAAATGTATTATAGGGAAGGAAGGCAGTGTTGGGAGCAGAAGAGGAAGTAAATGAAGGGTACTCCACAACTGGGGAAAAAATTTAGTGATTAGAATCTCCCAGAGTTTGCTGCTGTACAAATAGTTAACTCTTACTCAGTTTCATTTAAGCAAAATAATATTGACACAGAGAAAATGGGTCCAGATTCTGGTAAGTTTCTCCTTCACTGTCAGGAGATTTTATGCCCTTTCCAGATTAAACTTTAATCCATTAGAAAAAATGTGCTTAGAAAGACATAGTTTGAAAATTATTTTAATGACAGTTTCTTTTCCAGTACCACAAAATGCAGCATTTCTTTCATTCATAACAACAACAGAAAATAAATAATATATATATGAACTCCTCAGTATTGCTATTTTGAATTGGCTGTTCTTAAGAAAGCTATTTTAGGACTGGTCTTGCTCAGAAAGCAAGCTTACTTTGAAAAGATAAAGGGTATTTGGCACTGATTTAGAAAATAATATCATAAATTCAAGGAGCATTTTTAGCCTCATTATAGCAGCCTGTGATCTAGATTAGACTTTTCTTTAGCAACGATTTATGTCTAAATAACATATTTGTGTCACTGCAATCTAGAATTTATAGAATGAGAGAGCAAAGATGGGTGCTATCCCAAGAATTATATCATTCATGTAAAAGGAAATAGAAACCAGCTATAAATAGGCAGATAGAAATACATAGAAGTTGAGAAGTTGTGAGAATGTTCAGTAAGCGTATGGAAAGAAAAAAACCAAATATCATTTGCAGCATAGTAAAGGTGATTTGTATGGAGGGGAACAAAATACTTTTTAGTTGTTCACAGGTAGTTTTTGCCACATACAAAGATCAGCACTGGAGACATCCCCAAAAGACTGTTTGACTGTGTAATAAGTGAACCAGTAATTAATGGGTCATTGATAGTAGATATCATCACCCAGAGGCAGGAGTAAAAAAACTAGTAGGACACACACACACCTACAAAAAAAGCAGACCACGAGGGTTCTTGAAAATAGAGATAGGAAGTGTGTTTCAGACTGAGCAACCATAAGATAAACTGAAAAGGGGGATTAGGGGATGGTTCAAGACAGACTAAATCAATAACTTTTATGGCAGCAGAATTCTACATCAACATGGCTGAGTCAAGGTCATATCTCCCAGCCAGCAAGCACATCCCATTGTAGAGTGCATGAGGTCCTGGAAGACAGTTTCAGTAATGTGTTTGAAGGCCACAGAGGAAATAATCTGAACGATGATACTACATCCCATTTGGAAGAGCCTAGAGAGACATTCAGGTTGAAGAAAATGCCCAGGTTACCTGAGTAGTAGACATTATGATGATGTAGTCTTAAGATGTCAAAACAGATGATGGAGAAGAACAACTCCAGGACAAAAATTAAAAGCTCTCTTATGAACACATGGAACATGCAGTTAGGAATCCATTAGTGGTGTCAAAAAGACAGGTGGACCTTTACATTCTGGTTAGACCCAAGTTAGTTTGCAGGAGCACAAAGATCATTGCTGTCGATGAATGATCAGAAACAAAATCCATAAGATAGAAAACTGAAACTGAGAGGAGAGGATTTGTTAGAAAAGAAGCATCAGAAGATTGTAGAACCATAGAACTGAAGCTTGATATGCTTTACATCTTTTTCATGAAATTCAATTAATTTAATGCTGAAGAATGTTAGAAATTTCTTCCTAGGATAGAAGCCAGAACATTGGGTAACTCTCAGAATGAAGTTAATTATTAGTTATAACTTCATGTTATATCACATCATATAACATAATACATAATGCAATATAATACTAAGGTTCAAACAAAAAAATTGAGTAAATGAGTAATACAATGACAAATAAGTATCTCCTTGGAAACAAATTCGAATTAAATTGCTATATCCTATACAAATACAACATGCAGTAAAATTCCTAGGCCACTGCAGGCTGCAAAGCCCATTTTCTTCTCACATTCTGAATCTTGAACTATGATCAGGAGCTAACAGAGCAGAAGTTGACATTTTAAGCCAGCAACAAAAAGAAGTTTTCCTCTCCTCATGCATTTTTTCCCTGGTTGTTGATTTTGTTTATATTCTGAAATAAGATTTTTGCCTTCCTAAATTGACATTTCGTTTTATTTTTTCCTTTCAAAATAAATCTTGGATGACTAAGAATAATACTGCAGGTTGCTATTAATTTTTGTTCACCCCCTGACTTGTTGTTTTCATACTACTTTGGATGTTTCTGAATTTTTTAAGTGTCAAACCACATAAATTTCAAAAGTCCCTTTAAGGTATTTAGACACTTTTCTCATTATTGATGATGAGTTAGAAATTTTTGGAGGGTACACTATATGGGCTTAACTATTTCATTTACCCTGGATACGAGTTTGTTATGTTCCCAATATTATAGGCAATAATGCAGCTGTGCTACATGTTTGCCAATTGTTGTTAAGTATTTTTTTAATTTTCTTTATTTTTCTATTTTTTATAATTTCTGTGCTGAAGTCTATGAGTATTTAACACTCCAACTAGTCAGTGAAACAATATCCTTTATCAAAATACGTAGAACTTTTATCTAAAAAATAGCAGAGTTTTGAGAATATTCCAGAATTTTTTTTAAAAAAGGAACCCTGTTATAAAGATGAAAATTATCAAAAATGAAGAAGGAGTGCACTACTCTTGCTGACAGCAGAAAGAGGATTACCCAGAGCTCAGGATCTCAGATGACTGCCTTAATCTCCAAACTATAAAGGCAGCTCTTCTTGCATTCTCTGGCTAGAGACCTCTCAGTCTCTCAGTTTGCATAAACACTTCAGTAACTAACAGGACAGCAGGAAAAAATTAGTCAGTGAATAAACAGTCACCAAGATGTAAGCACAGAGGTTTGTTTCATTCCTTTCATAACTACATTTTAAGGGTTTAATTTTATTCTAGAAAGAATCAAACATGGTAAAAAGACATTTCTGAAACAAATGTTTCAGAAAACATTTTAATTATTTTCTATTTGTTCTTCAAGCTTTTTAACTCCATCTAAAGGCATAAATGAAGAGCTATGAACCATGTACAGGAAGATATTTAAATACTTAAAACAAGTTGGAACTTGTGTCACAATGAAGCCAAAGGAACCTGTATATAAATGCTATTTTAAATACTCACACAAGGGATGCTACATTTGGAATGTTTCTGAGAACCAAAGAGAAGAAATAATACCCTGGTACTCCCAGCCCTCCTTACTGAAGTCGAGGAAATTCGAGTTACCAAATAACAGAGACTGAGATTTCTGTGCTATACCTAGGTCGCAGCAGTAGGGCATAAAATTTAAAAATGGCTTTTTCCAAATTTGTACAGAGAAGCATTAGTTCCATACTTGGCAGTAACAATATGTTAAGAGTAACATTCAAATAATGCATGTAAGTTCCAAGTCCCAAGCATTTAGGAGTTTATGTAGTATATGTTCACTTCACGGTCAGTAAAGAGAGCATATCTAGGCAGTCTTTTGAACCTAAGATGTGAAGTGCACTGTGAAGGTGCTTCTATCTCTCCAGTGACTACAGAGAGGAGTGAGGCTCCTGCCTTAGACTGAAGCCTTTAATTCAGGCTCTTCTAGAAGGTGCCTATCTTCATATTGGATAAGGTCTAAAACTAAACCAAAAAATAAAAAAATCTTTTAACCACTAAAATAAACGCAGAAGTATATTAGCACAAAGATAATTTGTAAAATTAACTGAGAAACCACAGTGTTTTCTTTTAAATTTGATGCTGTTCCTGAAGACCTTAATGGAAAAAACTTTCACTGACTCCAGTAGGTAGAGGATCATGCTTCTAATGAGCCATACCTAGATTAACAAAGCATGCAAAGGCAATTAATACTAATTTATAAAAATAGAAACTCTAGAACTTGGAATAAACTAAAAGAAAAAGAGAATTGCTTCCAAAGTAGTTACATGTTTGGATCAGTCTGGCAAATTTAGTTTTGTACAACTTCTCCTCCAGCATTTATGAAGTTTATAGTTAAGTCAACAGACTTCAGACCCAATGAAATTTCTGATGTTAAAACCTTACAGTCTGGACTGAACTAATTGATTATCTTTACCAAGGCAAAAGCAGCAGATGCAAAGCTGAAGTCAAAGATGGGTCAACATAAGTCACTGGTATTTTCATAATCAATTTTTCCAGTATTTGCAAGTTTCTCTGAATGTTTAGACAATAATAATAGGCTACCAACCTGTCTTTTCATCTACATGACTCAGAGTTTCACCAAGGTGTTGTTTTTCTTTTTTTCCTCCTTCTGTCTGAAATGGGAATAAGGAAACAAAATGAAAAAGCAGTAATAGAAAACGCACCTTCTGAAAGGTTTGGGTTATAAACAGAAACAACTGATACAGGCTGATTAAGACAAAATGCCATCGTTTCTAGTTCTTAGAAGGATTAGAGATGCTTTCCCACTGACATATAAGCAGATATGGTTTTACTCCCAATAAAAGTGCAATACAGCTGTACTTCTATAACCATAAGTGGTTACATTGCTGTAAACTTACCATCCAGTGGTCCACTAAAAAAAAAAGAGTGGTAATAAAACCCCCACTTGTTTGAAATGCAGTAAATCATTATTTTGTTTACAGGTACTAACTAGCTTAATTTAAAAAATTTAAAAAATTTAAAAGACATCCTTTTCATAGATACCCAAAGGCATACCAGGAACTAAATTACCAGAAATTATTGTGAATCACTTGGCTTATAATTTTTGTCACCAGACATTATCATTAAACTAAAATAGAACTCTGTTTTCCAAAGCTACATATTTTAAAACTGAATGTTTAGATTGCATAGTAAATAGTACTTTCTGGTTATTCTAATAAAGAGAGGATCTGTCTTGTCTTTTTGTTTTGTACTTTTTCTTTTGGGTTGATTTCTTTTTCTCAGGGCAGGCTCTCTGCAAAGGAATATTAGAGATCAAGGCAATTGCCCCTTTCCCTGGACCTTGTCCTGTGCAGCCTATATACTGCATTCCTAAAACTTCTGCATCCAGTCCTAGTAGTCATCAAACCTCCAATCTCAGTCCGTGGAAAAAAAAGGCATGTCTGAGAGACTATCAAGACTACTCCATACAAATGTTGTAGAAAGTTGGAATTTTCCTCTGGAGATGCTTGACACACACTATTTACTGTGGAAGGAGTGTAGAAATATCAGATAAAATATTTCACTTGCCAATAACTGAAGTTAGGTATGATGAATCCCACCATAAACTTTTATACTGCTAAATTTATATGAGAAAAAAGAGGATTATGAGGATTATGATACTGAAGATGGTGAGTCAGATTCTATGAAATTACACAGGATATGACCATCCCAAAGTGTTAGAAATTGGTAAGGATTCCAGTGTAGAGTTGGCTTTTAGTTTAGGAACCTTCAGTAGCTTCCAGTAGAGGTCATTTCCTAGTTTCACATTTTATCACACCATCACAGTTTGCATGAGTCCTTCACAGTCACACTCAAAACAGCCACCCCTGGAGATATTCAAGGCCAGTCTGTATGGAGCTTTGAGCAACCTGGTTTAGTGCAAGATGTCCCTGCCCATGGTAGGCTGGTTGGAACTAGATGATCTTTAAGGTCCCTTCCAACCCAAAATTCTATGCTTCTTTGTTATAATATGTTACAGCTATACTGTAATGTCTCACTTAAAACTGAGTTTATTGTTAAAATTTGTAATAATGCTGTTTCATGCTAGACTCCTAAAACATGTACCTGTTCAAAACTTCATAAATAATGCAGTCAAGTGACTTTACATCAAAAAAAAAAATACTGAGAAGGTGTTTCTGCCTCCATTTTCTTTAGAAAGGTTTGTTGCTTTTCAAGAGTTCCAATTCATTAAACTGTACTGTGCATTTCTTGGAGTTCAAAGGAAATGCATGAGCAAGCTTTAGGAAAGCAAAGTTGGTATCATCTGTCACCATCAGAAAATAAGACTTGAATTAGCCTTTGAGACATAATTAACACATCAATAGTTGTTTTAAATGCAAAAGACCCTATCAAGCACTGGAAGATGTTTTGTGGCATTTCCTAGTCATGAAACATATTAGAGACATTAAATTACTTCTCAAATTTTAAATGTTAACTCTGATCAGTACAGTGAATTAAGTAGCAGTATTGACATACACAAACCTTCATGCATTTCCTTTTGTACTAGGAAGGAACAGGTCAGAAGAGAGGGAAAATATTCAGAACTGATCAGGTTTTTTGTAACCTTTCTTTTCCCCTGAAACAGAGAGGGAAAGTACAAACAGGTACTTGCTGCCATGTGGATGTTTTGATAAGAAAAGGCTGTTATCTCAAAAGTATAAACCAGTTTCCAAGGAAACTATTTTTCAAATGGCTCTCTTGCCAGAGATTCATTGTTTTATTGGCATCAATCTCTCTCTTACACACCCTACTCCTTTACCAGGATGATAAAATACAAATGTTTCCAGAATCTGAGTTTTGGGGTTGGCTATCACACCATCTTTAACGATTGCCTGCTCAAAACAACTCACAGAAAATTGAACACCTAGTCAAAATCCTTTCTTATTGGATATAACTCATCTGTCCTGATGCAAACAATTCAAATCTAAACATAAGGAGCATTTAAGTACTCAAGGAAAACCCATATTTAAATTGGGGAGCAAGCTGTTTGGAAATGCAGGAAAAAAATCTAAAGTAGACATTCTCTAGAATTCTTTTTTTTTTTTTTCTCATTTCCAAACAGATATCTAAATGTATATCTGTTTCCAATTAGGTAACGGCAAGTTAGAGCACTAATGACCTGAGGCAAAACAATGGCTTTTTACTTTTTCAAATCAGGTATAATCTGACTTGCAAAGATCAGCAGTTCAAAAGCTACTTGGAATGATTACATGGCTAAATGTACTTCATGATCATTCATGGAGAAAAAGCTCAAGAACTGAGTTCTGAAAGTGAAAGGCACCTGTCTTCAGCTAAGTAATTACTTCTACACCAAGGTTTACATCAAACACATTTCTGAATGCTGGCAAGACAATACCATTACCACCACCTGAACAATGCTCACTTCCAACCCAGCAGAAGGCAATGACGTGGGTGATGTAATTTCGTTCCATATTCTAATAAGACCATATAACCTTGCAACTATAATACTTAAGCACATGCTTAACATTATGGGCTGACTCGTATACAGCTTTCAGTGGTATAACAGCTGATCGAAGCCAAGCAGATGGTTATGAGTTTTGTTGGATGAAGGCCTAGATGCTTAGAAGGATGATGTTGAAGTGTTTTATCACTCCCCTTAAGTCATTTTTCCACTGTGCTTTTTGCTTGGATTTTAATATGGGAATTATTTTATTCTTTAACCAAGGACATACCTTCAGAATCCATCAGCATCCTTTTATTTTAATCATCTGAAATGTACAGCTTTGCAAAGTTACAGAGAAAAGTGTATTATTTTGTATCAGTAACATTTTAACTTTGTAAAATAATATAAAATTTAGGGTAACCAATGCAATAAAAAGCCGATCATACAGAATCTAGCAGTTTGCCAGTACTAGAATTCATTAAAACTGATTGTATAACAGGATTTTCTCTGTGCCAGTGATAGTTATTAGTACAAAATGGAATGCACAATCTCTGTTCCATCAGTTTCTAGACCATGTATCAGACAAAGGAGAGCAGATTAAACAATCAGATGGGTGGGGAAAGAAAAATAAGAAAATATTAGTCAACATGATAAACAGTAGCCTCAACATCTCTGGTATTAAATCTTGCAAAATATTATTTTTTTCTTTGCAAAACAATTTGAATAGGCATCTGAATGAAGGCATGGCTCCAATCTGCTGGACCACAACTTATTTCTATGTGACAATTGTATCACTAAATTTGTTCAAGAGAGTGATAGATTGCATCTTACTGTATGGTTGTTATTCATAACTTGAACACAATTGTATTTGTGCATGCAAATGACAAATGACAAATTCATTGATAGAATAGTGCCATGCTATGAAGAGCTGTCCACTGAAAAGCTGTGAGTTTTCTTCTTATGGAATAATGAGAGAACTCTAATTAGATGTGTTATTGAACATTTTCTTATCACTGTAGTATTTTATTCTAAAATGAAAAGTCACATAGGATTGGAGAACAGATAAATTCAGATAGTAGTCACAAGGGGTATATGACTGTGGTGGGTTGGCCTTAGCTCACAACCAAGCACCCACACAGCCACTCACACAGTCCCTAGAACACCCCAGCAGGATGCAGGGAGGAAATAGAAAAAACGCAGGCAAGATTCATAGGTTGAGATAAAGATGGCAAGATGTCAGCTGCAACTACAGGCAGAACAAACAGCTTTGGGCAATTTCAGTTAATTTATTGACAATTAATATAAATATTTGGGTACTGATTTGGGTATGGTTAAACAGCAACAACAACAAAGAAAATTTTAGACACAGGAAAAACACTTTTTGTCCTCCTTTTCCAGGTCCAGCTTCATTTCACTTCACCCATTTTTGTTATTGCTGCAGGTTATACTCAGGCCCTTCAGTGAAGCAACTTGTTGCAGAGGGTCAGGGTCAGGGCATAGCTGTTTCTCCCTGCTTCTCTTTTCTTCACACTCAGTTTCCATGCCCCAAAATGGGTCCTCTATGGGCTGTAGTACTTTGGGGGAGTATCTGCTCCAGGATGGGCTCACTTATGGGTCCCTTTGCAGGGCAGTGTCTGTTCTGCCATGGAGCACATCCTCCTCCTCTCAACTTGGTATTGTTCCTGATGGCTCTCACTGTTCTTTTTTTTTTCTCCCCCTTCTTCCTCTGCTTGCATAGTGGTTTCTGCTCTTTTGCATGTTTTCACAGAGGGGTCACCAGCCTTGCTGAAAGCCTCAGCTGTGTCCTACAGTGGGTCCATTGCAGAGCCATCTGGAACTGGCTGTGTCTGGCATGGGGCAGCCCCTGGCCTCTTCCCAAAGAAGCAACCCTTGCAGCCCTCATTTGACAAGACTTCATCACATACGCCTGGTTCAACATAATTTCTAGGTTTCTTTGCCAAAGCTAACAAAAGTGTCAGTTCTAGTAAAGCCAAAAGAGTTTATGTGCATATGTGTGTTTCTGTGTATAACTTTGGCCCCAAGAGTGCTCTGAAAACCCTAGGTCCAGTTGCCTGAGGGTCCACCTGTATTCTGACATCCCATTGGATAGGTCCCAGGCAGGAAATAATGTGCAACTGCACTCCTGTCTCCATGCAGATGAAACTCAGGCATGGGCTCCTTGTGCCCTCCCAGGAGGTGAATGATGAGGGTCACACTCCAACCATACATTTTATGCAGGAGAATTCCATGAAGCCCAGAGAGTTCCAAGATCAGAGTTCCTTTGTTTGACCTGTTCCAAAGTCTGCATCTGGCACCTGTTGCCATCTGATTGCTGTTGAGGCTCCTGTTATGGGAGTTACAGCCTCCTGAGTCTGGCATCTCTTCACCACCCAAAGAACACAACTGGGAGGCCACCCTGCTGGGACAAAGCTCAGAGTACAAATGGAAAGGAAAATAAACATTGCTTATTCTCAACAGCATGAAAGGGGTGTGACTTGTTAGCATGGTTTTTTTACGAGACAATTTCTACTAAGCACGAGAAACTTTCTGACAGGTTCATGTAGGTGCTGAAGCTCATCAGTAGAGATAACAAGTCCAGATCAGTTTGTCTGCCTCTGTAAAGATTTACTTCCTTTAAAAGCCCGTTCCCGTGGCCTCTAAAGAGGCAGGAAATATCTCCCAGTCTAGGGCCTGCTGTGTAAACTGGAGAAAACACTGTGCACAAAGTTCTCACATTTTGAATTTCAAGGGAATAGAATTAAAGTCAGGTTCAATGTCATTAGGGATAAATAGAGAATATTATTAGATAAATCTGCTTTTTAATCAGTCTATTGTAATGAGTTGGAAGCATTTTTAAATTACCCCATAATTTATATGTTATTTGCTTAATGAGGTATTTCCTTATGGCATGTTAATAACTATTGCCAGGAAGATATCTAAAATGCAGATTAATTTTGATCTCACTGTCTAACCTAGTGAAAAGGTGCAGTTGACTTCTTACATCTCTAACCCTAAAATCAATTATATATATTTTTAGTTATATTTGTTGTTTGTTTGGTCATTTGGGTTTATTTTCAAATTAATATTTGAAAAGAAAAAAAAGTCAAGGAGTTTTCCAACATTCTTTTCTAAATTCTTAATAGCATTTTGAAAAGGAAAGTGTAAAAAACCCTCATCTTGCTGCTGGTATTCCCTACCAAAATACTTATGCAATGTGTATTATTAAGTTAAGCCTTTCCTGTTGTCTGATATCACCACTGGGACACCAGCACATGAGAAAGAATTGGTTAAATAAAGAGTCTTACTTTGCCCTTTCTGGCTCCTTTTTAAGTTCATCTTATAATACTCAGTTTGATTTTGCCACTGTCATTGCCTGAAGATTTTGGTTCATTACTTATTTGTTTCAGTCCAAAATGGTTTTGGTTTTGGTTTTTTTTAATAAATAATTCTTTCTGTGGGCTTTACTGTCAGATCAGTAGGCTGAGCTGCAACAGGGAAAAAGGTTTGAGCTGTGTCAGGCACTATCAATGGGCCTTTGAAATTAATTTTTCTTTTTAATGGGCAATGCAACTTTAACTTTTATTTGGCCATGCTCTTTTCCTGATGATTTATTATTTTTGACAGGCTTTTTAGTGTGAGTCACAGTTAGCCATGTACAAACGTTAAGTAAAAAGACCCTCCTCAAGTTAGGGAAGAAAGTATTCCCTTTGGCAGTTCACTTTTGTCTTTCTGTTGAGAAGACTTGAAATCAGGCTGTGCCTAAGGCTGCTGGTCGTGTGCTTTTTCAGTGTGCTTTGGAGAACAGATGCACTACAAAGGATTAACCAGGAAAAATATGTGGGGATAAACTGTTTCCCTTTTAAACCATGTATGCATTTATTTTCTATTTGCTTCTTTTACTTCTTTATTTTCTCATAATCACTGAAACAAAAGTTTTGTCTGCCCTGAAGATAAATACCATCAGCTGATAGAGAAACCCTGTGTGCTGAGATCAAAAGTGGTTCTGCACAAAATGAGAGGCTATGGAATCCTCAGCTCTGTCCTTGCTCTCTATGTTTGTTTTTTTTTAATTACATAATGGTGGATCCTCTGTTCAGCTGTGTCACTTTTAACTAAGTCCATGTCTTTGAAGGACCCAAATCAGTAACGGTTTCTCCTTTATTCTAAGTAAATAATCTTTACATAGATGAGGAATAGCTACCCTTCAGCCACTCTGCATTGTCTTGCCTACATCATCCTTCAAGATAACGGAGCCACAAAGAAAACTAATGGTGCATAAACAGCAGACAAGCCACAACTGTGCTGCCAGTTCAACAGGCCCCCCCAGTGAGGTGGTGAATGCATCACAGTCTACTCATTCCTGGAACCAGCACAGCCCCCTCCATGAAGAATAACCTCCTGGCATTTAGCTCTCCAGCCTCAATGCCAGCCTCTTGAACCATAATGATGCAACCATGATCATCTCACCAACCAGACAGAGCACAGCTGATGCACTCCTGAACGGCTGGTTTTGTGTATCCCCAAATAGCCCCAAAGAAAGAGCAAGAAAACAAATGACTGTAGTCACACAACATCCTCTTTCTAATGGGAGGAACAGGAGTAACATCCCAAATGAAAGGGACATCCTTTTCTTAGACTGCTAATGAAAAGCTATGGTTAGGAACGCTACAGTTTTCTCTTAAATGATCCTTTTTTTATAGTTTTCTTTTTGCCAAAGATGAACTACTGTATGCTGTTCAAAACTCACAGATCACTCCTCTTCCAGGAATCAACAGCACCCTCTCCCAAACTGTCACAGCCACACTTGGGGATTCAGGGTTCTATTGCAAGGTGTGCAACAAAATATGAACAGATGAATATTACTTCTGAGAATCCTAGTCCAGTAATTACTGACAGTTGCTACAGCAGTTACACCAGGTATATGAAAATATGTCCCAATTTACATGTCAGTGAAATTAAGTGTGGGCTCAGAGTCCTCAGCATTTGAGGGAAGGGAGGAGGGAGAAGGCACCAAGGAAAAGAAAAAAAACAACCAAAAAACCCCAAAACAACAAGCAACCTAAACAAAAAAACACAAACAAAAATAAAAAACCAAAACACAAAACAAACAAACAAAAAAAAGCCTCCTGAATATTATCCAAGTAGCCTAAAGCCATAAGCAGTGAGAATCACAGGAGGATGTGATTCAACAATTTACTGTTTAGCAATGGGTGTGGATTTTCTCTAATACATTGTGTTGGGACTTAATGCAAATTACCTGTGTTCAGATACATACATTTTGCAAGTCTATAGACTGACTGGCTTAAAATGTGGAACAGTTATCTCTGTTTTTCATGCCTACAGTATACCAATTTTGGTTTTATAGAATTTGTTCCAGTTAATTTTATTCCTAACATCACAAAACAGCCAAGGAAATCTTAAAAAATTTTCTACCTGAATCCAGTGTTTCTCCAGCTACATTAGAAAAAATTGTGTTCTATAGCATTATATAGAAAAAAAGATTACAAATAAAATATACCCAGTCTCAAATAATGGGTGTAGAAGAGATAGTTCAAGGACACAGGAGATAACCACCATACATATTGGCATTCAGTAACAGTCAAAAGGGCTCACAGAGCAATTGCACCTGACAATGAGCTGACAGAGTATTTACAAGATACAAAAAACCTGGGATGAGCAGAAGGACTCAAACTTTAGCAGGAAAACTGGCCTCTTCTGAAGTCTGGAAATTAGCAAGTCGCTTAGAAAAGAAGTGTGTTCATGGATACTGATGCATTTCTTATTTATAGTTAGAACCAAAGCACAAGCGACAGACCATGAAAAAGCTGTTCTTACCATACAGTCCCCCAGATCAGAGACAGCTCGAGCAGAAAGCTGGCAAGTAAGTGCATATATCTTCCTCTCCTCCTTCCCTCTCCCCCCGTTACAGTGACAGCAAAGTGGAGATGGTTTAGTGAGGACACACACTGCATTGCAGCCAAGGAACATAAACAGAAGAATGACAGACCTGCTGTCTCCAATGGGGCTAAAAGAAAAGATATCTAGGGAAGAATATAAGAACAAGATAGCTATAGACTGTTAATTTCCCAGAATCCTTCCCAGAGCAGAACAATTTATGGCTCAGTTCTTCAGCTTCTTTGTGAAACAGTAAGCAGAAGGCTGCTTTCTGAAGTGCTGTGCACAAGACATAGTGGGTGATGTCCTCACCTACAAACTGCTCCTTTTTTTATCATGAAGATAAACTTCGGTTATCTTCATGACCCAGCATCCTCCTGTATCCTTTCTTTTGGACTTGCATCCATTTCCAGGCACTGCATAAAGTCCTGTGCCGTATTTTCTTAGTGCCTGGGAATTTGGTAAGGATATATGCATTTGTTTAGTCTCAGCATTTCTGTAGGGAAAGTTATAAAACAGGTTACTGACTTTGCCATATACCTGCCCAAGTGTATTGGCAGGAACTCAGAGCAGTAGATGTGTATACAGACCGATCCACAAAAATAGCAGATGATGTACAGAGCTTTCACACATGGTTAATTTAGGGGTTGTTTCAGCCAAAAGATCTATAGTAATTCAGCAAAGGTCAGTCAGAACTAGGGCTGTGATCCGCGGAACCATGGAAACATCAGCTCAGCACTGAAGACAGCTCAAGCAGTGAGAAGAAATGATAGAAATTATAGGAAAAAGAACAGAGGACAGAAAATAAAATGTTATTCCAGATTGCACTCACATCTTGATAAAAACATTTGACACTGTCCAGCAGGACATCCTGGTCTCTAAATTAGAAAGATATGGATTTGTTGGATGGACCATTCAGTGGATTATTTGCTGGATTGTTGCACTCAAAGAATACTGGACAATGGATTGATGTCCAAATGGAGAACATTTATGGGTTTCATTTCTCAAAGTTTGGTACTGATACTGATGCTCTTTAATATCTTTGCTGGCAGACAGCAGAATTGAGTGCACCAGCAAGTTTGCTGATGACACCAAGCTGTGTGGTGTGGTTGACATGGAAGTTCATCCAGAGGTACCTTGACAGTCTTAAGAGGTGGATTGATGCCAACCTCATGAAGTTCAAGAAGACCAAGTGCAAGGTCCTGCGCCTGGGTTGAGGAAATCCCAAGCACAAATACTGGCTGGGGGGAGAACAGATTGAGAACAGTCCTGCCAAGAAGGATTTGAGAGTGCTATTTCATGAGAAGCTCAACATGAGACAGCAATATGCACTTGCAGCCCAGAAAGCCAACTATATCCTGGGCTGCAGCAAAGGAATTGTGGTCAGATAATTCTCTCCCTCTAGTCTATTTTTGTGAGACCCCACTTGGGGTACTGGCTCCAGTTCTGGACCACCCCACAAATTAAGGACGTGGTGCTCTCAGAGTCCATAAGAAGGTCTCATAGGTGATCAGAGTATTAGAGCATGTCTTCCAAGAGGAGAGACTGAAGAAGTTGGGATTGTTCAGCCTGGAGATGAGAAGGCTCTGAGGAGAGCTTATAACGGCCTTCCAGTACCTGAAGAGGCCCTACAGAAAAGCTGGGGAGGGACTTTTTACAAGGGCATGGAGTGGTAGGACAAGGGGTATTGATTTTAATCTCAGAGAGGGTAGACTTAGGTTAGACATGAGGAAGAAATTCTTTACTGTGAGGGTTGTGAGATGCTGGCACATGTTGCCCAGGGAGTTTGTAGATGCCTCAGCCCTGGATGTGTTCAAGCCAGTGCCATGGGGCTTTGAGCAAACAGGTCTACTTGGAAGTGTCCCTGCCCATACAGGGGTGTTAGAGCTTGACGATCTTTAAAGTCTCTTCCAACCCAAACCATTCTATGATTCTATGATTTTGGTTCCCATGTCTGAAAAGCAAACACATAAGCAAATATGCTAGCACTGTATTTGAGACAGCTAAAAGTGAAAAGTAATGACATTTTTCCATGAAACACATTGCAACTGATTGGTAGAACTCCTTGCCAAAGGATATCATAAATGCAAAAATCCTGGATAAACACTTTGTCTAGGTTAAAACCAAAGCCAGAATGAGGTAATCCTGGGAGATTAAAATAGTTAGAAGCTAGAAACACACAAGAAGGATGTTTGCCTGGTTCTTGTTCTTCCAACACACCTTTTAAAGACAGGCTACTTAGATAAATTATGCCTTGTTCCAAAGAAGGATGGCCATGCACATTATTTTATGCTATGACAACTTTGTTGCCAGGCAATAGGAAAGAGGGAAGGACCAAGAAAGGCAAGCAAAAAATATTCTTTCTTTCTTAAGCACTGGAAATGGTGTATGAAATGGTAACAGAGGAATACTGTGGAGAGGTAAATTAAGGCTTCAACAGACCACTTGGCATACCTTCGGAGGACCATGGTAGAATGAAAGGAGTCTTTGGAGTTTAATAACTAAGTGCACATAGAATGGCTCCAGGTACTCCAGGGTGCAGAATCCCTCCTCTCCAAACTCACTTTTACAGGTGGCAGTTTTGTCTCAGAGAAAATACAGTCCTTAGACAAGGAAGAAAGAGGCTTATTTCCATGAGCAACACCACATTCTGTCAGACCTCAGGCCAATCAGTCCAGGAGTGCTGAAAGGATGCCAGCACACCGGGAGGCTGCTTCTTACTGCTGACAGGAGACATCTGCACAGCTCCCCCAGCTCAGCCTGGATGCTTTCCACAGTTACAGAAAGGGAGTGAAGGTGTTGTAAGTGTTGGCCAATGCTGTTAACACCACTCTCACAGACACAGTGGTAGCAAGAATCCCATTAATTTTTTTCTTTGTTTCGATTCATTTAATGAAAAGAAACATCGATACTCAGCGGAAGTTCTTGTGAGCAACATTGTTAAAGAAGCAACTTTCATAATTTAGGAACAATGCTCAAAGTGAATATCAGTGCACCAGTTAGATAGCTATTCCTTTCTGTGACAGTATCCTAAAATAAAATAAAAATGGGAGACAAAAGGTAATAGATGATCTGTGCAGTGATAAAGATTTTCATAAAGTTAGAGAGAAAAAAATCTCAGTTAGAAATGAGAGGAAGAATGGGATAGAAGCTGCACAGGTTTATAGCTGCAACACAGGATAAGAAACTTTATAGAAGGCAGTGTTAGAGATGGGAATACAGACCTCTCAGCTGACCTCCCCCCATTCCTATGTAGGTACCACCCATAAGTAATCTGCTGCCACTATCTAAACTAAGCCTGCCAATCCCTTCTCAGGAGACTCCTTTAGCAGAAAGGACAGTTTAATAATCAGGGAAAAATCCTAGTAGGATGCCAAAAATATATATGACTCTACATATCATTTGCAGCATTGTTCCTCTGCCTGACATAGAAAGTGGCTTGAATAAGATTCTTTACTGACCTCATAGAAAATGTCAGAATTATTTAAAAAGCCTGTTGTGTGTCACAGTGTCTCAGCAGGAAAGTTTCTGAGGAGGAAGAGACACTGGGCCATTGCATAGCAAGAAATGAGACTCGCCAACATATCTGAACAGAGCAAATCAATCAAAATCAGAATTAAGTGAGAGAAACACCAGAATGGATTCCCAATCATGTTTTTAACCAGCAAGTACAGCAGTAATTACATTGGAGTGTTATTCTTTTAATAAAGACCCATCCCTGAAAAAAAAATATTTTCCTTATCTTCCCACTTGCAAGCCATGAAATTACTTCTTAGCTATAAGAAGTATTGCATAATAAAATATTATCCTAACTACTTAAGTATTCACTGACCCAACCATTATTTGAAAAATTTCAATTGATTACCTGTTTTAAAAACAATTTCAAAATGTAGCCAGTCAACAGAAGAAAAATTTGTGTTCCTTCATGTTCCTGTTTAGTGTATAAAAATCTTAAAATAGTCTTCATTTTGGTATTTTTTCCCTTGAAAAATCATCAGATATTGACCACTGTTTTTTCAACTTCAGTGATCATCCCTTACATGTTTTCTTTAGTCTATGTCTTTCTATGTTTTCTTTCTATGTCTTTTTCTAGTGTTTTCTTTAGTCTATGTCTTTCAAAGATTAAGTACAGGGTAAGTTTCTTAGCCACAGTTAAAGATAGGATTGGTGAACATTTGACAAAGAAAGCTTCTCTACCATCTGCTACAGTTAAACAGATGTTAACTACATATTTTTATTTCTGGCTTTCCATCATTTCAGCAGTCTTTAAAAAAATAACTAAAAAAATTCAAATATATTTCTAATGCAGAAAACCAAAAGAGGAAGAATTTGAAGTACAATTTTTAGCTATCTTCATCAGAAAAAAAAATGGATTAAAAAAGCTTCTGTTCTTTTCTGCCTGTCCTTTGTCAACATTAAAGAATACTTTCTTTCTCCAGTTCTCCAGTCTGCTAGGGACGGCAATGCAGATCCTACCAAGGAGGCAGAAAAAGAAATAAAATTCTAAGAAAACTCTAAGGCGCCTTGATGTATCTCTATCCCAGTCCAGTAGCTGAAACATTTCTTCATTAGACAGCACTTTCACCACTTACTCTTTGGGAAAATTTCAGACTCTGCTATCCATTTGACATCCGCCAACAATTGACAATTGACATCCATTGACAGTCCTGAAGCTTTAGGGCTGGTACTATATTGTTTTCTTTTCCTCTAGTAATGTGCCCTTTCCAAAGAGTCTCCCCAAAGCTACTGAGTGCAGTATAGAGCACCTCTGAGATGAGTGTAACAAGCCAATACCTGCAAAAAATTAAAGTAAATTGAAATCCACAGCTCCTATCTGTTTAAAACTATTGACTAATGAATGCACACTCTGGTATACATTGCTTGTACCTGCTTCATGAGTTAGTCAGAGATAGCTACATTTACCATCTGTCATAAAACATTTAGAAAATTGTAAAGATGGATTGTAACATTTTGCTCCTCTAGAATAGTATTGCATGTTTTGCTTCATCTGGAAACTCTGAATATCTAAAGATTTATTTTGAAAAGATGAAATAGACTTAAACCAGGTCAAATTTTTTTTAATTATTCAACTATTAATTTAAATGTTGACAAAGTTCCAGAGATAACTCAGCTTTACCAAACAGATGGCTTCAGCATGGAAGTCACTACATAGAGCGGAAAAGCACCACATAAAATATGAATCTTTATTTGTATTTTCCAGTCTTCTCTGATGCCTAATCCATTACAGACTCATTTGTCTGATACCTTCACCCCCAATGTGTCTAAAAGAAGTACTATGAAATACTAAAATCTTAGTTGCAGTTGCTGAAAATGGTTGTTAAGGTGAAAATAGCTTTTACTTTTCACTACTGTTGAGAACTAAGCTAACATCACACCTTTCAAAAACTAATAGACATTGACAGAAATTTTCACAATTACCAATCTTTTTCTGTATGTAAACACACATTTTTATATATATAACATATATTTAAGAAAGATCTTTTCTTTGAAAACTAATCAAATTTGCATGAGGAGAGAGAGACTGAGGTTCCAGAGAAGTGACACATGATTAACATAGACGCGAAATACATTTCTGTCTCTTTCAAACATTCTTGATTTGTTCACCCTTTTTTTTTTTAACCAAAAGCACACCAAGGAGTGACCGAGCATTTTTTTCTATGATGACTTAGATACCTCAGTCAGGAGAGAAGAATATAAGCAGCTCTCATGACAACACCAAACTGTCATTCAAAATCTCTCAAGAAACCTCAGAAGCCCAGGCTTGTCCTTTCTGATATTTCTAAGGCAAAGCACCACCAGTGTGGAAGCAGGAACATAAATGCAAGCTGAATACAGGCAGGTAATGTATATTATCACCAGACTTTGAGGATTATCCCAGCTTCACAAGTGTAAAATGTGGTTTTCTGAGTGCCTACAACTGTACCAATTAAATTGCTATTTACCACCTTGCTTTTTCCTTTTTCTGGCTCCAGAGACTCTACACTAAGACACCTCAGTGTGGTAGTAAGAATGACACCGTTTCCCTCTACTTCTTAGATGTGTTCAAGAAAGCACATCACTTAAGACTTGATGAACACAGAGCAAGATTGCCAAGGAGACTCCAGAATGTTGTCCATCAGACCTGTAAGACAAAACAGACAAATTTCTGCTGGGAACACATGAGATACAATGGACTTCTGTACTATTTGGTCTTCAAAATACCAGCAGTGCACTCCCTTCATAAACACCACTTTGTTAAGTGTGCAAGAAGGCACACCTATCTATGAAAGATCAATCTCTTATTTCACTTGTTCAGCACAGGGTGTGTATGTAAGCCATCCATTGTGTGTTTTAGTAGGTCACTTTTCTTAGCAGCCCTGCTTTAACTCCAGTTAACTGATTGTTAACTCAAGGCTGCAGACACATGAACAAGGCAGGAACCTGAAACAAATCTCCTATGACATCCCCCATGACACCTCAGCAGCAATGAACATTCTGTTCCTTGAAAGACATCTAAAAGCATGATTTACTCCTAGGTGACAAATGGGAATGCACCCAACTCACTTGCAGTGCTGAGACCGCTTATCATAGAGATTCATCCAGACATCCACGTAAACTAAATCCTAGTTAAAAACTGGCAGATCCCAAAGGGTAAAAGTGCTACACAGATATATGGATGGATGTATACAGCAGAGGTATATAGCTTTATATGTATTATGGCTTTTTGTTTGGAGGGTTGTTTTTTTTTTTTTTTCCAGTGATATGGATATTACTGCCTTCAGATACTGAACTCTCCTGGGAACCATAAATAGCCACTGAGTACTAATAAAAGAAAGTTCTGTACTATCAGAACTTGCCCAACTGGAAAGCTTAATTGCTTCAGCAAATTCAGAAAAGAAATGAGAAATATTGTCCTCCACCTTTAATATGGAAACAGATGTAACAATAAATACATATCAAAATAGCAAATAATATCTGCTACAGTTTATCCCACCTTGAAAGGAAAAAGTGGTCGGTTTAGCCATCACATCTGGTTTTATACACATATGGAATTTATACTTATTTTCATAAGTTAAATGTGCAAGCAAAATAAATTAGTTTTGATTAGGATAATTTAGTAGAGCTTTTTATCTCTACAACTGGGAGTGAACATACATTGGTATATTCTGTGATTTACTGAGAGGTACAGGACACTTAGGAGTATCATGGTCTCAGTGTCACCTTGTGTACTGCACAGAGCCACATGTTCAGCTTCCTTCCTTGCCCTCCCTTACCTCTCATGACCTTGAGGTCGTACTGAGGACCTTGCTATACATTAGATAGCAAAGTATGTGCAGTAGGATCGCACCCAAAAAACACCCACCCTCCAATGACCACCTGTGTCTGCTCTGCATATTATATGGGGAAATGAGAGAGGATAATACAGAGATTCTTCTATATGATTTTTATCCACAGTTCATTCTACATGTGATTCTATACTGTGATGAATAACATTTGAAATAAGCCCGTTCCCTTTTGTCAGAGGACCCTTAACCCCTGCTTCCCCTCTCCTCAGAGGTCTTATCCTAGGAGAGACTGCAGTGATTCCAATGATTCAGCAATCAGTAAAAAGCTCTCTCCCAGGCACAACAAGATAAGGATAAGGTTAGGTGCACATAAGGCTACTAGGGTTAGAGCAGCTGACACCACCCGTCCAGTGACAGAATGTACTAAAGACAGCATGCCTTAGGTTGTCCTTTTTTGTTTTGCCAGCTGACCAGAGACAGACTTAAAGCTAGGTTGACTGTTAAGGGTCAACACAAGTCAACACAATCTAAAGCAAAGCTAGAACTCAACTCTGCCGCTGCACCTCCAAAACATTTAGAACAGTGTTAACTCTCAGTCCTAACAAAGCAGAATATATTTTGTTACACCATGCCATCTTCCGATAAATGATTTTACTGTCCTCTTTCCATCATGATTCTAAAGCAATCCTGTACTCCTGAGATCTAGTACCAAAGCCATTAATACCTGCAATCTCTCTGATGTTGTCACACTAATAATACCTCTTCTCTTATTTTTTTCCTCTTAGACATAGGAACTCTGAGTGGTCTTTTCTAAACTCATGAAGGGAAGAATTCTCCCTTGCTGTAGAATTCATTATGAAACCCCCTCAGTAACTTTCTAGCCTTCAGTCTCCATGCATCTTTTTTTCTACATAATTTTTCAATCTTTTGCAGAGTCCTGAAATTTTATCTCACAGATTTTTTGAAGATCTTTTTACAAACACTTCTTAGTCCAGGAGAGTATAAAATCTCATACACAGATTCTTCTTCCAGAAGGTGGGGAGGAAGGAGGTTTAGTTGCTATTCAAATATTCTGACATGAGGAATTATATTTGTAGAAAAAGAAATTTCAGAGGCCTCTTCAGAGACTATTTTCCCCTTTTCTTGCGAAAACCAGTTTAAAGCTATGCTTGACCTATGGGTTCTCTAAGTGTAGTACCTATACCATTACCATTTAAAATAGAGATATATTAGGAAGAAACTCTGGGCAAGATTTCTGTCCCCTTTGTCCCCTCAGTACATGAAATTATAAATAAAAAATGTGCTTCATAAAACTATCAATATTTCCAAAGTTTCCAAAATTCAGCTGACCTAATACTAGTATAAGTTAGAGCAGTGTTAGTGGAGCTAATAAAAAGTATCACAGTCCTTGAGAAAAACACCTTTGACAGAGTGTTGGGAGAAGTTTTTTCCTATCACCCTCCTTTTTTCACTGTCTGTAAGAAAAATGCAAAAGAATAACCAATGTCCAAATATTGTTTCCAGACTTGGTGAACACAATCAAGTGTAAGGCTCACTAGGTTGCAATACTTTCATGTTGTCTTGACCTTGATGCTTTTGGATGCTCTAAACACCAACCATAGCTATGCCCTCGAGGCTGTGGGCAGTTTTGTGCACCCAAGACAAGAACAAGAGAAACATTTACACTCTCCAAATCCACCTATACTGTTATTCAATCTTCTGTGTTAAGTAGTAAGGCAGTAAGAGAAGAAATATCTCTCTCCAAGTTGTTTTTTCTAGCTCTTTCCGTTGATTTCACCCAGCTCCCAAAGAGGTCTGATTATCAGAACTGCAGTACTGAGAGTTCAGACTTTCAGCAGAATTCCAAGATCTCTAATTGCTTGGTGAGATCTACTTGTTGTAACAAAGCCCTTTTAACTCCTTCTCAACCATGTGCTGATCACAAAACACAGTGAAATACATTTCAGCATAGAAGCAGACTTCAAAGGGCCTCAGGGCTGATAGTGAAGGAGCCAGGAGCTGCCAGATGCAGTGGTGGATCTCATGTAGCAGCAGCCATCTCAGTGCAGCTGATAAACCAGATTTTCATAGAAAAAGGTTTCCTTTCCTTTCACAGTGAAGAGCAGGGACTGCTTATACAGCATGGAGACTAGTGTCACACTTTATCATTCATAGCTTGTGTAGATGTTTTCCTGTCCTGATGGTAGTAAATGGGCAGACTGTAAGGCCTGATTAAGTTCTGCATGAGAAAAAGCATCCCAGGATGTTATGAAACCAAAACAACCATGTTGACAGACAACCCTTGGGAACATACTGAAAAATGGGCAATAGCTGTTAGAAAAGCTGCAGATTTATAAACCTCATGGAAATTAACATCAAATGCACGTACACAGTTATGTGAGTAGACATGGGGAAAAAGACCCAAGAACAACATTCCCAAGTTTGGAATTTGTATCAGAGCAACAGCACCAAATCAGTTTAAACCAGAATATTTTCCTTCAAAATGGTAGAACACTACTAGTAAAAGTAGTTGGACTCATCTTTGCTTCTCTCCATGTCAATATAATCTCATCAGCAGCACTAGAAGAACCTGTTAGAGATAGTGGAAATCAGACATAAAAATGTGCCAATAATAAGAATGTGAGTAAAAATATCCTTTACGTATGTTTAACAAGCTACCAAGACTTTCCATAATATTTTGTCTCTGAATTTAAACCTCCTCCTTATTCAAAATCATCACTTTGAACATCTTGTTTATTGAGTTTTCTCAAGTCAGTTTGGTTTTCCCTATTGCCTTCACAGTTCTGAGAAACTCACAATGGGTTTATGAATTACTGTAGTCATATAAGATATATTGTATATTTTACAATTTGTTTAGTATACTCTGAGCATACTTAATATGTGTAATAAAAGTATACACTGGTTTTTTGTATGTAGCCTATCAAATAATTCATAAATAAATAAATCATATGAGATCAAATACAGTTTTTCAGACTGTCATTAAATGCTCTATATTTAAAACGAATGCCGGGGAAAAATATTAAAAGCTTAGCTCTAGAAATTGAAGAGGCACCATGAAAATGAAAACCTCATTTCTCCATGAAAATGTAGTACCTGTTATAGTTACAAGCAACTCCTAAAATTACTATAGATGAAAGAAGAATGTCCTCTATTTCCTGCAGTCTGTTACACTGCACATTTGACAGTACTTTGTGTGTAGTCATTTATTAAATCTATTTCTCCTCTGCTCAGAAGACTCATATCAATACCAAGAAGGGAACAAAACAAAACAAAAAATTGTATATGTTTTTAAAAGGGAAGTTTGTAAATCATTTCCAAGACATACTAGCTACTGTTAATCCGCAGAAATCAATAGATATATATCGATTACTCTCTCAGAGTCTGGCTTACCTGTTAATAAATGGTGTTTATTAAAATTGTTTTACATCAGAAGCTATATTTTCAATACAGTAGCATCCCCTTAATGTTTCCTCGGCATTTGGCAAGCTGAGATGTATGTGGAAAATACAACCAGGAGAAGATGTAGAAGGGACATACTGGCACAGCTTCTGTATTTCCCTTCACCCATCAGCTCAGGTCTGTCAAATGTCCATTCCTGGAGAATCTCTGCCCACCTGTAGCACCACAGTGTGCAGTCAGCCTACCTGGAGCAGCATGGGTGATACAGGATGGAGGCAGCTGTCTCTTCAGGAGCACCACCTTGTGGCCCCTCTCTTCCTGAAGACCATGGGGTGTCACTCACAGTCTGCAGATGACACTCAGGTGGGGCTGTCCCACAGAGCCTATGGTTCATCCACAGTGTTAGGGACTGCAGAAACATATTGAAACCTCCAAACTGGGGCTTCCATCTGGATACAGATCTCAACATTTGCCCCATGCTCAAAGCAGGAAGAGCCTATGGCAGCCACTGATGGATAACACAGCTACCAACACTATGAATACCTCAGTCCTCCTGTTTTCCACAGAAAGGGTAAAGGAATCCACATTTTCTCTCCTACATCTCCTTCTTTTTAAAGGATCCTGTAGCTTTTATCAGTTTTGCACCTTCCACATGTTTCCATGTGTCAATGCTTCCCACAACTAGATTGTGTGAAGAGATATGTTTTATCATCCCTAAAGGATGGTCTTACATGTTTCTCCCTCTAAAGCTCAGGTATGTATATGGTATTACAGAAGACAGTCACTGCTCCACATCTTCTTGATGTGACTCCCAGGTTATTTTCCCCACAGATTCTTTCCAACACGTCAGCCCTCAACCTGTACTGATGCAAGGGGCTGATCTTCCCCAGATGGAGTACTCTACATTTGTCCTTATTGAACTTCATTAGGTTTCTCCTCACTCAGCTCTCCAACCTGTCGAGGTCAAGTCCCTCAATTCAGTTCCATATTAATGTGAGAGGAAACCACCTAGGCCCTGGTTTTGTGTGGTTTATACCTCCTACTAAAATAACTTAATTTCCTGAATGCAATTTCAACAGTGTCTGTTTACAATTAATTTTACAATACAACACCTCTTGGAGGCCAGGTCCACAACCATTGCATATGCAGGTTAAGTTTGTTTGCAATTTCTGCCCAACACATGGCATGCAATTGCTTGCGTATAAAGAGTTCTGTGGAGAGAAGTAATCCCTTCTCTTGCAAGGAGGTATTTATATATTTTGTATTAATGACTATTACAACACAATTTGTGAACCAAGAAAGGTACAAGAGATTGTGCACAAAGGAAATACTGAAAATTTGTGAAAACAAGACCGACCAAATTCCAGTACCTAGGCAGAAAGGAGGGACCACTACTGAAAACATCAAATGTCACCTGATATATTCACCAGGACTCGAATGACTTGTTGTAAACAGCTTCCCAATCCTGCCTGAGGAAAGCACAAGCTCTAAATCTTGGGATCAGGGAACCCGGGAAGGGTAAGCCTGAAACCTGACGAAGTGACAGATATTAGCAAGAGGGATTTTTCTAGCAAATATTTTGAGTATATGAGGCCTTTTCGTATTATGGACCATACGTATTATTTCGTATCATGGACCATAAGCACCTGTATCACAGTGATTGGACTAAGGATATGTTTGCTGGATTTTGAGTATTTACTTATGATATGAATTAAAATAGCTGTCGGTGTTTCTTTTCATATGCATACAGCATGTTCCCTGTAGAAGCAAAGCAGATGCTCAATATAACAGCAGGAACAGAAGCAAAAGTTGGAAATGACCATAGAAACACCATATCCTCACAGACATGCTGTTTAAACTCAAAAGCATCTGGTGAGGCTAATCAGTTGGACTGCCCACTGGTAGCCAAAGCTCAACAGCTCTGACTGTGCTGAGGAACTGCCTGCAGGTGCAAGGGGAGCATGAGGAGAGCCAACCAGTCAGGGATTATTCACAAAACCCATGAGCTCCCAGGAAGGCAGGGAATGCTCAGGTTTTCCAGCAGGGGAGGCTAGAAAGGAAAGGTAAATCACAGAATCATCAGAATTGGAAGGGAGTGGTAGGGTAGGTAATAGGCAAGGTTTTGGTCACAGCTTTCCATTGCAGAACCTAGTACAATGGGCTGAGCCTGGAAAAGCCCTGAGAAAGGCTTTCCAGAGCATGAACTTTTCAGTCATCCTTCTCTGGAGCTACTCCATCCCATGGGAAGGGCTGTATTGTGAATTCTTTGGCTGGTACTCTGCAAGAATTAATTCTTCCTCCTCCTTTTTCATCAGTATTTCCTTGAATAAAGGAAAATAAAGTTACCCAAATATAAATCAAACACAGAGGGAATATAAAGAACAATTTACCGTGTTTGTCTGAAATGTTGTTGCACAATGGTTTGTTGCCTGTTCCTTTGCAAATGATACAGTAAGTCACACAACTGAGCAGCAATTTTACCTGTACTGGAGAAGGGATTTTTCACTTGCAATATTGTTTTCAGCCCTGTGTAGAGAGTCCCTGGAATGAGCACCTGAGCCTGCATCCCTGGTGAGCTCTGCTGGATTCAGGTCCACAAGGGCTGTCCTGAGGTGAGGACAAATGACTTCCCTGTCTAAGGACCCAAGGGGCTTCACAAAATAAACAAGATCTATGCAGGCCTGGGTGCAGAAAACATTTGTTAGCTTTAAGATTTTTCAGTTAATACAATGAAGAAGATGAAAGAACTACCGTACAGTAATTTGGTTTTGGTGAGAGAAAGAAAGGGAGATCTATTCATTAACCAGTGACCTTTCAATATCTGAAGGGGCCCTATAGGGAAGCTGGGGCAGGGCTTTTTACATGGGTGTGTAGTGAGAGGACAAGGGGAAATGGTTTCAAACTTGAAGAGGGGAGATTTAGGTTAGACAATAGGGAGAACTAGGACAGGTTTCCCAAGGAAGTTGTGGCTGCTCCCTCCCTGGAAGTATTAAATGGGACCTTGAGCAACCTGGTCTAGTGGAAGGTATCTCTACCCATGCAGGGGGGTTGAAATTAGACCACTTCCAACTCAGACCATTCTATGTTTCTATGATTCTATGATACTAACAGTCAGTATTCAAGTTTCATTGTTTCCTTTCCAACATATTCCTTCAACAGACAGAGTAGCTGAAAACTGCTGTAACATTTTCAGTCAACTAAATCAGTGTCACAAATCCTTCTGCTTAGTGATCTTCTAGTGCCAACAGATATTTCATGTCTGTGATGTGGCATGGCTCCAGAACCTAACAGTATTGTAAGGAGCAGCATCTAAAAGAGCAAACCACATGCTACTTGTGTCACTGGAGTGCAAAAATCAACATATACCTTTTGAGAAACCTTAAATAAAATAGTTCCAGCTGTTAAATTAACATCTATTAACTCAGATATTCAACACTATATCCCTTCTGGACGTATGTGCAACCCTTCTTGACACCCTCAGCTCCAGAATTATTTTTTTAGAGGTTTTTTTTACATGCTGGACTTAACGTTCCATTATTTCATTACACAAGATCCTTCTCAGGTTCATTGGATCAGATTTGTTGTGATGGGTAAGTAACCAAATACAGACTCAGACTTAACTTAAGGAGTCTGTTCTCAGAGATATGCCAATCATGCTCAGCTATCACAGACAATCATATCCAACTGGGAGTTGAGAAAAGGGCTACATTTCATCGTTACAAATGAAGAACAGCATAACACCTTGTAAGCAGAAGGCAGTGTCATCAGTAACAACAAACAAGCTGCTGATCGCTGAACCTACCACTTAGCCTGCTGTTTTTTGACCTTTTACAATGCTAGAAAAAATTCCTAGATTGCTACATGACAGAGCGCTTTCAGTCTTCATGGACTCCAACAAGTCAATGCATGCTACAAGTCTGGAAAGCACAAGTGACAAAACACTGCAGATGCATCAGCTGTTGCTTGGCTTGGTTATCCTTGCTGAGAAACTGAGCACAATGTGTTTGCTGAGGTCATACCACAGAGACAGAAAGAAAAAAAATAACTATGCCACTCTGAAACATACCACCCCTGAGCACAAAACTCTTAATCACTTTGGTCTTTTTTTTCTGACTTATTGCATAGCAAAATGACCTACAGGACTTTTCCAGTACAATAACTTTATTCCACTTCATCTTGCCACTAAGACAATTTTTTTCAGATCATTCTTCCTCCAATTATGTCTTGCACGTGTTCAAACTGTAATTAGTGAGCTGAGTTTTTGGATCCTGTAGATCTGCAAAGATTCTTAGAAGATGTATATTGCCATAAAACTATTGGCTCAAGTGGTGCTATGATAATTCAAGTTGGCTGAGAATCTGTTCTAAAATACAGCAGCTCAAGCTCTTGATGTCCATGAAGATTGCCACGGAGTTAAATATTTTTTTCATGTGCTTAGCTGAAAAGAGAACTGACTCCAGCAGCTGATATTCCCCAAAAATTTGGAGGGAGACTTCTTCTTAGTCACCATTTCTTGCTCTGAAATAAGAACAGAAGGAACTGTGGTGTGCATGTCTGTATTTAGATATCTACCTATCTATCTATCTACCTACCTACCTATCTACGCTGTTCTCCAAGAAATGAAATTCATAGGTTAGGTACTCATGTCGGAATTCCACCTCGCTTTTTACAAGCACTCATTGCTTAGCAGTACACGTCCATGTGCAAACCACCAGGTATCAGTGATTACACCTAATCTTTGGTATTAATATAATCACATTCCCAGATAAACAAAACAGGTAGAAAGCTAATTATGTTATTTTTAACCTATACCTAATGCATATGTTCTCCCAAGTGCACTGTGTGCTATTTTTATTAATTTGCTTTTCTGATTGTAGAAGCAAATATTACACAAATCAAAAGTAAATAAGCACTGAGTTTTAATTCCCTCACCTTTTCAAATTTGAAACTCCCAGCCTAATAAGCCTCTGAAAACTCTCTGATTTTTAGCTAAGTTGTTATGAATTATAACCAGGGGCCTATGCCATGGTGTCTTTCAGCAATATTTCTGGAAAAGGTTAATACTGAAAGCAAGCCTGAAACCATCTCTTCTTCTGGATACTTCTGGAACCAGAGAAACCACTTCTGCTTGTCCTGATCAGAACAGGATTTTTGAAACAAGAGCTAGATTCAATTGCACTAATCTTTCCTGCAGACAGCCGTTGGCAGCTTCAGATACTTCTTCTACAAAGGCAATTGCAATAATAATATATACAATCAGAACAGCACACTTGCATTTAGGGAATCATGGTAAAAGAAAGGGATGCCAAGATAATGCTTCTGGTAGAACATCTGCAATACCCCCCACCTTTTTTCCCTTAAAAATTGCTTGGTTTCTCAAAGACCCCATACTGGTATAGAAATATTCTCAATTGCACATATATAGGTGTGGGTTACAGAACACTTCACCAGAGAGAGCTCAACTTTTGTCAAAAGGCAGCATGACTTAAGAAACAGCACACTCCCCTCCTAAGCAGCCATTTTTATTTTCTTCAGCACTTTCCCAGAGCTAGAGCAAAAATAACTTTTCTGTATCCCAGTTTCCCTTTTGTAAAAATAAAGGCAATTGTCCAAAAACTAGTCACAAGAAATACAATTTTAACACTCTAGTTCCCAGTGCCCTTCTTTACATTGATAGGATATTAGTTCAAGAATCTAAATTCTGAAGAATTTTTTACTTAAAAGAGCAATTCATAAATTCAAATTTCCAAAGCAGTCAGAGTGAAGATTTCTGAAAGATTAAAAGTACTCAAAATATCTTTTATTTTGAAGATATTTGAGTCTAAGACAAACATTTTACAATCAATACAGCCATCATGAATATATTAAACAGCTGTTCCAGTCCAATTTAATAAGCTGCCAAAACATTTTACTCAAGATACTGAAGTCATTTCAGCGATAGCTCCACAAGAATTTGTCATATTTAGTAGACCTCCATCTGAAGTTTAGAGGGTAGGTTTAAAATGCATAGACAATTCATGTTGTTACAAATGCAGACTAACTGGAAATATAGTTTAACATTCATTCTGATCTTCAGTTATGCCCTGCATTTGATTTCCTTAAAGCTAATAAAATTCAATCAATAGTAGTTCTCTGTTCTCCCATTCCATTACAGACTGTCTTTTCCTTCTGACTATACTCAGTCTGGCAGCAGGAATACTTGCCAGTAAGATAAAGAATCTGAAAAATCTCTGTGTATCATGATAGTCAATATGGTTTATCTGATGTTTTTTCTATGCTGAGTAATAACGTACAGAATGTTACTGCCTACAGCTATCTACCTGTATGTCTTTATGTATGTTATTTTGCTTTAAGGGTTAAACTATCACAGTAAACTAATAATAGTTATGTCAATCCCATAAGAGATTCATAACTGATTACACTAAATCCTAGATTTTTCCAGTCAAAAGATTATGATCACTGAAGACCAAATAAAAACTTTGATGTTGGATAAAAATGTTCCAAGAAACCTGAGAACAATTCTCCCTGTACAGATCAGTGATGGCACTTGTTCAAAGCAAGAAAATATTTTTAGAAGAAATAATTGTTTAGCATCCTTTACCAGAACACAAGCACCTATTACCTTGTAAGTTATCTAATCTTTGCCTGACAGGTTTAAGATCTAGCTCTATATTTATCTTTTATTGTTACTAGACTTTTATGAATTACATTACAAATTACCTGTCAAGCAATCCTATTGTGCACAGATTTATGTAACTCATTTTTCTGATATATATTAAACATTTGCCTGCATATTTTATGGTGTTGTCTTGTTTTAAATTTAATACAGACAGAGATTTTGAATTACTGTTAGTGAATTTCTATCATACACAAATATAGAAGTTCAAGTTTTGCATTGATCAATCTCTCCATTCTATATGTATTCCTTTGTTGTTTTTTTTAAATAATTATTCTTTTCAAGGCTGGACTTTTTTATCAAAATTGGGCACAATAATGCCATCTCTAGTCATTCAGCCAAAGAACTAATACAAATCTTTTGTTCCTGAAAAGAGCAGAGATTCTGTATAAAAATAATGGAGAACATGCTCTTCCAGTGTCATCAAACCAACCCACAGCAAGGGAAGGACTGAGAGCTAAAGCTCCATTTCTCCTGTTCCCTGCCCCATTTTTTATTTTCCTTTCCCTTGATGCTGATATTCTTCAGAGGAATCATGTCAGATTATAAGGTTTTAATCCTGATTTGCTCTTACCCAGGAGCCAAGAGGGAACTCCAAGCTTTTCCTCTCTCCCACTGTGCAAGTCAGTCAGTGCCCATCCCCAAAGGGATGTCTGCTCCAGCAAACACTGTGAAACTAGCACAGACCAGCTTTAAATGAGCCATCTCGGGCACCAGCAGCAGCCTCTTTTGACACAGAGTGCCTCACAGCATGATTTAACCTATACTTTGGACTGCTGCCAGCTCCTACATCTCTAATTTAAAGCAAGTCTGAATGTTTGTCTGCTGCATAGTAATTTCTTCCATAGCTGTGAGGTGAAAATCCTTTAAGCAACAGATATACCAAAGATCAAGAACTTTCTCTCTCTAAATGACAGTGCGTGCACTAAGTCAGACCTCACTGAAGAGACTTTATGTGTCACCTGTACAGCAGAGGCCATCATTCTTACCTGTGTCAGTGTGCAGATGAAAACTAGCAAAGATTCAGAAAACAATATTTTTACTGACTTCCCATCAAAACCCAGTGTTTCATATTGCTGTTGGATAGCAAAATCTCCATAAAAATATCTATTAGTATCATCGGTTTATTGAGAAACACCATGACTGCAACCTCCACGTAATACAGTCAAAACAACTCTTTTCCATCCTGAATTTTCATTTTTCTCACACTCCTGTGACAAATGACAGCTCTCTGCACCATCATTTTGCAGCCCCAGGTACAGTTCCACAGGCACTAACCCTGAAGGGAGAGTAGGTGGTGTCCAGAACCGAAAGAATCATCAGGTCCAGCTTTTTGCAGTCATATGCAGCCATGATGTGCAAATGCCTCACATGACAGAGTCCTTCTGCCAGCCAAAGAAGTCCTGGCTGGATGTGGGCCAAAGTTTTATATGACCCTTGACAGTCCTGGAGCAGCTCTCTGTGTATTTGAGACATACAAGGTGACTAAAGGGAATGCAAACGAGTGTAGATAGTAAATCCATACGCTTGCTTGAGTTAAACACAGCAAATGACAATGTCTTGCATAGAGCCCTTGCAGAGACTAGATTTACAGCTCAAATTTTGTTTAAAGAAGTTCAGGACATCTCTTTCTATACAAAAAATTATAGAAAACAATATAAATTGAAATATTTTGAACAATGTAAATATTAGCAATGTTTGTTAGGGGGCTACATATTCTGTGAGTGTTACTGTTCAGAAATGGCTTGGATTTCAGGGTCTAACCCAGGTTTAGTACATTAAGCCACCCTGCAAAACTTATGCCACTGATTATTACAAGGTTCCTCAGCAGTACTGATGTCCTTGCAGCTCCATATGTTTCTGCTGCACTGCTGAAAAAGGGAGGTTAATACCAAGAAAGGTGGGATGAACTGTATTTAATTTTCATAGTTTTATTATTCACACTTAGAATAACTCCTGATGAACTCCAACTCCTCCCTACACAGTTCTATTTAAAATATCCAGATGTCATTCACACCTTTTGGTCTTACTTGGTCCTGAGAGCATTCTGATGCCTCCAGGCTTTGACCTAAAATTTTATTTCCCTCATCATGAGATAAAGCCCTGGCTGAACTTCGTAGTGTCTATCAACCTTATCTACCCTTGTGATAGGTGAGTCTAGTGCTCCAGGGCATTAGACTCTATTGGGTCATTCTTTCTGCCTGATGTCAGTGTTAAGTCATGAAGTAGGTGGAAAAATGGATGTGTAGAACTACTGGCCATGTCCACAATACCTATTATCTTCAATATTTTTCCCCAGGAAAATGAAGTAATTTGCACTTGACGAAAAGGTGCTCTGGTGGATAAGCTGCATTAAAATGGCCACCCTGGGCTCCATTGCTGTCTGAGGGGTTAGATGTCACTAAGAATTTCCTGCTTCAGAGATGCTGATGAAATGCCACAAGCTCAGGGAATCACACAAAACACTTCATTCTACTCCCTCCTCCAGCAGATACTGACCATTGGAGTGAATTTCCTAACTATTTCATACTTCAGTGGCTTTGAGCAACCATCTGCTGCAGGGAGCTCCTGGAGCATCTAGGAGCTTTAAAGATGGACAAAAGTAACCCACTGGATGCTTGCCCAAATCCCCATAATGCTTTGGGCAATCTCTGTTTAGCTGATGTGTACTTGGCAGATTTGCCTGCGAGACTTCCATTAACTCCTTTCAGAATTTGGAGAATCTTTGCTATATCAGCAAAACATGTTATCTCAGCTGCTAAAAACACACCCAGGTTCCTCAGCCAAATGCCTTTGAGACCAAATCTGTCTGTTCCCTATTGCACCCTCATGGACACTTACATCTTTTCTTAGGTGTGATGTTCAGTGTTGTTTATAGTGCTCTAGATGCCGTCTAACTACTTTCTATGCAATAATACTATCTTGTCTGATTTATGCTGTATTCCTGGCAATTCTGTTTGCCTTCTCTAATGCAGAAGCACAGTGGGCTGAAGGCCATGGGGAATATTTCCATAATAACTCTCTGAATTTATTTCCAAGTCCTTGTAACAGACCACAGTGACATTCTATTTGTTACCTCATTGGATTCCTTGCTATTCTGTATTGTCTCTTAGAATAAGCCATTTAAATGACTTAAGCCTTCTGTGTTGAGCTTCATTGTTCTTCATTATTTGCTGCATTTCCTGCATTAGTATCATATCCACACCTGAAAATTCAACTCTCAATAGCATTAGGTAAGCCGTTAAAAATAACAGAAAGCTGAGGAGAGTACATTGATCCTAGTGATCTTTTATGCTTTCTATTTGCAGTAAATCAGTCCCACCCTTTCCTACAGAAGACTTTTATTTTGTTGAGTAAATGTTCTTTCTTCTTTCAAGGCTTAGGCACTACAAGAATTTCTCCTGTTCTTGCCCATGGCTATATTTTTTTCTCCATGGCAGTTTTTTTCTCTACAGCAAGATAGAAGCAATGGCTTAAGCAGTATCCATCAAAATGTGTATTTGTAACATGCAATAGCCAGTCAGTTGTACTGGAACACTGTGGATTAAATCCATCTATCTAAACAAAGATTTAAGAGACTTGTTATAGGGGCAGAATATTTTGCATAACACTATGAATTACTTTAAATAATTTATCCCCATAAATTTCTGTGGAATATTAAACAGAGATGAAAAAGTAGATTTCAAAAATTAAACCTCAAACTTTAAAACAAAATGCAATAAAAATTTTGCAAGTAAGCTAGTGAAGCAGGCCTGTGTTTGGAGGCAGGGTGGAAAAACTTGCCACAATGGAAGACCAGCTTCAGAAATCTAAAACTCTTTTAAATACATGAACAGAAATACAAGCCAAAAAAAAAAAAATCAATCAAGATTTCCACTATTTAAAATTGTATTGAAACTCCTGATCTGGTCTCTCCTGGTAGACCAGTAAAAGATGCACTTTGTAACATCTACCTTTCTCTACTCTATTCCCTCTTTTGTGTATTTGTCAGAGTCAGACTCTAAATCAGTCTATCAGGGAACAAATTAACAGGACTCCATTAGTGGATGTGGCTGACCATCTGGGCAGTCCAACAGCAGCAAACCTGATTCCTCTTCAGGACAGTCTACTCATTCACTTCCACTGTCAAATACATGGGCCTTTATCTTCAAAACAACTAAAAATCAAGACAAATTACATTAAAGATAAAAGTCATATCTTAGAGTCACTAATGTTTGCAGTCCTCAGGAAATGGTGCAGAGCAGAGTGCCACAATGAATTATGCAAGAGTCAGCCAGCCAGCTCAGCCACATGACAAGCCTTCAGTAGAAAAGAAGCATATCTACTGTGTCTTGCTTTAGTAATTCTTAAAGAACATGACCCTTCAAAAAAGGCATTTCCACAAACATAACTTCAAGCAGAAAAATTCCAATGCTGTCTTCTCTTTCTGCAACAAAAAATAGGACTGGCCAAATCTAAAACAGAATCGGATCCCAAATATTTTCTTACTGAGAAAAGACGTAATAGAGTTTTTATGCACAGAAAATCATATAAAGAGAGATTAAAAGGACCTTGAGTGGTCATTTGCTACTACGTTTTGTGTTTTTCTACCTATTTCGTAGTACTAAGTACAGTTCCTCTGCCACTGACTTTGCATCAAAGATAATTATACGCTGTCCTGGGATGAATGGCAGTATGAAGGTAAAAAACAGTTCCTAGAGAATTTGGACTTGAAACTTAGTATCAGGATAAGCAAACTTTGTAAATGCTTTAACACTGTGCTTCAAAACAAAACAAAACACACAAAAAAAGAAAACAAAAAAAATACCCCCAAAAAACCCAACCCAAACCAAAACAAAATTTAAAAAACCCCAAACCAAATCAAAACAAAACAAAAAAAAAGACACTTTACCCTCAGGAACATTATAGTTTCCACTTTTGTAGCCTATTTATTGGACTTCTATTGTTATTGGGGCTCTATCATTTTTAAAGAACACCACAAAGACCATGGTGGTGTTTGGGGAGCACTTAGATCAATATCTAAAGTCAAGTACCACATTTCAGACATCCTCAGAGCAGAGAGAAATAAAGTCTGTACATGAAGACTTCACCTAGCAATTCCCATCCTAATCATTACAGTGTCATATTTGACAGGTTTCACATAACTGAAAACAACTGTCTAGGTAGACACAGCCTTTGAGGACTTGACTTAGTAATTTAGAAAATGGTCATTCAGCACAACTGCTGCTTCAGTGAACAGCAGGAGAGTCCTGATCACCAAGAAATATCCTTCTGTCAGAGTACAGCAGTGGGTGGTTGTTTCCAAAGGGGAAAGGAGACAGAAGCTGAGGGAAAACTCAACACAGTCCACAGGTTACAGAGACAGCAGGCAGAACTGAGGGCTGGTCATAGGGCCCCTCAATAGTCCTGTAATAACCCCAATAAACCAGGGCTGGGGTCCCTTCAGGGGAGCTTTGACAGCAGGAAAGGGAAATGAGAGTGCAGGCAGACTTAGAGACAAGGTAGGGTCTCTTCAGGAGATGGGGCCAGAGTCAGAGCTGGCCAGAGCTTCACTCCTGTTTTTTTCTGAGGCAAGGATTGACGGCCACCACCTGAGCTAAAAACTGGGTTCTTTGGCCCATGGACAGAGAGGGAAGGAAGGCGAGTTCTAGTGGTGTCCTCAAGACCATGAAACTTGATTCTCACAGCCCAGGTTGCTATTCTAATGATGTTCCTGCAACCATGGAAGTATTCATCCTTCTGCTTAATGACTAATGCCATTGGGAGTTTTGCTAATAAGCAGATCTAGATTTGATGTCCAAGAGTCGTGTGCAGAACAGAAAAGATTTCTCCATGTTTACTGTAAAACCATAAGAAAAACCTCAGAAGCTTAAAACTAATGAATACTACATTTCCCTTAAAAAAATCTGAGGCAAGTAAGAACTAAATTACCAGGACACATTTTCACTGTGGCAGGCGCTGAATCTTGACTTTTTTGAGGACACTCCAGAAGCTTAGCCACGAGTTAAATTTTCTTCTGTTTTTCAGATAATTGCAGTTTATTCCTCTAAATATGTAAACAGACCACTTCATTACTCAATGGAATGCATAAAACTGTTACCTTGTCCACAAGACTTTTCTACTATAATGTCATTCCAGTGAATACAACATAGAATGATCAAAAAGGCTTGCCACTTTTCACAGCTGGGGAAAAATATATCCCTGTTTCACACATTAAATATTTGCAATTGCAGTGAAAAACAGTCTTAATCCTGAATCAAACACTATTGACACTCATGGACTGAAAGACTTTAAAATTTATTATTTAGATTTCAGGTATTATATCTGAATGTAAAATTAGCTTTATTTCTGAGTCAGTTTCACACAGGTGGTAGCAGTGGCATTTTAATTTACATTGGAACATGGACAAAATGAAAGATAATTTCAAGTAAGAGCCAAACAGTGATAAAAATAAGAGGTTGAAAACATTAAGCAATTGTACATCAACCCAAAAAAAGCAGCATGTGAAGCTGCTAGACGGTGATGATGGGTAATTTGCCTCAAATGTGGAAAATTGTACTTCTTTAAAAAAAGAAACTCATATCTATTTAGGAGCCTAAACAAGTTTTGCAGAATACTGCTAAAGCAGAAAATTTATCAAAAGATAACAGTTATCTTTTATTTTAGGAAATGCCAAATCCAATTAACCTCAATATGTTGAACACAAACTGCCCCCCAGTGAGAAAGCAGCTGTTTTGGAATGGTCACCTTGGACACTGCTGGATTTCTCAAAGCATCTATAGGAGAGGAGGTCCCTGTGACTTTGGACAAAGGCATGAACTGACTTTTGTGTACTTATATTGCAAACTAGTAGGACTGCAATTCATCATGGGGAAAATAATTAGGATTTATCCTTTCTTTAATTTGAAACAGCCAGGCTTTACAGAGAGTTGTATTGTTTGATCTGAATTCACAGTTGAACAGAGATAAAGTCTGAGACCAAGGTTTCAACTTCAGTAGCTGAAGATTTAAAGTTTATAAGGAAATGAAGTCTGGATTTTCTCTTACAAGGTCAAGGTACTATTGTCTGTATTATCTTTACCATTGCAACCCACCACTGTAATATTCAGGATCTAGTTTCATCCAGTCTCTATTCAACTGAAGTCCCATCTCCTCACCCTCCTGTTATTTGTCTGCAGGCCTCCACACTCCCTAGTCAATAAGAGAGTACAGAGTGACGTCACTTGGATGATACTTAGGCCTGGTAAATATGGATCAGTTTTATCTGAGGGCCCTGATAGAATGAGAACCTCATTGACTCTGTTACTGAAAGCTTGGTTGATTAGGAAATGTCTCTGTGAAAATTACCAATCTGGTGTACCACATCTGCAGTCCCTTTTTCCCAGCTGAGGAATTGTTTGTTCAGTCTGCTCTGGAAAATTAACTTCATTAAGAATGAAAGGGACACAGGTAGTACTATTAATGACAAGGCAAATACTACACACAATGTATGGAGAAAAGCCAACACAGACATTTATAAACCTGTGATCCACATGTGAACATTTTAGAGACACATAACATCAATGAGAGGAAGTCAGTGCCTCTGAAGATCTCCAGAAAAAATTCCAGTCCTTTTAAGTATCTCTCTCCCTTCAATGCCTTTAAACAGGCAGGTATATATTTTCAAGATCTTAAAAACTTGTTCAGCAGAGAGGTGTCCTTCCTCTTTTTAAAAATGAACTCTTAGTTGTGCAGGATCATGTATTTTTAAAAATATGAGCAGCAGCAACCCTTGTTTTGCAAAAAATCTAAGAGTGAGAATACATAAAAAGAGGCAGGACAATGAAGTTCCACAATGACCTGGGAGACAACGAACACCTATCTCCAGTGAGTGCTTCAAAGCATGTGGGATGAGGAAATCTCAGTCTCATTTCATAAAACTAATTGATTATGGATCCAAGATAGCTGTTGCTAGCAGAGATCTAATAAGTTTCTGTGGTGGAGGCTGGCAGAAAGGAACAAAACTGGGCTGTTGTACATGCAGTTCATATGAGAACTCGATTTTGCAGTTTTCCAGCAACATACTGGGCTACATGAGACAGGGCATCACCAAAAGATGGAGGGAGGTGAGTTACTGCCTCCACTCAGCCCTGCTGAGGAATATTTGAAGTGCTGTTCATAGTGGTGGATTCCCCCCAGTGTGAAAGACACAAACATACTGAAGCAAGTCCAACTAAGGGTCACAAAGACAACTAAGAGACTGGAGTATCTGTTGTGCTGGAGAGGGTAAGAGAGCCAGGACTGTCCAGCCTGGAGAAGAAAATAATTAGGGAGATTTAATCAATGGTATAAATAACTGTTGGAGGGAATAAAGAGGACACACCCAGACTCATCTCAGTTGTGCTCAGAGGCAGGAATAACAAAAATACACATAAACTAAACCACAAGAAATTTCTGTTTAAACATAAGTAAAAAATAATTTGTGATGAGAGCGGTGAGGCACTGGAATGAGTTCCCCAAAGGGAATCCTTGGAGATAATCAAGAACTGACTGGGCACAGCTTTAAACAGCCTGCTTGTAGGAGCCCCTGCTTTAAGCAGGAGGTTGAGCAGGAGATGATCTCCAGAGGGCATCCCCACCTCAGTCACTCTGATTTTGTGAAAATTAAAAGCAAGCATGGAAGAAGGGACCAAAACCTGGGCTTTGGTGGGGGGTGATCAAAGATAGACAGCTTCCAATTCAAGCAAGTTGGCAGCGGGATACTTAACCAGTTCTGGAAATTGAGTTGGATTGCTGACAAGGAGTAAGAGGTAGGATCTATCCACTGGCATGATTTGCTCAATACCAGTTGCACAGCTAGGAAAATGCTTCAGAAACATTTCCCCAAGTGACTGCAATTCTTGTCACAGCCCCATGATGCTCCTGAAAGCCCAGGCAGGCTGTGAGCACCCTTCCTCCCAACCTGCATAAGATCAAGACAAAATACAGCCTTGTTTTGTTTCCATAATGCATATTTAGCTACTGTCACTGTTCTTTTGCCAAAAGTGTGAGAAGATCTCTGCCCCTGGCTATTTATGCAAATTTTAAACTGCAGGGCAAGAATAGTAAGCTATGTCTTTCTGCCTGATACTGCAACTGTGAAAGAAGGTACAATCTTTGGCATAAAAGCAGCAGGGGTACAATGAAGAGGAATAAAGAGAGATTATTACTGTGACACATAGAATTAATGAGACCTTTTCTGGAAACGTTTGCTGAGCCTTATGCTTTGTGAAGAAAAAAGAAAAAAAGACAGAAAAATTTGAAAGACTTAAGGAAAAAAAAACCACGTAAAATAGAAGTAAGGTTTCAAAAGCCACATTTCGGTATAAGTCAAGATGCTTCATTTATTTTGTTTCTCAAAACACAGATTACACCATCACTTGATCACAGTTTACATGTAATACACAGGAAAAGATTTTGAAGAGCAGAGGAATCCTACCAGTAGATAAAGGTATATTGAAATCTATTATCTGAAAGCTGAACAAATTGAGGGTAAGCAATAAAGTGTCATTCCTCAAATGACAATAAACAGCCAGTGAAACAATTTAATGGTTGAGACAATGGATTTTCCATCATCGGAATTTTTTACATCACCACGGGATCACAATAATGTTACCAAATATATCCAACAAAGGTGATTGCTGGAACAAGGACGTGGGCTGACAGACCTCATTGAAGCCTGCTTTAAACACCAGATTGATAGATCTGATTCAGTATCTGAGAGGCTGGCTTTTTTGAGTGGAAGTAATGATCTTACCTTTCATTGATACGCCATTACTAAGCCCCCAATGACTGGTTTATATTCAAGATGTTTAGAATGAGTAGTTGCTGGCCTGAAAAAAAAAAGTCTTCTTCTATTTTAATGTGTATAATAATGAAGTCTAATTTTTACAATCCCTCTTTTTTTTTTTCTTTTCTTTTTCCTTTTATCTTTAAGAGAGAAGGGGTTCCCTCTCATCTTAGTATTTCATTATTACAAAAAAATAGATACAAATTTAATCCTTTGGTTTATAATGTCCCAAAATCTCAATCGTTAAACCCAAATACTACTAAGACAAATGCAGATGACCTTGTACTGCCTAAATAATACATTCAAGCTAATAAAGAATAAGACAGAAATGCATCAATGTCAGCTGTCTGTGAACTGCCAAACACAGAGAGGTGTGGCATAAAAGCTATGTGAAAAGCAAGCAGGTGAATGCAAGTGAACTGTATTATTCAGGTCAGTGAACCAAATGTAGAAGCCTCATGGCCACTCTTATTTCAGTCACTGCTTTTAGAAAACAATACTTGCTTGGTACTTTGCCCAGATTTTCAAAGTCTGTGGAAATGAGAGGCAGTTCCTGAAAAATGGAAGAAGAAAAATGTTGCACCCACTTTCAAAAAGGCCAAGAGCAAGATCCAGGGAATTAAATATTGAACAGTCTTCAGTTCAGCCCCTGAGAAAAACATGGAATGACTCCTCCTGGAGTACATCTCTGCACACATGAAGAATAGTGTGGTTAGGAATACTCAGTGAAGATTTACAAAGAGTAAAGCAACGTTGACCAATCTAATTGCTTTATAAGATAAAATTACTAGATGTGTAGATGGGGGAAAAGCAGAACATATATTTAATCTCAATTTCAGCAAGGTTTTCAATATATTTCCTATAATGCTCTTATATCAAAATTGGCATGTTATGGTTTGGATTGGTGGATAAAACCAAGGCATAAAACTCGAGTTGCATGATCCTGCTCAGATGTGTCCTGGGGGCAGAACTCTAAAACATTTTTGCTTTGAGACACTGATTTGTAGAAACTGAAGAGTCCGATTTTGTGAGAACAAAAGAGATAAGATGCTCTGGTATGCAGGTTTCCATAGTGTCTAAGGTTGAGGATAGTTTTGAACCATGTAGGTGCAGTGGGCTAGAAGATATGAAGCTCAGGGCAGCTGACTGAAGCTGGCCAGCTGAAGCGTTCCAGATCATTCATGTCACCCTCACTATAAATCAGGAAGTCTGCGGAGATGTCTGAGGGTTTCTACCACAGCTGCCTTCTAGAGAGGGCCCTGTCTGTCTCATTGGTCACCCTGCACCTGAGATTTGCTCTTCCACTTTCTGGCACCATTGAGTTCTCAGTGAAACTTTCATGATCACAAAGTTTAGCCCTCACTGCTGGAAGCTCAGAGCCCACGACTGCTTGGAGCTCAGTATAACTTTGTAACCTATAGTGGCATTGAGGTTAATATTAGTTCATTATTTTTTATTCTATTAAATCCGGTTTCCACTTCAGCCCACAGGTTTCCTTTCCTTTTGCCAGTTCCTTGTCCCAGGTGCTGCTGGGTGATAGAATAACTGTCCAAACAGCAAGAAGAGGGTGGTAACTAATGGGTTGTTGACTAACTTAAGGCTGGTAAAATGTAGAATACCACAGGGGTCAATCCTGAAATCTGCTCAACATCTTCATCAGTGACAGTGTAGTCTTGTCAAATATGCAGGTGATATAAAACTGGGGAACCAGTCAATATGCAGAAGGGCAGGCCTAACATCCAGATGGACCTAGACAGGCAGCAGGAGTGGACAAAAAAGAATCTGAGGAAATTCATCACTAACAAATGGAAAAGTTACTCACCTGAGAGGCACAAACTCCTGAAAAAGCACTGCCTGGCTGAGGGGCAACTCACTGGGAAAGCACCTGGAGCTTCTGCTGGGGCAATACTGACCATGGGACCTCAGGAACACCATCAGCAGATTGACCACCAGCATCCTGGTCTGTAGGAACAGGACTCCAATCATGACATCTAGAAATGTTTTATCATTATTTACTCAATAGTATTACTTTATACTTAGACATTCTGCCCAGTTTGAAGGTCCTTGGTGTAGGAAAGGCATTAATAACCTGGAGGAAATTCAGGGGCATCCACCAAGATGGTGGTACCTTACCCCATGTGGCAAGGAGTTGAGCTTGCTCATCTTGGTGCAGCAATGGGTTCTGGGACCTGACAGCAGTCTTCAGTGCCTATGGAGAGGCTCTGCACAACAGTACATGGAGGCAAGATGAGAGCTGATGTGCTTAAATAGAAACTAAAGAAGTTAACACTGGACTTAATGAGAATTTTTTCAAATTGAAGACAGTCAGATGGTGGCACAGGTCGCCCAGCGAGGATGTGAGGTATTCATCCTTGGACATTTTCAAAACTTAACTGTGTAAACCCTCGAGCAAGATGATCAGACCCCAAGCTAACCCTGAGCTTGCTTACAATCTGAATTATCCTGTATTTCTGAGATTCTGAGTGTAAATTCACACCTGATAGTTCAGAAACTTAATCTATTGCCCATAGGATCCCAGATAAGTTTAGAGTAGGAGATCAAGAAAGGTGAGCTTAAGCAGTTGCATAATAAAATTATGTCAGGAGTAACATAGGTTTTTAAAAAGGTATCACTCACAGCTAATCTGATAGGAATTCCTTGCAACAGATGTGAGGGAATTAAAAAAAAGTTGTGTTATTAATTAAATCTTGGGAAATGTTTTCTCCTGAAGAATCCTGTACGGCTGGGGTGATGAAAAGCTATTTTTACATGAATCAGAAGAATTGAATAAAGCAGTATGAAATCTGTCATTATTTTAAACACATTTTGTAACTGATCCTTTCCCAGTTAGCAGCAAAAACAGCAGAGTATCTGTAAACATTTCTGTTCCCCCTCCATCAGCAACTGTATTTCTGCAGTGCCACCGTTTTCCCCTGTTGTTTTCAAGCTTAACAAGAAGTAGATTCATAAGCATTTGTACACAGGTATTGTCAAGTAGAATTAACCTTATTAAGGAGTAGATGCCTATAAAGGCAATGTCTGCAATTAAACTACTTTTCCCAGCCACTTTCAGGTCTGATATTCAACATCTCACTTAGGGTGAGATTAATTGCGCCTTAAATGTGTCTACCTCACTCTATGTGAATTTCTCAGCTGTAAATACCTGCTTTACACGTGATTACATATAGTCAGATGAATTTCACTTGAGATGTTTCTGAAAGTTTCGCAAAGGCTGCACAGTCAGGTGGAAGTGGGAGAAGTTGAAATGGTGCTAGCACTCCAAACACAGGATGACCTCTTTGTAGCCAAAGGCAAGATGAGCTCTCCTAAATTTTGGGTGCCAGAGGGTTATTTTTATCTTACACACGATTCCCAGACTCAGGATGACTCTTGTGAGAATTATCTTGCAGTGGGTCCTTGGAAGACTGAAAGATACTGTGCAGATGCTGTCCCCAGAATCTATTCTGCCTATGTGACAAATTTACTTACTTTACAAAGCACAGGACAACAGATTATTAAACCACTTCTGGGATAAAAGGTGAACAAAAAAAGTGAACAAAGACTTGATCAGAGCAGTGCCAAGGCAGCTTGATTAGAACACAGACAGTGGAGAGAAGACACCCTCACACACAAGTGCAAGGTGATACAGCTTCAGTGGAAAAGCAGGGCCCTTCAGCTTGGCTTAGAATGAGATGCAAAGCTTCTGGATCTAAATCAGTATCTCCATGTGCCACAGAGCTGTACCATAGGACCTGCATTGAGCAGAATAAGAAAGGCTCTCCTTTCCTCCTCTTCTAAGATAAAAAGTGTCTTCTGCGGAGTGTTTGCCCCAACAACTCACAATAAAGCATTTATAATTTTCTGCATCCCAACACCAAAGGCACTCGTGATTTTCAGTGAAGTATTTCAACAGAAGTGGATGTGGAATGATGAGCTCCTGAAACTGGTGCTAGCAGTGGGTTGTAAACTCCCAATTAATGATGAATGACTCATGCTTCCCAATCTACTTGTATTCTGGTCCATGCAGACCATATACAGACCTTGGGTATTGTGTATTTTGTAGCATACCCAAGCATTCCCTTACAGCTATCCGGACCACGACGTGGCAGAAATGTGCTCTGACTCCTTTCCACCCACAGACCCCCGTTTTATTCACAAGGAAAAGATCACTGAGGGGAGACTTTTGCTCAATTTTCATCTTGGCATGGATACATGGGTACAGTGGGAGGCAAATCCATGCAGCTGCACCTGGGAGCTGGCAAACATCCCAGGGTCTCACAGTGCAGCACGTGCAGGGCAAGTCTATACTGTCAACTTGGCATGGAGTTCATAAAAAGTTAAAAGGCAAATGGCAATTCCTACTCATTCTAGCAACAAAAAAGACAAACACAGAACTGTGATTTTTTTAAAACAAGACTATGAAAAGAAAATTATTAAGCACATTTATTCACTACTGGAAGTCCTTGGCTTGCGGGCTCTTTAAGTTTCTTTTCAAACTCACTCTCAATCATACAAATACAAAAATGATTCCCACCTATTACAGCCCTCCTGTTAACATGCAATCCCTGGAACTGAGCAATGGGATGTAACTCAGTATGTGGCTGTATTTCCAACCTGTAAAGCACAATCCCCTTTTCCAGGAGCTGCCTTACAAAATATCCCAAATCTCACTGTCTCATTGCAGCTTGGGGAAACAGTAAGTTGTGGTACAGAAACAAATCCTTGCTCCTCTTCTTGGCCTTCTCTGTTAGCTTTGAAAAGACTCACTCTAACATCCCAGTGTCCACTGTTCACTCAGTGTACTTCTGAGTGGGCACACATGAGACCCATGTGGGAGTTTTTCTAATGTCCTATGGAGAGGTAACTCAGCTCTTATCATAGAATCATAGAATTGGCTGGGTTGGAAGGGACCTCAGAGATCATCAAGTCCAACCCTTGATCCACTACCACTGCGGTTACCAGCCCATGGCACTGAGTGCCACATCCAGTCTCTTTTTAAATATCTCCCCGTGGATAAAGAAATTCTAATATCCAACCTAAACTTCCCCTGGCACAACTTAAGACCATGCCCTCTTGTCTTGCTAGTAGTTGCCTGGGAAAAGAGACCAACCCCCCCCTGGCTACAACGTCCTTTCAGGTAGTTGTAGAGAGCAATGAGGTCTCCTCTGAGCCTCCTCTTCTCCAGGCTCTTCGAGATACCCCTTCTATTTAATTAAGGAGATACAAAGACATTGATAGGGTTGCTAAATTAGAATATTATATTTTCTGAAACATCAAAGTTCTGAACATATTCACAGTCTCAGCCTTTAGTATGGAACACAATATTTAGGAAGCATGCTTCTTGAATATATTCCTTGCATCCATGTCTTCATAAAATAATTATTCTTGATGTAGACAAAGGGTAACTGTGCCACCCACACAACACAAAACAGATTACCATATACCCATTATTCAGGCCTTTCTGACATTTGCATCACCACGGTTTGACAGAGAAAATCTTTATCAAGAAAATGCAGAAAAGCAGAATTTAAGAATTTTATCTTGCCTTTAAATGCAAAGGTTCTATTTTTATAGCATTTTGCACAACAAAACCAGAAGTGCACCTTTTATTAAGCCAAGATATGCATTACATTAGCATGATTTCAGTAGTAATTTTTACACTTTCCTAGAACATAGATACACTCTGAGAATTTATTAATACATTGAAATCAAGCAAGTCAGCAAGCAGAAGCAGTACAAATGATGAGTACTTCAGGTTTTGACAAAATGTGTTTTAGAAACTATTTAGAAACCAGGGAGGAACGTGTAATTATGGAACAAATGGAATGAGTGCCACTGAATTTAATCTTGCTGGTATCAAAACAGATGGAAAGGCATTGTGCATTACTGCTGTTTAGAGATGTAAAGTGTGGCTTTTGATAAACTAAAAGGAAGGCTGTTGAATAAAACTATTACTAAATAGTTTTAGGAAAAAATGGATTATAGGAAATAAGGAAAAAATGAATTATGAAATAATAAGCAGAATCAGGTTAAAGAATTAATACTACTAATAATAATCAAACAGAAATACCGAAGGTTGAATTTCCAAATATTATTCAACCTAAAATAAAGGCTTTTCATTTTCTATAGTTACTAAAAATAAACACATTCAGAAATGGTGAAGACCAATTAAAGAAATTATGCACTTATTACAGAGCTGCCCATGTTTTGCCTTGTGAATGGAAGAGAGTGAGACACAATAAGAAAATCTTGGGCAGTGAAAGAAACAAAAAAAAGAGATCAGGAAGAGAGATGGCAGCCAGTCTCCGTGAATGAGGCTGAAAAAAAAAAATGTTGTTCTCATGCAAACCCCTGAAGCATTGCTGTAGAAAAGTTTATTGATCTCTCACTAATCCCATAGGTAAAGCAAAATATTGGCCAGCTCTCTCTCTGCCAAAATGAAACAAACACAGTCCAGGTTTGGACTATTTATGGTCTTCCATCATCAGTCTACATCAAAAAGGAACTTTATAATCACACAGCTAAATTAAATAAGAACAGAACCACAACTTAACAACAATTTATGGTCAACAATTTTTCTGTTCACACTGGGGTGGCAATCATATTTTGCTTCTCTCAGTTCGCTGCTGTAACACTTCAACTTGATGACCCCTACAGCTCTTTGAGAGTCAGTAGAGTTATACAACAGCAAAGCTGCAGAAGTGCAAAGGAAACTCCAGTCCTTTTTTACTGACTGCTGTGGAAACATAAAACAACTGTTATAAAAATAAAAAATAATAATAAAGAAATCCTTCTCTCCCTGTTATAAGTATGACCAGTTGCCAGGATAAAAGTACAAGAAATCACTTGTCAGAGAAATCCTTCTCTTCCTTTGTCCTTTCTTTAGAAGGGTTCTGGGCTTTGGCCTACTCTGATGGGTCCTGTAAGACCTGTTACACAAATATTTCTAAAAAGTAAAACTGTAGAGTTTTGCAAGCTCCTTCTTCCAGATCACTGCTTCCGAAAACATTTCTCTCATTTTTTTTTCTGGGTGTGCTTATGTCAGAAATATGCAAACTTGAAACCCACCAGACAGTGAGGGTTGTGTATAGGTGAGCGGAAGGGGCTCTGAGATTCTCTGGTCCTGAGCTGGTGTTTGTAATGGAGAAGTCTGAAATGTCTTCAGACAGTGTCAGAGAGATTTATTGGGAATGATCTGACATCATTAGCTGTCTGGCAAAAGAGAGTAATTTAATCATCTAAGAACTGGTAGGAAAATGGCATGAGAAGTCCTGTCAAATCAAACCTCTACACTGATCAAAAAAATTGGAAAGAAAATTATCTCCACAGTAAAATGGTAGTGCTATGGATTCAAACACAGATGGTGAGGATTTCTATAGATGAGATGTTTTGCCTCATTCAGGATCTTAATTTGGTCCCAGTCCTGCAGTTCTTATCTATATAAGGAAACTAATAATATGGGAAAGAAATTTTTACACTGCTACCAGATTGCTCCTGTGTATTAGGGTAGTAGAATTTAAATCTGTGCTGTCTGTTGCTAGAGTTGTTTTCAGTATGGGAAAAGTCATGCAAAATTTTAACAACAGAGCAGAAATTGGTTGTCAGGATAAAAACAGCTTTTGCCAACAAGACCGATGAGGGCTTATCATCTGTTTGCAGAACTGCAGCATGTAGACCTTGACATCTATATTAGGTCTATAAAGGTTTACAGCTCACATTCATAAAGTGCTGTGCTGACTCTGTGTCACATTCTGTTCTGGTTGCCATACATAGGTGCTTTGGGATCTTTGTATATACATTATTTGTGTAACTCTTGTAGAGCAAACACAAAACACCAGCCACCCAGTCATGTTTCTTGGTTTGTTTTAGTAATATCAATTTATTTGTAATAAAGCCTTGAGTAAAAAACTGTTGGTTTTTTTTTTTAATAAAGAACAAAGTATTCACTGTATATAGAAACAAGATATTGTCTGCAATGCTGTATGCTCCTCTCTTTTTTTATTATTAAGGAGATTAGCTAGTGATTCTGTAACTTAGAATTACCTGTTAGTTTCACTAGCTATAAAAAATATTTCCCTTAGCAGAACTCAGTGGAGGTCAGGATGAGACTTTTCTCTCTGACACAGATGGAAGCATTTGTTTTATCTTTTTGGTTGTTTAGGATGCTTTGGTTCATTTTTCAGTAGGGAGAAAGGAGAGTGGGAGATTTTTCCACCTCAGTGTTTAACAGATAGTTTTAACTTTTTTTCTTAAAAGCCAGCTGACAGAGTACATGGAAATAAGCAGCAACCTGCTGAAATTATCAACATTCTGACACAGTGTCTCTAAAAATGATCCTACAGTGCTGCCTTTGCAGACCATGGTATAAATTCATGTACAAATCAGTGATTACTAGAGTAAGGATAGAGTTCATTTCCTCCAATTTTAGTCACCTCAAAGTGGATAGTCATTATCTAGGGTCACCCAAAGGGTGTCCAGGTTCACTACAATCAATAGCAAGAGATACTGCAGAGGGTGAGTCTCACCATCTTCAAAAGTTTCTTTATGTAAGGTCACATCACCCTGGAGAGCTGCTTACCTCTCTGTAACAGTCAAAGGAAGGAATAGATTCAGCCATGCCATGGTGCCCCTTTAAATTAATTAATAGGTCATTTCACATCTCTGATCCAGAAAACTCCAGAAAAGTGCACTGTGGACAGATGATTTTAATTGATCTTTCTGTTTATTGGCCCAATATACTCTTTTGTCTTCCTTTTGAAAAATGACTAGGAAGTAAAAAAAACAAAAACAAACAAAAAAACTACTTAAAAAAAGCACTTGAAAAACTTGAAAAGTTTTTGGGGGGAATCTGTGGTCATACCTGCACCAAAATAACCCAGGCCATTCAGAAGCTCTCCAGATTCTGCTGGGGTCTCAGTTATTTAAAGGTGAATAAAATAAATTTGTAGATGTGACATACAGCAGCTATTCTGTAAGAAACAAAGTGAAATTAGTCAGATATCCCCAGATCCTCCTACACAATTGTGTATCTTGCTTGTCAGCCCTGAACTGGAAGCAGACATATGGCATGGCTCTAAACAAAGTGACAAAGAGAAACCCTGCTAAATCCATGCCCCTGTTCCAAGGCCATGAATTCAATGAGCCTTTTGCATCAATTGTTTTCTCCTGGGTCAGTGCATGACATGTCACAGTGCATGGAAGGACGTAGGATCAGACCCTGTTATTCTATTGTCTTGGCCTCTTCCAAAGAATCTCATTACGAACCTGAAGAGCTAATGGAGTTTAAAGTGGCAGAGTCTTTTATAGAGTAGTAAAGCCTTTTAAGATGTACTTCAGGGGCTTCTAATTCTCTCAACAACACAGTAAATATAATGAACATAAAAATTATCCTTGCAGATGTTTTGGTGTCAGTAACAATAACAAAATCTCAGCATGGCACACAACCAAAATAGCATCTGGGGTTTTGATTCACTCAATATAATCACACAGTGTTTGAGCATATACAGCTTTATAGTTTCTGTTTATTGATTTACAGTATTTTAATAAGATTACTGTGAAAACATATATGCTGAACTGGTACTTACATGGGACATATACCAATGCCCATCACTTCCCTCACTGCTTTCTACAGAGTACTAATTCGCAGCTCTCTGGAGCTCACAGAAAGATTTAACATTAAACAGCCTGCTGCCTAGTATGAGGGGAAGGAGATGACTAATAACTATTTCCCAAACCTATCAAAAGACCATGAAACCTTCCAAGAGTTTGCAATAAGGGGAAACAAAAAATACAGAATGAAGCCATTTATATTTTAGCTGATTTAAAACCAAGAAGGGAAGTATTAGCAAAGCAACATGCTGATCTATATATAGGTCACTGCTCAGGCAATTTCCAAAACATTCTGAGTATAAAAATCATTTGCTGCTTTGTGGCCTACACCAAAGTGCCATTCATTTCAAATTCAAATGAGACGCCACAGGGAAGCAACTCTTCCCACAAGTATGCAGTTGAGCACGTTCACACATGCAGGCAGGGATTTGTCATATGTAAGTTTTGCCATCTAAAAATTAGATATCTCAATCGGGCAGCCCACACCTGGGGAGTGATTGACACATCAGTGACTTTCATGCCAAGTGATAATTCAGTCTACCTACTAAATGTCACCCAAATCCCATAGAAAGGTACCCTTGCCTCTCCCTCTTCTCCAGTCCCTCCCCTTAGTGTCTCCACTGGCTCTAGCCGCTGCCTGTGGCTGTTCATCACTTATGGGTGTCTAAAGTTGAGGGAAATTGATCCCAACTTTGAGTGAAGAGACAAATGCTGAGTAGATATGAAAAACTAAATACTCAGCAGATTTTTCAGCAAATGTAGTCCCTCCACGTGGTGATCAGAGTACACTGGGAAAGCGGTACAGTGGTACCCATTTTCTGCAAGTGAACAGAAGGTCTGGCTTCAGGAGCAAGCTGTAAGGTTGCCATCTCCCTTGACAGCCATGTTTAATAAACCAAGGTTCCCCACAGGGCATATGAAATAAGTTCTGAGGGTGGTCTGTAGCCCTGTACAGTGCAGAACATCACTGCTGAGCTGTGCTCTCCTCCAGCACCATTGTTGTTCCCAATCTCTGTTGAAAACAGCTCTTACGAACGATTACATTTAAGATAGGAGGAAAAAAGCTGCAAAGATCATTGTGTTTCCAAACACATGCAGATAACTCTTTGTCAGCTGCACCTATGGGAACAGTTTTTCACCTGAAGTCTCAGATATTTCTTGTCATTAAAAGGACATTGTGAAAGCCAAAGTTTCACAATGAATAGTTGTCAGTCCTTGCCCAAATTCTAGAGAAGAATCCCTGTTCTATCAGCTGCTCCCAGCACAAGAACAACAGAAAACATACACCCCACACCCCTCCCCAGAGACCCCTGGTAAGGCTGTCTCCCAGGTGCAGCCAGCTGGGGTAACACCACAACAAGCACACTGCTGCCATCCTGACAAGTGGTCAGGTTAACACTGTACCTGGTAAAGGCAGGGAACACGCTAGACCAAAGAAAGATTTAGTCATTAATTTTTGCACAAGAGATTTAGTGTGAATGGTCATTCCTTACCTTACTAGAAATATTTGTATTCTTCCTTCCAGCATTTTGGCCAGACAGCAGATCTGAGTCAGATTTTTGCTTTTATATCACTGTCTTTTATGTCTTTCAGGTAACCTGGAAGGTATTACCATGGCAGCCTGAAATTTCCCTGACACTGCTTGAGCTAGTACTCGTTCAGCTGTGCAGAGCCACAAGGCACAACCTAATGTCCTCTTGGTAATGGATAATGCTCACTTTGTGCTCTAAAGCATCTGGCCTCAGAGTCTGGCATATGAGATTGGAGATAACAGACAAAAACAAGTTTCATCTCTCTGCAATGGACACATATTTGGAGTAGAATTTTTTTTATCTTGTACTGGATCAGATTAGTCAAAAGCAGTAGTAAAGTGTTTTTTCACTCCAGATTTTCACTTCCAGATTAAGCATGTGTGCTCTATTTAGTGTCTGCTTTTGAAGGAAGTTTGCTATCAATATCAGCTGACCCAGTCTGGCATCACTTGATGAATCAAGAACATTATTATTAATATCCCAAGAGCCAGAGAAGCAGAATATAACTGCATGCCCTCATTTAAGGTTTTAATGCACTCAGGCAGCAAGTCTTTAGCTGACAATTCAGTAGCATCAGACTTTTCACTTAATAGTCAATGATTCACTTTCACATTTTATTTCTTTCTATCTTATAACAAAAACAGTGTATGCTGCTCTGTGTAAGTGACAAAACAAAACAACCACTTTGTTGAGAAAGGAAAGAAGGCATGTCAAGAAAGACAAGACATTGGGGATTATTTAGATTTTTATCATTCATTTCTTTGTATTTAAAGAGGTCAACTTCTTTACTCCAAAAAGGGAAACAAGAGTGAATGTTAGTTATTACTATGAACAATTTGCTTTAACCATGAGTTTCACCATTATGTCTTAGTCAGAACATCACATGAGCAATAACTTTTGGTATCTACTGATACCAAATAAAGCAATAAAGGCCACCCTCAGACAGAGCATTTACTTCAGTCAAATATTACATATTCTTAAGCTGCCAAACATGAGATCTGTCAGAAACAGCATCTGGGACACTAATGACAGCTACATACTGATGTAACACAATAGACTTCTCAAGAAAAAAATTTAAATATATTTCAAAATCATTGAAATCATTATTATGCTGAGGATGCCTTGTATTTTCCTGTAATAGTTCTATATTGAAAGGTCTTATAATTCAGCAAAGGAAATGGGTTAGTGAGTACAAACAGTTGGGTCCTTTTTAGTAAAAAAAAAAACTCCTGAGTGGTTTGATCCTTGAAAGAGATTTTCATAATAGAATAAGAACATCTATTTCTTTTTTTTTTGGGGGGGGGCAGATGTGAATTACATAAACAAATATTTAGTTTCCTGCATACCATTTCTAATTATGTGCTTTCCTTGATGTCTCAGTGCTGGGACTTAAATTCTTTGCTGATTCATACCCTGTCAAATCAATAAAGTAATTGCACGTAAACTATTATATTTCAAAGCCTGTCTATCCCAATCTTGCAAACTCAGCTCTATGTTAATGTAAGAAAATTTTATTATACCCTGGATAGTCCCTTATTCTAAACCATCTTGCCCATGATGTCCAGAGCTGGGGACTCATTTGGACTTATTGTTGTGTTCCTGGGGGTGGAATCTTGATCTGCATAGTACTTTTAAGAGCACATCACCATAGAAAATTTCTTAATATTCATATTCTTTTCTTAGCTTTTACAGCAACCTTTTAAAAGTGGAAATTGAAAGTTATGTGGCATGCAGTAGAAGCTCAGATGAGTCATTCCCCATCTTCAGTATGTTTCATGTCAACCTACTGTCCCCAGCATTTCTATGAAGGAACCTTGAAAACAACAGCCTCCAGACTGAGGCACAAGAACAGAAGCTGAGGTCTACTGAGCAGCCCTTGCCACCTGGCACAAGAGCCAAGAAGGCCAACAGTATACTGGCTTGTATCAGAAATTCTGTGGCCAGCAGGACTAGTAAAGTGATTGCCTCTCCACTCATCACTGACAGGGACACAGCTCAAATGCTGTGCTCAGTTTTGGGCTCCTCACTGCAAGAAGGATATTGTGTTGTGTGACACAATGAAGGACAATGAAGCTGGTCAAGCAACTGGTTGAACAAGTGTTATGAGGACTGGCCAAGGGATCTGGGGTTGTTCATTCTGGAAAATATAAGGCTGAGGGGAGACCTTATCACCAGAGGTGATTGTTGACCTATTATCCTAAGTAACAGGTGATAGAACAAGAGGAAATCATAGAATTTTCAGGGTTGGAAGGGACCTTTAAGATCATCTAGTTCCAACACCACTGCCCTAGGCAGGGACACCTCCCACTAGACCCCATTGCTCAGAGACCTGTCCAGCCTGGCCTTAAAAATTTCCAGAATGAGGCTTCCACCACCTCGCTGGGCAACCTGTTCAAGTGTCTCACCACCCTCATGGTGAACAACTTCTACTTAACTTCCAATCTAAATCTACTCTCCTCTAGTTTGAATCCATTCCTCCCTAGTCCTGCCCTGACATCCTAAAAAGTTCCTCACCAGCTTTCTGTAGTCCCTCTTCAGATACTGGAAGGCTACAGTAAGGTCTCCTTGGAGCCTTCTCCTCTCTAGACTGAATAACCCAAACTCCCTCAGTCTGTCTTCACACGAGAGGTGCTCCAGCCCTCTGATCATCCTCGTGGCCCTTCTCTGGACACACTCCAGCATGTCCATATCTCTCCTGTAAAAGGGGCTCCAGAACTGGCTGCAGTACTCTAGGTGGGGTCTCACGAGAGCAGAGGGGGGGAATCACTTCCCTTGACCTGCTGGCCATGCTTCTCTTGATGCGGCCCAGGATATGATTTGCTTTCTGGATGTCTCATGTCAAAGTTCTCATCCACCAGCAGCCCCAACTTCTTTCCTTCAAGGCTGCTCTCAAGCCAGTCACTGCCCAGCCTATATCAGTGCTTGGGATTGCCTCGGCTCAGATGCAGGATCTTGCTCTTGGTCATGTTGAACTTCATGAGATTAGTATGGGCCCACCTCTCCAGCCTGTCAAGGTCCCTCTGGATGGAATCCCATCCTTTTGGATGTCAGCCACACCACACAGCTTGGTGTCATCAGCAAACTTGCTGAGGGTGCACTAAATGCCACTGTCCATGTTGCCAACAAAGATGTTAAACAGGAATGGTCCCAACACTGATCCTTGAGGGGCTCCACTTGTCACTAGCCTCCACTTGGACATGGACCCATTGACAGCTACTCTTTGGGTGCAGCCACCAAGCCAGTTCTTAATCCACCACGTAGTCCATCCATCAAACCCATATTTTACCATCTTGGAGTCCAGGACATCATGCAGGACTGTGCCAAAGGCTTTGCTCAGGTCCAGGTAAATGATGTTGGTGGCTCTTCCCTTGTCTATGGATATTATGACCTTTTCATAGATGGCCACAAGGTTTGTCAGGCATGATTTGCCCTTGGTAAAGCCATGTTGTCCATTACTCAGTCACTTCTTCATTATTCTTTGCTCCAGCTGTGCCTCCAGGAGGATCTGCTCTGTGATCTTCCTGGGCACAGAGGTGAGACTGATCAGCCTATAGTTCCCTCGATCTTCCTTCTATTCCTTTTAGAAAATGGGGGTTATGTTTCCCCTTTTCCAGTGAGTGGGGACTGGCCATGATTTTTGGAATATAATAGACAACAGTTTAACAACCACATCTGCCACCTCCCTACTTACCCATGGGTGTATCCCACTGGGTCCCATGGGCTTGTGCACTCTCGGGGTCTTGAGATGATTGTGAACCTAATGTTCACTTAAAATTGGCAGTTCTACCTTTCAACCCTGAGGTTTAGACTGACTATTAGGAAATATTAGATATTTGATACTACCAGAAGCCTTATCAAGCACTAGAATAGGCTGCCCAGGGAAGTGGTGCATCCCTGGAGGTATTTACAAGATCTGTGGATCTGGAGCTTAGGGACATAGTTTAGTGGAGAACTTGACAGAGCTAAGTTAACAGTTGGAGTCGACAACCTTATCCAACATATACAATTCTGTGATTCCATAACACAACACTGGCCAATCTGTGGGATGCTGAATGACACCAGTGGAAGTGAGACACATCAACAGATTCTGGAGATCAGCCTAAGGAAGTAGTCCTGGATCTGTTTTTAAGCCTCCTTGTTGAAGTTACAGAATTGTCGTTCACAGTGTGATATGGTCAGAGAATCCATGTTTATTTTGTTTTCATTGGGGCACAATTATTTTCAGTTTTTGATGGTGTTTCCTTGAAAATCCTTTTACACCTCACAGGGCAGAAAGAAGAGGTTTCACATGATACTATAGTTGCTCAAGTCACATCAGAAGGTTCAAAGAGTTTGTGAGTTGTTCAAATGAAACATTTGGCACAGGAATACATCAAGCTCTGATTAATTTTCACTGAGAGAGGTTTTTAGCTTCAGAAGGATACTCTTTCCCTCCGTTAGAGCTACCCCAGGATATATTTATAGTTAAATATTCATTGTGGAAGAGAGACAGAAACACAGCAGCCAACAGATAGACAGAGATGCTTCCCCAGAGCCCAATGGCTAGAGCAGTTGCCTCAGATGTTGGAAGCTTTAACCCCAGATGCCAGATCCAGCTCTGTCAGGGAGTCTACTGCAGACATCACATGTAAGGGAAAAGTGTGTATTGTATACAGAAAAGTGTACTTCAGAAGATTTACTTTTCTCCCTTAACATGTCACTCTAATATTCCAGCTTAACCTGAATCCAGCACAAAGCTACCCATCTCTTTTAATGGTATGTGGCACTTTGGGGGCAGTTAGCTTAAAAATCAATTTAAATTATGTTTTTATAGGACTTCTGTAGATAAAATATAACATCTATATATTTATTTTTAGCCAAATGCTGACATTTGGTTCACCTATTTAATCATGATATGGATGGCTTTTAGTATCATAAAATATTAATGTGGAAAACAGAGGTGGCCACAGTGAAATACATTTCATTTACTGTCTTAAAACCACTCACATATTCTTAAGAACTCTGTTCTTGACAGATTTATAAATAGCTGTCACATTAACATGCCAGATTTAAAAAAAAAAAAGCTACTGCTATTATTATACCCATTTATATTTTTTTTCAGAGGAGTGTAATTGGCTCATTAGGATAATTATATCTCTCATTTTTCCTTCTTCCTTGCTGCCTAAATAACTGGTGGCTTGTTTAATTTGTTGATTTCAGAAATATATGAAACAGTTAGATACCTGGACCCCAGCATACAGCAGAAATGAACCAAAGGATCAGGGCAGGGGGGAGGACCAGGCTGGAAAGCAGCAGAAAAGGCAGCATCTCTTTCCACTCGTGCAAACTCAGGTCTATCCAGACACAGTAGCATGGGTCTGGGGAGAAGTTGTGCAAGCAGGTAGAAGGGCAACCAGTGAGCCTGGCAAAGCCTCTGGGCTGAGCTTGGGGTCACTGGTACCACTCTCTAGCTCTGGCAGCCATCAAGGTGCTGCTAAACCCCCCCTCATTATCCGAGTATCACCTTGAACTTCTCACTTAAACATTTAATTTCCTTTGAATTTTTGCTTAAATAGTTATTTCAGTCTTATTAGTTGAATCTTTTTTTATATATGAAAGATGTCTATTCACACATATATAGCCATCGGTACTCAAAGACATGTCTATACATTCATACATATATATATATGTAGCCATGTTTAAATATACACACAAATAAAATAAATACATACACATATATAGCTTCTTACTGTCAGTTGAAAGAGGGAAGAATAGAGGGAAGAAAGAATGAGAGACAGGAGGAGGAAGAAATTAATGGAATACAGGCAGGGAGGAAGAAGGAAAATATGAGATATAAAACCCAATGGTCCTCTCTTTTGTCTCTAAAATTCCCAGCACCAGGCATTTCCACAGAAGAGCACATGTTCTCTCACTGAAGTATCATAGTATGAGACCATATAGACCACTTTTTCAATAGATAATTCCTGATTTTGAAAGATGTGGTTTATTTTCCAAAGAACTTGATTAAGCAGACGTTAACATGTTTTCCTGTTCTTGGCATAGCATTTCTAGGTATTCTCTACATGGGTATAAATGGGAAATCCTGCTTTTTTTTTTTAACTGAAGCATGAAACCAAAAGAAAACCTTTATGTGAAATATCATAAATTATTGTGCTCTACTGATCTTAAGGAAAAGATCCAAAACAACAAACCCAAACACCAAAGTTTAAAGAGAATAATAGCATTTATATACATGCATTAATAAATATAAGTGGTATCTTGAATCTCAGAAGGTTCCATATAGCTTATAAAACACACCTTGAAGGCTGTGTATCTCAGAGGAATTAAATCATATTCCATTTGCATGAAACAGAATAGGGAAGTTCAGAAAAGATTATCATACCCGATTATTTAATCGGATAGGGTTCTTTTATTTGGGGTACACTTAAAAACCCAATGATGAGCAATTTCATTTTACTCTTTTGAATATGGTATTTAGCAGACCAGAATAGATGAAGTGGTAGACTGGGAAAAAGAAATTTAAAGGGGAAAAAAAAGAAAAAAAAGGAAAAATATTTGTTCTAAAGTAGCTAGAGTTCCTATGCACACAACCAACATGAGCAATGAAGCAGAAAGTTAAATCACTTAACAGTACCTGCATCATGCTCTTTCACCCTCAGGTCCTCACTTAACCATCACTGTGAATATCATTTGCAGCAGGCTACACTCTGCTCCACATAGATCTATGCACAACTCAGGGCTGTCTGCAACTGAGGGAAGGTGAAAATGAAACCATTTTGGCAGTGTCTAAGATAATTCACAGACGGAAACAGCCTCCACTGTCTTGCCCATTTATGTATACCCTTAATATGCTTGCAGAACAATGAAGGTACTTAAAAAAGGAAGTCTCCAGTGGCATGATTTTTTGGCTTATTAATGACTTTATAAAAAGTACCAGCTATCCATAATAAAAATAATTTAAATACATGTTGCACATTAACGCATCCTGAGTAAACTGAGGATATTCCAGTCTGATGAATTTTGTGTAATGGCTCTATATTTTTAAGAGATATTAATCAATGAGGAAAGGTGAACATATAAAATAGTTTTGGGGAGACAGCCACATTTCAATTTCACATTTCATTTCATTTTTCAGTAGAAAATCTTGAATAGAAATGAAAATTGCATGAAATATTCAGAGGCCCTGGAAGCTAGACCTGTCTGGAATTCACACAGGCAAGCTTTAAAGAAGCAGAAATCCTGCCCTAATTTAAACACATTTAACCCTTCAGTAGAGAGTTATCAGTACGTGATAGTAGAAAAGATAATGTGCAAAGGAAAAGACAATGTCTATTATCTATTTTCCTTATAATATAATACAGCTGTATGTGACATGAAGGATACTAAAAATGCCACACACCAGGTTATATATTATTACAGAAGAAGTGAGGAAGAATCCCTTGTGAGTTGTGTAAGAATTTTCTTATGCCTTTGACTTCCAGTGTAAGCTCTCTGGATTTATTCTGGACTAAAAGGCTCCCAGCTTGTTTGCTTCAATAAAACCAACTCACATTTTGGTAGTACTGGAGAACAGTGGCAGATTTTAAACTTGGGGACTAGAAGGCCATCTAGAGGGAAAAAAACACTACTGAGATTTTATGGAATCTTATTTAAAAAGTAGGGTTTATTTTTCCTCCAAAGAGGCTTCAATAGATTTGGTGTCAGTAGGAAGCATGCTCCATTGCTCCTACTGTCTAAATAATTATGCAGAGCTATTAAAACACTAAATATTTCAGCATTTGATTAAAAGAATTTGGGTTGTTTATTTTCATTGTGAAAAACCACTGAAAGAAGAGGAATGTGTCACTAAATGTCTTGGCCTCCATGGCTAACTAACAGATGACTCAATGTAGGAGACGTAAAAATTACACTGAATTACTTGCTCAAGCTGAAGAAAGCAGCTTTCAGCAAGATACCGACTTTGCAACATAGTGATCTGATCCTCCATCTTCAATGATTCATAAAAAACCTTCTGTCTTCTGTCATGCTAAGAATGAATGGGCTTACTTCTAAAATTTTGCATTTCCTATTTAGCTTTCTTACTGCATGAGAGGTCTATGTACAGTGTTTTACCCTAAGGGAAATGCTGAGTGGTCCATTGCTATGTAATTCGTTGGTACACAATTATGTCAGTGCCAGTGATCAACTTGTTGCCTGGCTGAAGGCACAGAAAGTAAAACAGGTCTTGGGAATCTCTTGTTGGACTGCCATCCAAGAGACATAAATTGAAATGTTGAATTGCTCCTTGTTTTAAGAATCTGCTATAACAGATAAACATCTGCAATCATAAACTGAATTACTTAGTGAATTTTTGTACAGAGAGTTAGCAATAATTTGTGTATAGATGTATTTAGGGATAAGAGATAGTAACGATTGGAGCATGATGCAAATGGTATGGAATAAGGGGTGGATTGTCCTGGTTTGGGCCAGGATGAAGGTGATTTTCTGGCTTGTACTTTTGCTTTCAGCTGGGTCGCCTGGAAGTGGTTGCACTTTCTGGAATTAACAGTAAGTTTCTCAGACAGTGTCTGCTTCTAGGACTGATAACACTGGATGTTTATAGTCACTGCTAGAAGCTGATGTGCAGAGCCAAGGACACTGATCAGTTCTGAGGAACATTTTACTCTGCAGAAGGAGTAAGGAGGTCCCACCTGGACCCCTCCTTTGGGGAGGACCGGACAAGATAGATGCCAGAATTGACCAAATGGAGTATTCCATCCCATACACATCATACTCAGTATAAATTCAGGGGATCACAGGGGTTGCTCTCTCTTCCTGCTCTTGCTTGCTTCCTGCTCTTCCCTGCTTCTTTCTCTTCCTTTCTTCCTGCTCCTCTTCCTGTGGTCCCGATCTGTGCCAGCCTGAATCTGCGTGTTCCTGCCTCCAGCTCCCAGATGCTGCCTGGCTCCAGGAGTCCAGCCTGGACTTTCCAAGGGCTGCCCTGCAGCCTCAGTTGACATGAGAGTTGTTGGGGGAAAGGGGAGAGGGACCCGGTCTCAATTTTTTCCTGTATATTTTTCCTGTATATTACTGTTTCATTAAAGTTACTTGGTTTAGTTTCCAACCCATAAGCCTCTCTCTCTTGTTCTCTCTCTCCATCCCTTATCAGGGAGGAGAGGGGGATTAATAGAGAGCATCTGTTAGTCGGTTTAATTGCCGGACCAGTGTTAAACCATGACAGAGTGCCAGATATTTGTATGTTTTTTTGACTTCTGGCAAGCCATATAATTCTTCTGTACCTTAGTCATTCATATGCTAAATGGAAAACTGTTCAAAGTGTACTCATGTGAGGATGGAGACCATCTCTTTCTTCCACATTTAAATGCTTTGAATTTTATCAACAGCCATTCACCCATCTGTTCTGTGTTCCCTATTGGTAACCAGTGCCAAACCTATAGAATGCACCAGGTTCAGCGTGGAAGTAAGGCTGTACTGATCAGTATGCTTGACACAGTGGACCTATAAGTACATCTCAAACTGGTACTCAGATATGTCACTGTACATAAAGAAAAGAATTTCAGTTTTATTCTGCATCACATGAATATTTGGATACAGATTAAATGCGGAAATGTGCCCAGAAAGCAGATATTTTCTCCTCAGAGCAGTGCTCTATGTGGAAAAATACTTATTTTTTTATTTATTTTCTGCATCAAACATGGTCCCTTCCCAAAACCAAGAACATACCAGTTGTGTTTTCTTGAGCTGCCCTCTCTTCTTCCAGTTTCCTTTCTATATCAATGATCCAAATTTTCTATCAGGGTAGTTAGAATAAACTAGTTAGTGGTCAGCACTTTCTTTTCAGTTTGCAGTTTGTCAAAATTCAGAGAACTTCACATACAGGTGGCAGAGGAAGCATAGCCTTTCCTGTACATTTCCTGTACATTTCAATTTGCACTCAAGCAGTGACCTGGAAATCAGTAAAGCAGCAACTAATGATCTGGCTCCATTAACAAATGCTCATTTGGATGGTAAGTGACCTGAGAGAGAGGAAATGTAATTTTGGTTGCCATTGCAATAAAAAAAAAAATGGCTGCTATTAGTGCTACGTAGGGGTTATAATCAATTATACCTTTCATTGGCTCAATTCAGCTATATTGGAACCAATTAAACCTCTGTTTTGAATAAATAAAGGAGTATTGTGGGTTTTACAAAACTAGCTCATGTACAGTTCCCTTAGCTTATGTTATTAATATCACCTTGGTTACTGGGTTGATGGAACTTATTCCTGAGATGTTTTTAGCTTTTGCCTTACTAGTCTAAAGCTTTCCAAAACACTTTTACCAGGAGAGGAAGTAACTCTCTTCTGGGCATCAAATTAAATTTAGTTCACAGAGCACAACACAATCACTTTAGCCAGTGACTAGAACACAAGCTGATGCTGCCACCCTGCTTTGCTGAGTAGCTATTCATTCAACTGCCGCCTACAGATGTTCACAAATATCTATTATGACACTTATTATGATTTAAAATGTGGGTTTATTATGATTTAAAATGTGGCAGTTTTTCAGCAACATCTATTTGCCATAAAGATTAAGCCCATTATGCTACACATTGCAGAAATTCACAGAAAGCTATTCATTTCCCCAGAGAACTTTGAGTCATAAATGAAAGTGACCATACAGCAGGCTACTATCTCTGTCACAGCAGTACCACATGGTCTTTTTCAGACATCAGTCTTAGAGAAAGGACAAATCCTGTCTACTGAACAATCCCCTTGAAATCATCTGAAATCACTGTGTCAAGAAGTATACTTGACCCCAGGTTTAAACAAGCAAAATTTACAAATAACCTTTCATTTACAGCCTTAATCTGTTCTTCAGATCTCACTGACATAGAGTCCTGGTCTCTATGCTTTGCAATCCCATACAAAGATGTGGCTACTTTATTTGTGAATGTTTTGCCCAGTAGCAAGCACTTTTTATGAAGCACAAAGTAATAAAGGGAGCTGCTGACTGCAGTTAGAAATACTGTGGGTCACACATCTAATGGCTATGGAATGGGCAAGTGAGGACCAGGTGGTTGAAGCCTGAGAATCAAGTAAGATTGGTGAAACCAGAATAATTCAGAAGGAAGATGGAGGTGGAGATGGGAGAACAGTGAGCACAAGAAAACCAGTAAGAGGTTTAATCATAGGAGGATTTGTAGTGGAGGAGTTGCAAGTAGTGAACTTGCAAGCAAATCAGAGGACCTTTACAAAGTATGATCTTCTCACTTGAACTTTTGAGGGAATGAGTAGTTTAGAAGCACAGATGAGTGCAGTGAAAGCATGAGGAAGCAGCAGGACTAAGACCAGATCCCATCAAAACCTATCCTTGTGGGTCCATCCAACTCAATGAGAGTGCTAGGACTGATTCAGCACTCTGCTTATCACTGAATTTAAGCCAGAATGTGCTTTGCCAGGTCACATTGAGTGCATGAAGACTTGGAATGGTAAAGCTTTTAATGAGTGCCCTAACATACTGCATTAAGAAGCACCAAGAAGAAACAAAGTTCTGCAGCACCTGCACACACACACAGTAACTTCATGAGGCTTTAGAACAAACCATCGGGAGGAACCACTCTTTATCCTTAATGCCACTGGCTAGAAGACAAATCAGGGGGTTTTCATATCTCTTTTACTAGTATAAGCCCTTCTCTATTAAATATTTTATTCAAGACTCATTCTTAAAATTACCCCAGAGTCGAGCACTTGAGGAGATTACCATGTGAATGTCTTGTTAGAGTCCCATTTTAAAGACTGCATAGCTATAGTCAAAAGGTTGCACACCCACAGTTACTCTCACTAGGGTAATTTTCCATCTACAGTTTTATTCCCTCACATTTTTGTCGTGGTTTCTATGAATCAGGAGTCCGTTGCCCAAAAAACAAAATACACATTTAAATATTTTCCTACCATGTAACTCCTTCTGGCTAAGTAAGCATAAGCTAAACAAGTCAAGCTACATTTTCATCCTAAGCTCAATTTGATTTTCAGTACTCACCACTAATGCAATATCCAGAAGTGATTTATTGGAACATACCAGCTATATTTAAGCAGCAGCCAAAACAATTACATTTAATTAAAATTAAGGTCAAAGAAACACAACAAACTAATGTGACACTTCAGACATCAGCCTGGAATAGATGTTATGTTGGTTGATTATCAATTAGGTATAGTAAACATAAATGTGTTCACCAGGCAATTCTTGACGAAATCTGTTCAGGCAAGCAAACAAGTACTGTGCCTGAAAATTTTCTCACTTTCTCTGGATTCAAAATCACCCTGCACACTGTGCTGTTCCTTCTATCCTTAACCTACTTCAGTGATTTATGTTTCTTCCTTGAGGAAAAAATATTCTTCCAGAAGCTCTCACTGGAGAGACAGAGCAGTGCGAAACTGAGGTGGGAGAAGAGCTTTAGTTTTAAGTGTGTTTCATCACTTCACCTTTAAAGCACAAAAATCCTCCTGCCATAAGCCTATTGGGCTGTGAGAGGTATTTGAGCATCTTCTACATTGCTGCAAATCAGCAAGCTTGGAAAAACTGTTTGCTATGAAATGGTTAGTTCCTTAGTCCTTTCTGTAGCAAAGATCATACAATTGTTATTTTCTCTGTGTTTGCTTTCTGCATGAGCCATCTCTTAATAAAGGTATCTTTTAAAACTGGGCACCTTCCCCCTGTCTCTATTTAACAAGATAAAACCAGACTTGATGACAGTTTTCTCCTAAACTCCTTGATAATAATAAGAAAAATGTACTGTGTTAATAAAACACTGCTCAGTGTCTCCTGATAATGAGGATTCAGTTATGTACAAAATTCCTTCAAGTCCCTCACTTCTGAAGTCAAAACAGTGATCTAGCAGGGGTGTACATGGATGCAGGATCCAGCCCTTCATCACCCTGGATCTTTTGTTTTCCACAGCTCTAAACAAAGCAACAAACAGAAGCCTTGCCAAATACATTTTTTGCTTTCCATTCATAAAAATAACCATGGAAGTAATTCAGAATTACCTATTTCTGGAGCTTCTGCCCATCAGGACAGTAAGCACATTGCCTAGAGGATCACACAGCAGAGACCTGCAAGATCACCTGCTTTTTTGGGGGGGGTATATCCACACACTACAGGGTGCACACTATGTTGATATGCCAAGACCTTTGCTTCTACTCAGCTGAATCCTGGCCCCCAGCTCATCAGTTCCCACTGCAGTGCCTCTCCCAGGTACAACACTGCCCATCCAGCTCACCAGATTGTGTTTCCTGAGGGAGTAAGAGTGGTGCTATCTCAGACATCTCTATTCAGCCAACAGATTCCTGAGCAGCTCCAGCACAGGGAATTTCTGATCTCCACTGGGGCCTCCTCAGTCTAAATAGCAGTGTGGGAATTTCTGGTCTGAAGCCTCAAACTTTTACGGATGCAGCAGGAGGCTTACAGGAAACCTCAAAAGGATTAACATAGCAGCTGGGGCTACAGACAACCAAGTTAAATGCAACAAGTTCACTGATGAGGCTGCTGGAGGCCAAACATAGTGACTGTGTGGAAGGAGGTCACAGGTCACCAGAAAAGCAGGAAAAGGAAAGGCAGAGAGAAAAACTGTGGATGTTTCTATTCTGTTGACTTTTTAACTCTTCATGGAAGATACTAAAAAGACCTAACTAGGTTTCACAAAAACAGGAGCCCTTACTTACCAGTGGTGAAATGATCAGAATATTTTTTTCTTGAACATGTTCCTTTTTCTTGTCCTGATCGAGGCAAAAATACAGGATGGAATAAATCCTAATCTGATTATTAATAATGCCAGTCTCCAGCTAGGACAGGATTTTATGCTCTTCTGCCTTCTGCTGAAGATGGTCATTTCTGCAAGCACATCAGGACTGGACTTTGGTCCTTCAGGCTACTTTGTGTGTTGCCATGTAGCAGTCAAAAGTGTCAGAGATGGAAGAGATTAAAAAATGATACAGACATTCATTATGCTGAAGATGGTGGGATTTGTACTGGCTATGTCTCCATTCAGCAGATCTGTCTGATTCATTCCTCCAAGCTATCACTCATAACGTTTCAAAAATGCCTTGTGGTACTCAAAACCAAGCACAGAAATTATCTCAGAAGAGCCAAAAAGAGGGAAAGAATTCTTTGCCTCAACTAGCTATGGCTATGGCTGTCATCTTGGGAGGAAGGACCATGACTGAGTTTTACAAACTCTCAGACTGTGGGTAAGTTGAATACAGAACAGTTGTTTATCAAATCCTGTAGTGAAAGGTCTAAGAGGCATTTACTGAAACTAGTTTAAAAACATCAGTTTAAAACAGTCAAAAGAAAGTAGTTCTACACACAGTGGGTAGTGAATTTGTAAAATTTACTGCCACAGGAGGACGAGGAGACAGCATCAGCATGTTAAAAAAGGGATCAGACAAATTCAAGTGTAGTGGATGCTGAAAGTGCAGGGCAGGGATGCACATACTCCTGCTATTCTAGCAGCAACACTTGTGGAAGCTGGGAAATGGGGAGGGATCACAGAAAGTGGTCACCCCTGTCATGCTCTCCCTGAACTACTTCTCCTCTGGTCACTGTTGGAGGCAGACAGACCTCTTGTCACTTCTTGTTCTCTTGTTCATCTGAGCCCTGTGGGAAATTACTGAGCTGACACATTAAATAAAAGAGACACAGAAACAATAACTGAGTTCTCTTACATGAGAGAACAATCAATGTCATGCTGAGAAACATCAGAAATTATGACAAACCATATCCAAAAATCGTCCTGTAGAAGTTAGACCAAAAAATCACAGTCTAGTTCAGGAGAGTATTTACTTCTAGTGATTTCCATGAGTTGCAGGGCTCTGAGTGCTCTGCAGGATGTGGCCCTAGTGACAGGGATGGTAAATCAAGTATAATCAGCTTCTCTGTCATAACCATGAAAATAGATAGAAATCACTAAGATAAGAATTGAAAAATAACTGAAACAACTCAAAATATTAAGACAGTAGAAGAACATTTAATGTACAAACCTGAGTGGGTTTGACACAGAAAGCTTTGATAACTTGTTTCTTATTAAGGCACACTTTCCTTTTGCTTTCTGCTGAGAAACAATTGCAAATCCTTTTTAAAACATTTGAAATAGCAGAAAGGTCTATAAGGGACAGAAGAATCTGGAAGTTTCCTCTTCACTAATTATTCCTACAGAAAGTTTTAGGTAGGTTCAAACAACTCATTTTGAGTAAGTCAAATCTGAGAATGTCCTGGAAGTTCAAATCTTTCTCTAACGGCAATTCATCACTCCACCCCCATGATGTATAGCTCAGCTGAGGTGCTTTTCATAAAGGAGAATGTCAAAATATGTCAAGATGAAGAAAAACAAACCTTCAACACAGCATCAAGGTGGAAGATAGTAAACTGAAGTTTTCCACTGAACAAGACACTAAATAAAGAAATATAAATTATTTTTTTTTCCTTTCCCTGTTAAGATGGTGAAAGAATTTCAGTGTGGTTATAAAATAACTTGCTGGAAAAAGAAACCTGATTTGTGTAGGACTTGTTTAACCTGGTAGAAATTTGTCAGTCATAACACTGGAAGAATTTCCTGGTATAAGAGCTATTAGTGAAACTGTGCTTTCTGGTATAGCTTAAACCAGCCTCTAAACAACGTGAGTAAGGCCGTGCTTTTTTGTTACTTCCAGCCTAGCTGGAGAAAAAAAAAATTGTCTAAAAAAACCAAACCAAAACAAAAGAAAAAAAGCCACCAGCATTAAAAAAAAAAATCTTTACTTTTGTTTGAAAAAAAGAAGAACCAACAATTAGCTGACCCCAAACAAGGTTTTTATGCTTGTTAGAATACTCAACACAGCTGTAACCAATTTTGTTCATCCCCTTCCAGGCACTAGGATGACAGTAAAGATGATCACAGCAATTATGTTAACAAGAATTAAGAAATTATTGCTTATGCAGTAAGAAGTGACCACTGCTCTGCATTTCAGCTAATCCAGACAGTAAAAAGGCTTGCTTAAACCAGCTATTGAGATTCTGATTTGTGCTGACCACTGCAGACATGGTTTAAAATCCCTCGCAGTGAATCAGCTTGAGAAATACTACACAAATTGCTTGCAATTGTGCAAACATAAGTAAAAAACTGCACTGAGAATTAAAAAGCAGGTGGAAATCCAACCTATAAAGGTGAAAGAAATGAGAAATCAAAAAGTCACAGCTCTCCAGGGTATTCAAGATGACCTGTAAAAGATTTCATTCTGACAGTGCTTTGTGACCATCAATTAAATGCTGTTGTAGAGAGCTCTTAGTACTGTCTTATCTATTGACTAAACACCCTTCTCCAAAGAAAATGAGCCATCAGTATGAGAAATTTTCCTAGTTATAGCTGTGTCAGCCTTCTTAAACTGACCTTTAGAGGATTCACATGAGAATAAAGGACATCTTATTATTCAGCATGCATTTATGTGAGGCCAAACCAGGAACTGACAATCTTCAACAAAGCATAAGATTTCCTCCTAAGAGAATATCTGAAGATTTTCAGTTAATCATGCTCTTGAGTAGTTTATAAACTGACATCAGAAAACACTAGGGAGAAAATTAATCCCTGAGGCACCTTGATTTTTGTGTAATAGGGTAAAAATTAGCCCATCTGAGTATGCTTCTGCTGGCTAACATTGGGTATAGATGCAGGGATGGAGAAAGTAATTAGGTCAAGGGTGTGTGGGGTTTTCATGTAGGGAGTGAATCTGCTGTGTACGTGGGTCAAATAGTCTTAAAATGTGGGTTGTTATAACAGTGTTTGTAATATCAAAACAACATTAATATGCCTTTTACTCTGTAATTTTAAAGTAATTTTCAAAGCTTAATGTGCCAAGTCGTAATAAAAATAAAATAATAAAATAAAAAATAAAGCTGCATGGTGGAAATTAATACTGTGTATTCCCAGTTTGGGAGGAGAATTCAGGGTTCCAGATTTTTAACACAGCGCTTGATTAGAGTTTGTTAGGAGTCAAAGGGAAAAAAAATAATTTACCATAACCAGCAGGGATTTTTACATACAGTGCTTGGTACCTAAAGAGTTCTAAAAAAATAGTTCTTCACACAAAATGACCTGCTGAAAAACTGACTTTGGCTCACTGAAGATATAAGGAAATCCCTTGGCCATGTGATTTCACTTATCTAGCTTAAGGAAAAAAAACTTTTTGAACTGATTTTGACTAATGGCTGTGAAGCACATGAATCTTGAAACGATGACAAGAGCGTAATGTGAAGTGATCAGGGAACATTCAAGCATTGCTTCCTGAATAGCAGAAACGATTTTGATTTCAGAGTATATGGATGGCAAATGGAAAGTAGGAGAAGGAAACAGGGAAGACTTCCCATGGGATACATTTCCAGCCCTGATTTCCTCTGACATTTTTTACACTAAGATAATCACTTTTAGTTTTGTTTTCTTTTGTTTTGTTTTGTTCTGAAGTGCCTCAGCTACATGGATTTAAATACATGGCTGGTGGTGACTCCACCAGACCTTTACATTGAAAGGGAGGTAACACTAGAAACTTAATTTTGTAGTTTGCCCTAAAACTAGACAAGGAGAGGAGAAAAGGGAGGGTATTGTGTAGGACAGGAAGTAAAACAAGTAAAATTGTAAAACAAGTAAAATGAGTAAAACAAGATAATTACCGCATTGTTTCTCTATCTACACTTAGGTCATTCACAGTACATCAACCTTCTTTCAATAGGCAGAAGAATTCACTGCATGTTATTATTGTAATGAGTAGTAATGAATAATGGCAAGACTATGGGAGTCTTCCCTTTGCACAGTACCATTATAGGCATGAGTGGATAAACAGATTTTGATTGAGATAGTCCCTAGTAAATCAGAGCTGAGGTTTTTTTCTGTGCCATTTGAAATAGCTTCTGAATCTATTTTTGTCCTCACTCCATCATTTTGCATTTTCTTACCTTCCATACTTATTACCTTGGTGATTTCAAAATCCAGAAGATTGCTAACTACTTGTGCATCAGAAACCGTTTCAAGGACCTTCAAATTTACGAATGGAATATGGACAGAAAAGAGCAAGATTTGGTCTGTCTTTATGCTTCAGTTTCACCAGTGACCTATATACTAATCAGAAAACTTATGCTATTACTGAAGGAGAGAATGTTCTGGATAGTTTTATGTCAGTAAAATCCTATCACAGAAAGTGCAGCTTCGTCTCACTTGCCAGTTTGAGGTGACTAAGATTCCCTGAAACTGGTGCTTTAAGTAGAGGGGTATCTGGGCACTGTCCTCCCATCAGACCAGAGGTGGGGTCACAGGACAAAAGTCAAAATGAACATGAGAGATTTGTTGCAACACATACACGGATGTAACCAGAGGAAAGCAGAGAAGTAACTCTACATCCTAGAAATGTAACATGTGAGATAGATGCTTTCTTATGTGTGACCTGTTGACCACTTTGTCCAGAAGTATCCACATTTGTAGACAGCTGTGCAGCAAGAAGGGAGACTCAGACTTTTCAGCAGGTGCGAGGCTCCTGCCTCATTAAAGAAATAGATAGATAATGCATCAGCAGGAAGAAAAAATTGAATAAACTGATTTCCACAAAGTACCAGAGTCCTGTGGTGGAACTGTGTCCTGTGACTGAATGCAGCCTGATCAAAGCCATCCATACATGCAGCACAGAGAACAGACATGCCCTTAAGTGTCAGCTCTTGCCCACCCCACTACAAGGCAGTAGTGTCCTCCTCTTCACATGAATCAGGAAAATAATACGTACTACAACACAGATACCCAAGGATGTGCTGAGTTGGGGAGATATTCAGTCAAGTTAACTGAGGAAAAACTGAGTAAGGATTTCAAAGCAAGGAAAAGTGTAAAAAAAAAATCTAAAACCTCCAAAAATCTACCAGTGCATTGCCACTGTTCAAGCACAGTTCTTTACATGTCTTTCAGTTTTAAATCCTTTTTGAATGAGGAACTATGAGGCTGTAATATTTTCTACTGTTAATGATACATTCACTTGAATACAAAGGTTTCATCAGCAGAATCAAATTTCTGAAGGTGATGAGTCAGCTGAAAACTGCAATTCAACCTCTACTGCTATATCAAAGGTAATTCAAACACAGTCTGATGATTCTTAAAAGAAGAAAAAAACATTGATGAGCTGATTATTAGATTTTGGGGAAAGAAGTAGACTTTCTGAAAAAAAATGAGGGAATGATTCACCTGCACAAATGTAGAAGTCAGTAATGCACTTAAAGCTAACATACTCATCCAGATTTCCTTTACAGTCAAGAAAGACAAATAAGCTCCTTTAAGTCCATACCACCTTACCTGAAACAGATAATTAAAGCAGATGACCAAAGAGTAACAATTTCTTCTGCAAGGGTTCCATTGTAAGTGACGAAAATTAAGCACCATCCCTCTTGCCCTTTCTCAACAAATGCCTAAAAGAGGTGAACAGTACTGGAGCTTCTGAGGTTTTCCAGCCACTGAAGGCTGGAGCCACTGAGCCACTGAGGCTCAGCCATCACCGTTCTCTGAAACACTGTCCCTTTTCTTCTTGCAGTAGTTTGCACTGTCTCTGTATTCTTCCCATGTCACCTGAGTTAGCTTCCACTGGGCATACACCTTCCTTTTTGCCTGATTTTAGGAGCAGATCTCTGTTCAGCCAAGCTGGTCTTCTGCCTTTTCTGCTTGATGAGTGGCTGCAGTTTCACTAGAAAGCTTTTCCCAACACCAACAGATATCACAATCTATTCCTCCCTACAAACTGGGGTAACTCTGAGGATGTTGCAACCTTAAATATAAATGCTTATTGGATATTAAGCAACAAGGAGTTTTTCCAAATCCCCAGTGAGTTTAAAAAAAAAAAAAAAAGCAAAAATCCAACTCTTCTGGCTTGGAGGCGGGGGGGTCAGGCAGTACCCCAGTCATTACTTGTTGCAGAGACTGGGGAAACCTTGCCTCTCAGGAATAAAATTGTCTGGCAAGCACAAATAGGGCTAATTCTTTTGATTTATCTTTATCAAAACATAAAGAAACGTCTCCCTTTTGGTCTCATTTTCATATCTTCTCTTGATCTACCTACCACTTTGAGCACACCACCCTAAAGCCATTCAGTTTTATCACAAGTGGAATAGATAGAAATAGGACAATGTCTGCATGGAAACGACTTGGTAAGCATTATATTTTTCAAAATGTCATTTACTTTTTTTTTCAGAGATGAGGAGAAGTGATATAAAAGTGTCTCTTTTGTATCTTTCTCATATACTGCAGATAAGCTTATCCATTATTTTTATATCTGCTTACATATTCCTAAATTTTTTATTTCTACATGTTACATATTTAATAATATTGTAATAAAGTTCCTTCACTTCATTGATTAAAATAAATTAGGATAGACGTGTTTCTTGAAAACCTGTGGAATAACTGAAAAAAGGTTGTTTGGAATAGTAGTTTACATCTGAAACTCCCTCACATTGCTATGCAAAAGTCAAATGATTATTTCTGAGTGATGTATGCTACACCGTTAGTCTAATTGCTAACAGTGGTACTGCTCAGCTATAAAGAAGTTCACTGCATCAACAAAATTTAATTGGGGCATCCCAATATACTGGCATTTTCTTGCAGAGCTAGTTCAGATTAATATAGACACTTCTATGCACAAGGACTGAAGTGTGCATTCATCACTGGAATCAGAGAAAGTCACTGAAAAATTCGTTTTATAACAGCATATTGGGATTCAGCTTCCTGCTCTGAACTCCAGCAATCATTAGCTGAACAAACAAACAAACAAAACTTTTGTTTGATTTATCATATGGCATTTTGGGACTATTTAACATTGCCTTTACTCTCATGCAAAAATTTTAGACAAGAAAGGAAAGAAACAGCAAGAAAAGAAAACAAGGGGGGGGGAAAGGCAAAAAAAAAACAAACAAAAAAAATTGGTATAGCAATTTTGACCAAATTTAATTTTACTAGATACTAGAATTAATCTGTCTGGCATTGTTGATGATATCTATATTAACATGTTGCTGGTTTCGTAAGGCACAGCAGTGCCTCTAACAAAAATTACAAAAAAAAAAAAAATATATATATATATTAAAGCATGAAAAAACAGCAGTAAAAAGTACTAAAAATATTCTGGTTTTAGTACTCACATCCTCCCCGGGAGGCAGATTCACTAGGATACGGGAGAAGCCTAAAATATCCACTGACACTGAAGTGACCAGCAGGCAAAAAAAGTAAATAGTAATGTTTAAAAGGAGAAAATTTAATTCTTTCTCTTTAAGCTTGTGGGAGAAAATGAGTGCACCACATTTTAAATGGGTAATAGGGCATGTTTCAGAAGTGTCATGTGAAAGCATTTGTTAAAATGCTGAACTTTACCTTCTCTCGTTAACCTGATTCACTGAGTGGGTAATGAGAATAACTGGCAAGTGCTGATGGCTATGACAGCTTTCATGCTCTACAAAACTGTCATTCAAAACTTTGAAGCAAATAAACTCACTCAGCCTTGCCTTTCAGAGCTCATCTCTCTTTCCTCTATGATGATTTTTTTTTTTTTTTTTTGGCATCATCGTTTAGGAAAACCACTGCCTCCCACCAGAAATGTTTTAAATAGAGATCTGTACAAATAAAACGAGAGATCATAGAATTATGGAACTATTTGGGTCAGAAGAAGCCTTTAAATATCATCTAGTTCCAATCACTCTGCCGTGTCTAGGGACATCTTTCACTGGATCAGGTTGCTTCTCATCCAACCTGACCTTGAATGCAATGATAGGGCACCAATAACTTGGTTTTTTTATTATATCTAACCTCAATCTATCCTCTTCCAGATTTCAACCATTATCCCTTGTCCTGTCATGCTATGCCCTGGTGAAAAGTCTCTCTTCATCTTTCTTATAAGACCCCTTTATGTACTGAAAGGCTACTATAAGGTCTCCCCAGTCTTCTCCAGACTGAACCCCAACTCTCTCATTGTGTCTTCATAGAAGAGGAACTACAGCCCTCTGATTATCTTTGTGGCCTTCCTCTGTACTCATTACAGCAGGTCCACCTCCTTCTTGTGTTGGGGGCCCTAGAACTGGACACAATATTCCATGTGGGGTCTCACAAGAGCAGAGTAGAGGAGGAGAATCACACTTCTTTTGATGCAACCCAGGATACAGATGGCTTCATGGGCTGCAAGTGCACACTGTTGGCTCATGCCCATTTGGGACCCATCACCATCCACCCAAGCCCTTCTTCCCAGGGCAGTTCTCAGTCCTTGCATCCCCTGGCCTGTATTGATACAAGGTCCTGCATCTGAGTCAGTGCAATCATCAGTATCAGTACAGATGAGATGATTAGTGGATTGAGAACAGATGCTTGAAGAGACATACCCACATATCAGTGAACACAATGAAAATACTCTCCAGGGTTTCAGGTCTCCCAAGCACTTCAAAAGGACTTCCTTGTTTAGAAACTCCTAAGTGGAGTGCAAATCAAGCCCTAAATCTGCTCACTATACATATTTCTCAGGTGAAACTATTTCAGAAATGGATATTTGGTGTTGATTAATCAAAAATACAGGTGATGTCTTTTCACTTGAGTGGGATGCATCGAGGGTCAGAGGATTATTGATTGTTCTGACTAATACACTGCACTTCTACAGTTGGGAAATGACAACTCAAAATGAAAAGACCTTATTCTGCCTTGTTTTTATGGGCACAATTCCCCGCTGAAATCAGAGTCTCAGAGAAAAACAGAGAATCAATGGTTCCAGGCATTAGTGAAGGTGAGAGTGCAAGACATACAGGGCAAATCATTGGTCATTGTAAATCATGACCACTCTCTTAATTCTGTGGATCTATTGCACTCTAGTTGGGGATTTGACCCTAAGAGCAATCTGTATTTTTCCTTCATATGTTTGTTTCCTTTTATCATTTTCACTATTCTTTAGTTTTAGAATGGATGCTATTCGAGATGTATTATAGTCGGTGTTCTCCTGATTTTTAATATTCAAATACTTTGAGAAGAAAGACTTGATATTTTCAATTACTTCAATTTAAACTTTTTAGGCTGTATATTATGTATATATTCCCTCCCTTTCACTGCTCAAAGAGTATCTCTGATATAGAAAGTTTCTGAAAACTCAAAAGAAACTGCAACTACTATAGTTTCATATTGAAATGTTGAGGATATTCAGCATTTTGTAGACCACATCTTTTTTTTTTTTCCTTTTTTTATTTTTATTTTTCTTTTTTCTATTAACTTAACTTTTTTATTATTTCATATTATTTATGTCCTAAGAAATTTAACATTTACCTGAGTTCTGCTATTCAAAATTCACAAGTTCTCTTCACAAAACCATATATTTTTCTTCTTGATATTTCAGATGAAATGTATTCTCTAATATTTCTCCAAGGAGAAAAGCTCTCCCAGGAGAAAAATACAGGTGTGAAATAAATACACTTACGTAAGGTTTTTTGTTGTTGGTTTTTTTGTTTGTTTGTTGCTTTGGTTTTTTGTTGTGTTTTTTTTTTTAAGTATGAACTAAGGAACATACTTTAAGCCTGAACTTAAAGTGTAAGTGTAAGAAAAAGAAATGTCTTTTGATTTGTTCATCCCAAATTTACAGACTAAGAAAACTGAGATAGTTCTGAAAGACTTAATTGCTAATTGAATTGACTTGTAATAATGAGAGATTCACTTCTGGAATAAAATGGATTTTTTAGGTGATTCCAGTGCTGCCTTTTAACATGAAGACTGGAGAAATATCTTTTAGATAATTCTCAAAACCAAAACCAAATTCTCTCACTGCAGTTTCCAAAGGATTCTGAAAAGCTCAGATACTTGTCTCCCACTAAAAGGCAGCCTATGGTCACAAGTAATGCTTAAAATTGTTTCTGGAAATCCCAACCAACTCCAACATCTCCTCCCCTCCCCCTCAGCTTCACTATCCATTACCCCTTTATAAGGAATAGGATAAAGAATGAAACACAAATAGATGTGGATGGATGAGAGTCTAATTTAATAACCACTCAATATAACTGCCCACTATCTGATGCATTGCTGCATAATGTACTATTGATTTGGAGAAAAAAGATTATATGATAGCTGAGAGCAAATGCCTGGCTCTCTCCCTCAGAAGATTTATTGTTTCTGATAATGAGTAAATACATTTTATGCATGAAAAGCTAGCAAGGCTTTTTCTAGCCGACTTAATTTTGTCAGTTCCAAGGACAAGACCCCTTATAACTTCACGGACACCACACATAAAAAATCTGCATGTACTTCAGTCAGCTAATGAAGGATCTTAAAAAGTGCAAGTAACTATAGTAGACAGGATGGGCAAACAACAGATCCCTTTGTATCCTTTCATGGTACAAATTCTCTGGTTTTCTACAAGCAACGCAGAAGTTTTTGGCCTTTCCTTTAAGTCAGTATTAAATCAGTTTTAAACAAGACAGTAATTGTATGGCTAGGATGGGTAGCAAGTACTTCTGGGACAGGTATTCCTCAGAGAAAAATGTGTTCTGTCTCAGGACTTGTAGCTGGTGGTTATGACCCATGGCTCTCATCAGCTCAGCCTTCTAAGGATTGTCAGGACCAAAAAATCTCATTTTTGGCAGTGAAGGATAACTCATATTTAGAGAAAGATTAAGTCTTCCAAATCCTTTCATCTTTACCTTCATTGTCCTTGCCTTTATCTACACTGCAGTTCACCCTGGATAACTTCCCAAGTTGTAGCTGAATACAGCATTGCTTCCAGCTCTTTAGGCAACTGTGCAATAAGATGGCTGGTTAAAAAGCTCCTAATCCACTGTTTTCTTCAAGAAGGTTCCCCTTGGAATGGTCTTATCAGACAGAAGACTACCATTCTTTGTTCCCTTACCCTTAAATTGCTGTTACCTCTTAGCTGATCTTCTTGTCCGCCTAGATAACCCAGTTTTAGCTCCTTGGATTTGAAAGACACTGAGTTAATGGTTTTATCTGCCACAGCATTTAATTGGAAACATTTAGAAGCATATGTCATTGCCTTAGGAGATTTATACCTATTTCTACATACTTCAACTAGATAAGAATGGGTGGGATGTGGAAAAAGCTGAGATTTATCCTCTACATCCATGATGTCCCAGACACCCATATGGAGAAGTCCAACTATATCCTGAAAGACACAGGTCTTAACATTTGTGTTAAAATTACACCTACAATAACTAGGGGAGTGTGTCCACTACTGGGAAAATGCAAAGATGCTTCAACTCATATGCAATGCTTTTTTCTTTGAAGAACATCCATTATATGCATATGGATCTATGTAGATCTTGATGTAAATGCTGAAGCAGATATAGACAGGTATATGTTTGACAATAGACTGAACCACAAATTTCATAAAGTTCAATATCTTTACAGAGTATCTTCATTTGTAATTCACTGAAATTGGAAAGCCTGTGAAAATTAATTAAAGGATACTTTTAAAAAAGGTAAGTCTTAGAGCCACTTGCAAACTCAATGGCAAATCGCAAAGAGAAAAAAATAACTCTTTGAAAAGGCATAACAGAAAATGATGTGATAGTCAAAACTGAGCAGCTTAACTTGGATTCCTAGAAAAAAAAATGGAAAAATAAACAATCTGTAACCATCAAGAAGATGACAAAGTACCAGCAGCGGTTCCACATGTATCAGTCAAAACCAATTTTCTTTCCTTCTGTCATAGGAGAGCAGATCCAGTGAAGGCTTTTCCCACTGTTTCATACTGATGGTCTGAGGTAACCTGGGAAAATATGGATGAATAAAAATACTAGAGAAATTAAAAACTGCTGGGGTATAATAAGCAGAGGGTAGTGTTTAATTATTTTACATTAAAATGGAAAGATACAGTGGGATAATTAGGAGTCTGCAACCAGTAATATTAAATATTTTGGCTTGGATGACAATGGCAATTTGGGAAGGATCACAGAGATAGGATTAACATCAATAACAGATTTGGAGAAAACTTGGAGAGTGGAATAGATTGCTTAGGGTTTGAAGATGGAAGCTATTTTGGAAATCTCTCACAGAAGATTTTTAAGAAAAGTTAGACAAATATCTGTCAAATTTACCTGTAAGAGGTCATTCTGTGAGGTAAGGCAGCTGGTTTGAGAACTGTCTTGGCCAAACTTTCTGTTGTTACTCTCTGTCTGTTCCTTACTGATAAAAGTACACACCACGTTTCCGTAACATTTCTATAATTGACTCACCACAGAGTACTCAAAAATAATGTTATAGTACTTCTTGTTCAGTTTCCATCACTGTTGCTCATTTTTATTAATTTTCAAGATTCTGTGGAGATCCTTCACAATGATACACCTCAGAAGGAATATGACTGGAATTGCCCAGCTCTCAGATACAAGTTTGTGTTGTTTTGCACATACAAAAGATCCCTCCAGCTTCCAGTGGCTGTGGTGGGTTGTCCAGTGAGGCTTTATTTTTGCTGTAGGCAAGAAGCCACAAACAAGGTGTTAATTGGTACTTGTCACCTTGCCAGATGCAGTTCTTTGGAATACAAGATTGTCTTCAGTTAGCTGATTTCATGTCTCTTGCTCAGAAAAGCATGTTTTCTGCACACAAGACTGCTTCCCTCATGCTCCTACCCTGCCCCCGGTGTCTTTAAAAATAAACACACTAAGCACCAAACTTATTTTAACATAACCCAAACACTGGTCAAAACACAGTTCTGCCACTATTAGCACTTTTCTGAGAGAAAAAAACATGAAGTCAGTTAGTTGTGGCCAAACTCTCTTTAATACAACACTGATTATTTCCGCTTCTGTGTCAAGATTCATTCCATGTACCAAATGATTCAGTTATTTTTGTTTAAGATATGTGCAGCCTGAATGCATCTTCAAGCCAACAGCATCCTCATTAAATCTTACAAGAATTATTCAAAATCACTTCCACTAGTCACAAAATTATGAGATTTAAGAATCATTATTAACCTGAGCGGAACAAATATTTTTAAACTATGATGTTTTCGAGATGTTGCATACTATGATAGTTGTAACTGCATAATGGCTTTACCAAATAGAGAGATATGGTTAATTTTGTATGAATGAGAATCAATACAAATTTCTCTGTATTTAACATGTATCACAATTATATTTCTCACAAACATTTTGTCACCTATTGCTCTGGGTCAACCTGAATGAATACCTAATGAAAGACAAACACTGGAATGCTCCCATTGAAAACTGGTTTCATTTCATCTGACACATTGTCCCAGGCAGAGCTGTCCTTATCAGTTTGATTAGGCCAGTGAACGTTGCATTTGTTTATTTTCTCTATCTATATGTATGATAGTCCAGCAGAAGTAGATGCTAAAATTATGCCAGTTATGCTGAAGCATGACATTTTGGGGGGGAACTGGGTGGTTCTCAGCAACATCAGATCTGCCACATCAAGGTTCTGTAGTCTAAGAACAAATGTACAGGCACAGCAGCCACAGCTTCAGCTCTGGGCCACAGTGAGATGTTCATTTCGTAAGGTCAGTAGACTATAATAGTCTTTTACTGCTTCTTTAGAGGGCAACAAGATCTGTGACTAGACCATCTCAGTGAAACATTTAAATATTCCCTTAATACAATCTGTGTCTGAATGCTGCAGTATACCTGCTGTTGTTCCAGGTGCAATTAAGCAAATTCATCAGATCTATGGTATAATTTTAAGTGACAAATTGCTGAAAATAGGGTCAGCCTAAGATGCTGTGGGACAAACTTAAGGTGCTGAATAAGGACAGGCAGCAAAATGGAGATTCAGGAGTTTTTTAGACTCTTGTGATTTCATCTTTTTGTGACTTGCGTCTTCACTGGTGTGAACCCTTCTGAAGTTGTTTCTCATTTGCCATAATGCTTTCACTTACCTCTTTCTTACCAAACCCATATCTTTGGAACGGAAAAGTTACAAGTTATTAGAAAGTTAGGACTGTGGGGACACTTCATACAACCAAAAATGCAAAACAAATAAAAGAAAAATATATTTTTAAAACACTAGACAATCTCTGAGTCTCCGAATCTCATTATCACCCAAAAGCTGTTTACATTACTTTGTATCTTATTTCACCTTATACAACAGGATATTAAGTATTCTGCCTCACCTAGGTAACATCTGGCTTCCTGACATAACTTCTTTCTTTTTAATAAGAGATGTACTTCTTTTAAAAAATCTCCTATTTCCTCCCAGCTGAGCACCCATAGCATATTTTATACTTCCATTTCACCAGCACTTGGACTTTTTCACTCCAGCTGCCTCAGAGAGTGATGGGGATGTGCTAAGCACATTTTCATAGATGTAGCAATACAGACACAACAACTAATTATGTATCTCATTTTTTTAGCCATGTATTTACATCTTTTTTTCTTAGAAAAAAAATCAAATCTGCATTTGCTTGTCTTCACTGCAGAGAAGTGGCTGTCATTCCCACATGATAAACAAAAGCACTGTATTCTGCCAAAACACTTGAAATATATAATAAGACACTGATGATAAATCTTCAGTCCTTGAAATTATCCTGTATATTGCAATTTTGCAAATAACTTACTAATCCTAGTGATGCAGTTGTAAAGACACATACTTTGTAACTAACAAAGTTACCTGTGCTCTGTCCTCATTGTCCAAAAATTAATCCTCTCTTTCCCCATGTCAGAAAACATATTTCAAATGCCCAGGAGACAGAGCTAGGATGATTTTTCTGATATCTTTCCCTGTAGTCTAAAAAGGAAGGAGAAAATGAAGAGAGTAGATTCACCATTTCTTTAACAACAGAAGAGGACATAGTGCAGTGTGGTTATTTTTGAGAAGGGAAATGTTTTGAAAATCATTTCAGGGTCAAACAGTACTTTATGGACCTAGAGAGAATGCTGAAAAGAGAAGTTCTTGTCACTCTTAACAGATAACAGGCTATGAAAATCATATACATCCACTGGTTATCTTTAATTGAGAATCTCTTTTGCTGGAGCTGGTGAAGGGCAGAAGCAGAATTCAACAATATGATGATGCTCTAACCCCTCAGGTGCTGCAGTTAAATCTTTTGGAAAACAAAAATGCTGTGAATGAATGGGAAAGTCGTTGACATCAAGGAATCCTTTGTGTTGTACGCTGAGTTCATATGACTTTGCAACCAAGATTTTCCTCATCAATCAGAATGACTTGACTATTTGAATTTTCACTTTGCTGTCAATTTGAACATGAGCTGAAAAGTACAGCCGTGCTCACTCCAGTTCTTTGTTCTGTGTGAAGCCTGCCCTTGCTTACTTGCACATCTCATTTTATATGTATGAGAAAAAGCCAGAACATAAACACTAAGCTGACAGTTGCAAGTTATGTCAACCTTTTTATATATTTTTCTATTATTCCATGAATATGCATTTGTTTCTGTAAATGTATGCAGTATGTCCCCAAAGTTTAGGAGATATACAACAGTTACAAGTCATAATATAAATACACATGAAAAACAAAACATAAAAAACACTTACAAAAAACAACCAACCAACCAGAAAATAGCCACTCTTTTGGAACATACATCCACAGCAATTGCTCAGAGAGAATAATAAAAATAACTCCTTTCATTACTTTCATTCTAAAACCAGCCCCCCCCATTTACACTGAAACAAGAGACTCTAAAGGTTTCTTTCAGTGTTTGTATGATAGTAGGACTGTAATCAAATGTCACAAGCCTGACCTGGGCACTCTTTAAGTACTCTGAAGGTTTTTCAGGGTCATAACATATCTACTCAGATTTTTTCATCTCTAATTAGTGGGGACCTAGTTAGGAATGATACCAGCAGATTAGGTTTTCTGTAGCTTTAAAAGGAGCAAGAAACAGTCCAGTAGCAGACACTGAAGAGAAACTGAATGTAGGCATATTTCCTCTCTCCACAACAGTGCTAAAGTAGATACCTTGTTTTCTTTCTCTCTTCTTCTTGGCTGCTCTCCATGGAATATCAAAACTGCTCTTTGGCATGTGATCAGACACCCCAGGATGATCTTTATCTTCATGTTCTGATGGAGGTGCAGTTTTTAGAAATGTGCTCAGTGGTTGTGTCATAACTGGAAAATGTCTAGCCAAGTGATTTAGGCCCCAGAGAAACAAGAGCCAAAATAACTTTGCAGTGGCTGGACTCCAGTCTCTGTGCTTGGTTTTCATCTTCCTGCAGCAGCCTATGGCACTTGTCCAGCAGAGAGGGACACGAGGAGGATCCCAAGGTTCCAACACGCCCTGTAAGGAAGACCAGAAAATTACCTGAGGCTGTGTATCCTCCCTTTTCAAAAATAAATCCAAAAAAAGTTAGTGCTGTGTATATTATAATCCATGGCAATTAACCTCGACATAGGGTGTTACCTCCAATTGTAATGTAATGTAGCATTCCTTCAAAGAGATGTCAAAAACAATCATAAGATAATGAGATTTTACATAAAACACCTGCTGGTTGCTTTCATTTAGATAAAACACCTTTGCTGGAAGTGAGGAAACCCTTTTTATTATTTGCAAATGAGTTACACAACAGAAAGCAATAGCAAGAAAACAAATGCAAAAGTAATAGAAGAGTCTGAGCTTCCCAGCTCGACTCCCACCCCCATAAATTCTCTCTGAAAAAAAAAAATTGTATAAAAAAAAAAACTAATGATGATAATACTGAGTGTTCAAAGACATGGAGGAAAAACACAGAGCAAACCTGCATGAGTGACTGACACATTAGTTCAATGGCACCCTTAGAAAAATGTTATAACTAATTATTTTGGGTCAGATTAAGCACTTTGTTTAATTCAAGATGAAATGTTTTGGTTTACTCTTCATTTGTAATTTTTTTAGGAAAAAAAAAAAAGAAGAAAGAAATAAAGAGCAAAAATATATTTAAACTAATATAGCTATTATGGTTTAAAAATTTCAATTATATGAGATTATATATACCTTCAGAATATGTCTTTGGGGGAAGAACGTCATCAACAACAACACTTTCACAAAACCTGTGATATCCGAAAAATATCACAACCTAGCCAGGGCTACATTTTAGCCACTGGTTTACTCAAGAAACCTGGGTACAAAAAAGCTTTCTCTGAGACTGTCTTTGCAGTATAAAGTCAGAAATCCCTTTGGATACGTTTGAGGTCAGAGGAAGGCTGATGTAAATCAAAAGGTGTAACATCCAACACAGACTCCTTCAAGTGGGAGAAGGGCAGGAACAGGGCAGAAGCATGACAGATTCCTTCTCTTTTGTGTTTATTTTATAAGCCATTCATACTCGCAAATTTCATAGAAAAACTGGAAGACCACAGAAGTAAAGGACATACACTCATTTGTGAGACTATTTATATGAACTTACGTCTTTCGGGTTGGCAAGAAATCTCCAAGTTAGATTCTTTTTCTTCACATCATGTTTTGATGCAGTATGAGGAATTTAAAAAGCAGTCCCGAGCATCATGGAAGACGCCTCCTGCAAAGTGTTTTGGAAGTCTTTACTGCAAATGTGGATTTCCAGGAAATTTAGGTATTGATGTACTGTCTTCTCTGTTAACAGTATGATTTTTGGATAATGTGTTAAGAAGACTTCTTACACATTCCTCCTGCCTCTGAGCTCCCAATCCTTATTTTGTTCCATAACCCATCTTTTCACTACTGAAAAATGTATAAAATATTTTATATGTTTCTTGTTCTACATGAACTAATGAGCTTTTAATAAATTAAATAAAAATTAAATCAGTGGATTCTGCCTTGTTCTACAAAAAAGTAATATTCCTTTCAGAAGAAGACAGAGAATACAAAATTAATACCTTCCCCACTGGCTGACATATGAGATATGAAAATCAAAGTGGAAGGAAAAGCACAAGCCCCAGAACAATGAAAAGCCTAAGTTTAAAAAAAAAAAAAAAAAAAAAAAAAAAAAAATAAATTTTAAAATTGTTTAAAAAAAATAAAATTAAAAAAAACCTTTGCCTTCCTAGGTGTGATTAATTACCTTGGCTGAAGGAATTTTTGAAAGTCTCTGTATTCCACCAAAAGGAAAATATTCTTGTGGGGGAAGAAACCCTATCCCCTGAGATGTGGAAAAATGCTTACAAAAAGACTCTCTGGTCAATTGAAAAAGGTCAGAGCCATCGGTGACTGATAGAAAGAAGCTAAATGCACTGTCACACTTCTTGAAGTTTCAACGGCTGTTGTACACCCTGAAGATATTATTCAAAAAGATGCATTTGAAACCTGAGTCACAGACAGAATACAATTTGAGAATCTACTGTGGGGTAAAAAAAAACCAAAAAACAAACAAAAGAAATAAAACAACTTACATTTTTAGGGTTCATCATCCAGAACTAGGCCTTTAATACAGACTGCTGTGGCAACCACTCTTTGCTTCCAGAGTCTGACAGTGATGAGAGAGATAGTGTATCATTTAAAGGCTGCATGGACATCGAAGTTAATTCATATAAGCCAAGAAGAACATACACTAAAAAAAAACCTGTTTATGCAGGCTGAAAATCAGAAGGTGACTAAACTTGCTTTTTCATAATGTATCATATGCAAATTAATTTAAAAATTAAGGAAATGAAGCTGTGGATGAGTCTGATTTTTCAATATTTAAAAGCAAAATCATTTCTTCAAACATTTGGCAGGAAGAAGACTTATTTATCAGTATTTGTGGTTCATTAGTCAGTAAAGGTCAGATTATGTCCCAAAGGGATGTATTTAAAAAAAACAAAGTACACCTCTCTGAATAAATGGTTTGGTTTGGGCATAGACCTTTATTCCAAAACAACCCTGTATATTCACATTAAATGTAGGTCATTGGTAAAACAGTTGTTCTTCTAAGAAGGAAGAAAATTGCAGTTTCTCTCCCTTGGCCTGTTTGTTCATCCATGTCCAAAGTTAAAATTTATAAACCCCATGGTCAAAATTCAGAAATTGAAATAAAATTTTATTCCCATTTACACTCTTGCAGAATTGCTTAATCCAAACTGCAGTCTAGCCCTAAGGCAATCAGAGCAGTGTTTTATTTGTGACATGGCTGGGTAACGTGTCTAGCCTTTCAGTCTCATGATTTAAGCTATTTCTACATGAAGTTTTCCTAATGGATTGTATTATTGGTGTGTAACCTTCCATCACTGCCTACCCAGACATGAGCAGGTAACATATCCAGAGGTCCTGCATCAGACTGATTGAGAATCATTAGCCAGATAAAAGGGCAGATGATAGACATTAATGTGAGGGAAGGAAAAATTACCTCATGCCACGCCCAGGAAGAACTGTAATTAAGTTGTTTCTAAATGGAAAAAGAGAAACCACTTGCAGAAGGGAAGCCTACTGATACCCATATATTGACTTCCAGGACAGTATTTTGCACCCTAGCTTCTACTATGAGACATTGCTTGTTGTTTGGTCTCTGGAAAATTGTGAGTTTGTCTTGACTGGTTCCTAGGGCCATGTTGGATCTCTTTGATAGTTCATGCTACAGTCAACGTGATTGCATAACACAGGCAATTATGTTACAACTATTCCATATGAAAATACATGGTATTACATAATGCAGACAATGCAAAGTACACAACATGCAGTCTTTTCTATTCAAACTGGAGGCTACCACAGTTGTCATGCAAAGATCACCCGTTCATCTTGAAAACATTTTTGAGCAGTCCATTAAGTAAAACTGCCAATAGGTTCATTGATAAGTAAAGGAGTGAGCAAACTCCCAATTATGGTTCAAAGGATTCCTGCTTGTCCTTCAGCTGCAGCTATGAGAACTGAAAATGCTGAAAGACTATTATTTTCCCCTTGGATCCAAAGATGACAATTGCTTTTTATAACTAGGTATATTAATGTATTAGTTTATATTATAAACTATAACCCTCAGTATTAAAATAAAAAAATAAGAGGGTAAAAACTAGAAAAAGATATTCTTCTGGTACATGTCAGTGGAAAACCTGCCCTTTGGATTTAGCATAGCATGACTTTGAACAAGCCCATCAAACTCTCACATTCTAGGTCTGATTACAAGTGTCTGTATATATTAGACCCCTACTGTCCAGAGCATTTCAGGTGTCACTAGTATGTAGACAGCACTGAAGAAAACCAAATATTTAAAAAAGCCATATGTTATCTGTAAAGAAGCAAGTGTGAGACTTCAGGGTCCCAAAATCAATGCTGAGACCATGACCTTGAAGCTGAAGCTCTCCTTAAATAGATTCACTGCAAATAACCTCATTTACCTCTCATTTCTCCGTAACATGAATACAGCAATTTGCAGTGTTAGAATATGCAGACAGACAGCTCAAACACACAGGGGCAGAGCCAGCATCCCTGGTCTGGCCACACTCCAGAGACAACCACATAGATTAAACACCAGTCCAGACACTTTAAAAAAAAAAGACTCTTCCTCCAGTTTTCTGTAAGATTGCACTTCAAATGAACCTTTTGTGAGTATGAATCTCTGGAAGCAAGCAGCCACCCTTTGCTCCACAGTTTCAACTGAGTTATCAGTTGAGTTATCCACAGTACAGTGGATCCCATTATGCCAGGGGATAGTCACCCATTATCCTCTGCAGTAGGGGTACAAATAGCAATAATCCATGGGAGCAATCAACCACTATTCAGAAGCACTGGTGCCATTCCCAATATGTCTAGGTTAGGATTATATCATTCTTTTTCATCTGTCCCAACATCTGTCTCCTAACTTCTTTTACACCTGCCACAGATGAGATTTCAAAGATCACGTTTGTGACAATAATATACTGAGGAAAAGAAAACTAAGAAAGAAAACTAAGCCATACCCACCTGTATCCCTTTTGCTGTATCAAACCTTAAGTGATGTTGAGTTACATTTGACCAAAAACTTGGATCAAAAAACCCTCATGCAACTGGCACAGCAGTTATAAGGTTAGATCAACAAACTATCAGTATAACCAAAGAACTCTTAAAAGAATGACTACGAATGCCTATCAAATGAGAATCAAACTAAGAATAATTTCCAAGGCAAGAAACAAAGGTTTTCTGTCATTTTAGATTACTTAAGGTCTTTGAGGAAGTCAATGTTGGTGACACAATGAAAACATCTTTCCTGTCACTGGAGAACAAAGTCCTGTCATATTCCCCATACAGTCCCCATTTTTAACAGGATAGCATAATAAGCACTACCCTAGTGAATGGAGGGGGGTCAAAGAAATTCAAGGAGCTTCTTTCTTTATAATGGCATAAATCAAAACAAGAAGGTGCCCAGACTTGTGCTCAGAAGACAAGCATAGTTTTAGTAATTGGACTCTTTTCTCAAAGGGGAGATTCTCATCCAGGTGGGCTCACCATTCTGCAGCAGTCACAGAGGACTCTGCTTTCATTCAAAATGATGTTTCCTCTGTATGACTTATTTGTACAAAGGTGCAGCCTACAGCAAAAATAGGAGCTCAGCCTGTACTAAGCACTCTATTTCAGGAAGTAAGAGAAGTAGTTTACAGCCTTTTAGCAATGAGTAGATCTGATTTTGACTCAAGAATCAGAGTACAAGAGTATCAAATCTAATTGCAGTACACTGGGTTACACTACTTGAATCATTGTTACCAGTACATTTCAGCAATGTACTAAGCATTTGCACAATCTGCCAGAATTAAACCAGCAGTAGGAGGAACTGAATCCATAGATTATAGAGAAAACAAGATTTTAATTGGCATTTCAATTCTGTCTAAATTTTCTCCCTAAAAGCTTCACAGATGTTGGTGTAGCAAAAATAAATGGCATAAAATAGAATCAAATAACTTCAGAAAAACAAATTGTTCATATTTCAAAAAGTAACAGACAAAATATTGCCTTTGAATATATTAGTTTCAGGGAAGAGTAAAATCAACTGTGTTGAAAGAATTCCAGCAAAATCTAGCTAATAAAGTTGCAGTGATATACTAACTTGTAAGAGGGGATATTTTAATTATTTTCTGAGGGGTTCTTGATAAATTGTATAAAAAAAAGATAATGAAAAAAAAATTGTTGTGTTTGCAAAAACTACAGAAAAAGGGGAAAAAAAAAAACAAAAACACCAAGAGTGCCAGAGTCACAAGAATTTTACTTATTTTTAAAGGTTAGAAAATTGAGAACTAGATACTTTGGTTCTTATGCCCTCCAAACAAGTTAAAGGAGGTGGAGATGTAGCACGAGCAGACCACTCATGACCTCCTCTCATGTCCATTTTAGTGGTCTTATGCTATAACCAGCTGGTGCCCCTCCTTGCATGAAATAAAACCTCTGGACTTGCTGGATTCAGTTGCCATGCTGTTGAACTTAGTAGTGGCAACCCAGGATACACAGAATACATTGCCCAGACACATAACTTCTCTACCAAGACTTACAACAGGATGGCAAAGGCAACTGGGAACTTGAACCAGCATCATCAGGTTCCACCAGTTTCTTACTGAAATGCCCTCAGATTATTCAGTGCTATTTTTCTATCACTTCACCAAATCACTGAGTTCAAACATATCCTTCCATGTCACATGTCACTAAGAGGGATTCTAACACAGGGATGATCCTTTTCTGGTCCACAGTGAGCCCTTGTGCAGAACTGTCACCATGGCCCTCTGCCTCATACAATTTCAAGGATGCTCTGTGTGGTGGGTTGACCCTGGCTGGATGCCACATGCCCACTAAGACTGCTCTATCAATTCTCTCCTCAGATGGAGAGGGGAGAGAAAATGAACTAAATGTACTAAAATGAAACTAAAATGAACTAAAAAGACACAAGTTAAGAGAAGGATGGTCTCTCACCAATTATTGTCACAGGCAAAACAGGCTTGACTTGGGAAAATTAATTTAATCTATTTCTAATTAAATAAAAGTAGAGAAATGAGGAATAAAACCAGATCTTGAAACACCTTCCCCATGCCCCTCCCTTGTTTCTGAGCTTAACTTAACTACTCTCAATTTCTCTACCTCCTCTCCCTCAGCAGGGCAGGGGACTGAAAGGGGGCTGGCCATGAGTTCATCACAATTTGTCTCTGTCCTTCCTCCTCACAGGAACCACTTCTCTCACTGTTACACTGCTCTAGCCTGGGGTCTTGCACACAGCAATCATTCATACACTTCTCCAACATGGGTCCTTCCCACAGGTGGCAGTTCTTCATGAGTTGCTCCAGTGTGGATCCCTTTCACACATCCACAGGTCCTACCAGGACCTCACTCCAGCACCAGCTGCCCATGGGGTCACAACATCCTTCAGTCATTCACCTGCTCCCACGGGGGGTTCTCCATGGGCTGTAGGTGGATATCTGCTCCCCTGTGGACCTCATGGGCTGCAAGGGAGCAGTCTGCTTCACCATGGTCTTCACTACAGGGAATCTCTGCTCCAGTGCCTAGACTACCTCCTGCCCCTCCTTCTTCACTCACCTCGGTGTCTTCAGGGTTGTTTGTCTCCCATCATTCCTTTGTCCAGCTGCTGTTGTGCAATTTTTCCTCCCCTTCTTAAATGTGATATCACAGAGGTGTCACCACTGTTGCTTATGGGCTTGGCCTTTGCCAGTGGCAGATCCATCTTGGAGCCATCTGACATTGGCTCTATTGGACCCAGAGGACGCTTCTAGCAGCTTCTCACAGAAGAAACCCTTGTGGCCCTCTTGCTACCAAAATCTTGCCACACAAACCAAAAACACTCTGCTTCTAAACAGAGTTTATTCTTTGCTGTCTTTGTAAAAGATCCTTTGAGATCTTTATATCCTCATTCTTCCCACATGACCTTCTCGTTTGTACATAATATAGTACCATGAGAAGTAATCCTCTCACTAATTTTTTTTCACTTTTTCAGATTTGAAAATGTCTTCTCAATTCACTTTTCAGATTTTTCAGCCAATGATGAAACATTTTTCAGTGGCTCACAAGCCTCTTTACAGCTCACAATCTGTTTCCACAGAACATGGTACATTTCAAAATTTGCCAGGTTATGTTTTTTCATCTTTATTTCTATAATGATGTTGCCAAATTACAGATTTTACAGAACAAAAAAAATGTTGCTTTACTCTTAACTCTCTGAGCTGTTAATCCACATAAGCACTCCTCATCACAGTCACAGAAATTATGGCTTCAAACTATTTTTCACTTGCTTAGAGTCCATATCCGCAGCTTGCATCCCCAGTTTTATCACTTCAAGTTCCTTCTCACTGGCCTTCAATAACCATTAGGAGCAGCCAACCCTCAAGCCCTCAATCTTTTTTTACGTACCTGTCTTTTCAGCAGTTTTGTAATGTTAGGAGCAAAATCCAGGTGATGCATCCTCTGCACCAAGGGCTATATCAAGGCATGTATCCTTTTTCGGCTGCATTTCCATCCCGTTACAGAAAAAAAAGTTATTCACTATCTGGTTCCATGTCTAGTTCAAAAAGCAAAGCTGAATCAAAAAGTAAAAAAGCTGAAAGGAAAATTTCCTTTCTTTCTTTCCTCTGATAATCAAGCCTGAGCATTTACTGCTAATGTAGAGATGATAGATACTACTGCAATTAGTTTACATGTAAGCAAAACCAGAAGTTCATTGTATATTCTCAGGCACAGTTTCTGTGCTCTTCAAAACCAACAATTTAAAGAATTGAAGGAATAAGCTTCTGTTACCCTTTAATATTCTGATCACTTCTGTATAACTTTCTTTAGTATGAACTAAATGAAACCATACCCATCCACAAAACTGTCCTCACCCGCTTGTTTGGAAGGAACTGCCCTGATACCCTGGGCTTCTTTAGTATCACTGTTCATTGGAAATGATGCACCTTCCTTTGAACATTTTTGACAGACCATTTTCCAAAGGATGATTCAAGGAGGTCAGACAGCACAGCATCCACTCTCCACCCTCAGCACTTCTGTGGGAATGTGACCCACTATGGACCTCTCATAATTTCCAATTACCTTAATTTATTTAAATAATTTAAATTTACATTCCTTATAAACTTATTCTTACCATTGATTACGGTACAGCTACCAGAAATGGGCAGGGCATTAATATTTTTTTTTAACCACATTTTTAATACCATTTCAAAAAAATAAATTCCCTATAAAATTTCATGCATTTTATATGAACCAGTGGTTCAGGTGGAATCGCTAAATGCTGAGAGGTAACTTACCTTCCCTTGTAGTTTTCTGATGGTGGATGGCTTCAGACAAGAGTGGATGACTTAAGACAGAACAGTGCAAAATATATTTGTCCCTATGGCTTTTTTAGCAATGGTTTTCTCCAAGCCCAGGCTGACCCCACCCCCTCAAAGAAGAAATCTTTGAGTTTTGTGGCAGTTTAGAGTTCATCTTTTTGAACTTAAAACTGTGGTTTCTAGAAGCTGGGATAGTCACATGAAGATTGACAGGTTTTTAGGAAATTTCTGTTACAGCAGACAGGAGAATTGAAACCATTTATTCTCAGGTGAAAAATGAGGAAGTCTAAATTACAGGCTTTGACAGTACCACATGGGAAATCTCCAGATACACTCGATTTGACATCTCAATAAAAGAGAACAAGGCATTGCAATGCAAGATGAAGCACAAGAAAGAAGGTCAGCACTGCTACCTTTCAATTAAACTTGTTCTTCAGAAAGGCTGAGGTGAAGGACCTCAAGGCCTCCCAATCAACTTTTGATGCTGAACTGAGTGTCCATATTGAAGTTTTACCTTAGAAAAGAATAACTGGATATTGTCTTGTAACAGATGACTGATATCACAGATTAAAGAAATAAGAAAGGGTCTGTTTCACTATTGATTTTTCGCCTTCTTAGTTATATTCTGAGCTGGTGCAAATCAGCTTAGCCTGTTGGTGTCAGTGGACCTATGCCAGCTTTGATTTGCTGAAAGGCCTGCACTGAGCAAAGATTTACATTTGTGAACAGTGGTTTAAGGAAAAATTAGTAGAAATTAAATCAAATGGAAGTGCAGCACCTCTCTTGCCATCAAAACTAGAGGAAAACATTTCCTTTTCTGACTTGAGAGAAAAAGCTCTGTCCTTACTGATGGATGGAGCAAAGCTTGCTTTTTCTTTTGCAGACTAAATTATCAATCAAGCAAGCATTTATTTAAAGAGATGTTCCGGAGCTACTTTGATTCAGCAGAAGATTTACCATGGGAGGATATGAGCAATGTAATAGCTTTCTGAGAAGTGCTCAGTGCAGAGAATATTCTGTAGCAGAAGGTGCTGAGCCACCAGTGGTTTCCCTCATTTTCCATGAAAATCACAACTTTACCCATCCCATACCTGCAAACAGGTTCAAAATCTAGCTTCATATTTCATCATGCACCAGAAATCTGCACATAGAATTCTAGAGGCTACTTTGTAATTGATTCATAGGAAAAACAAAGTGAGAAAAATACATATATAAATAGATACTGCATATATAAAAGTAAATATTTGTCAAAATTTGCTTATATTTAGTTGATATCTGAATTTCAGAGCATACTAGTTGGGTTTCATTGACACATTGACCATATATAATATGATGTGATATAATATGATAAACCTTTCTTTAGATCTTATCCCTTTGCTACGAAAACTGAATACACCAGGCTAAAAATTAAATTTCAGACAAAAAGCTGAAGTGTTGCTGAACTAAAGCAGTTTAAAAAGCAAAAGGTTGATTCCACTTTTTCAACAAAAACAGTCTATTTTCTGCTGACAAGAAGTCAGTGTTTTCAGCACAGATTTCCATGGGGAGAGGTGAGTCTAGAAAAAAACATCTCTGCGAGTGGCATTTCATGACCTAGTTCACTATGGATAATCATGAGCAATCGTTGTAATCAGAGATATCACCATCATGACATGACACATCATGACCTACAATGTACTGCTTTACAACAGGATGTATGAGAAACTTGATTTGATAGACGTTTTTCATCTGTTAATGACAAATTAGGGGCACTTCTGAATTATTCATCTACAATCCCTGCATATGTTTAAGTCAAGTTGACTTTGATGCCATGCAAGTTTCAAACTTACTACAAGTGAGCTTTTTGCTTTTGCCTGTAACTAATGTCAGAGAAACGAAGTCATGAAACTACCAAATCAAGAAGAGCTTGAATTTCATGACTGTTTGTAACACTTGCAAAGCAGTAATTATACCAGATTCAGAGCAGCCAATGATTTACCAGACTTCATTACCGAAAGTTTAAAAAATTAAGAACACAAAGCAGTGTTTCACTGTTGTTTGTTTAGTCTGCTAACTTGCATGTAATTAAATTCTGTATAGATGCCCCAAGGAAAATATATGACTTTCAATGAAATTGTACAGGTTGCTATTTACTGTATTCTTTCATGCTGATACATACAGAAAATATAATGGATTTAAGGAGAGACGAATGCCTGCTTAATAAAACCAACTGATTGCAAAGAGAGTCAATCTATGTTTATATTGATGAGTTCATTAGCATTGGAACATTCTATTTACAAACCAATAAACATACCTTCATACTGGGATTAAAAATCAACTTTGTTAGAGCAGCTCAGCAGTAAGAATCAATACAGCCTCTGGCCCTGTAAATCTTCTATAAGCATCATACCTTTTGTCCCCTCATGAATGTCCAAACAGTGTAGTCATTCATAACCGAAGAATCCCACCTTGGCTAAAGGGGATTCTGGGTTATCTGACTATTACCCTCTGTAAGGATGGGATTCATCTCAACATAGTCAAAAAAATTCATCTGATGAAAATCAATATCCAGGCTAATGACATCTAGGTTAACTCTATTAAGAACAGAGAAAGACAGAAATCTCCAGAGGATGCTTTGTTCCTCCTACTATAGAATCCTTTGATTCTATGGTATTTATTCAATATTCTCTGCATCAAACTGAGTTGCCTGATAGCATTTTAGGTGGTTCAGAGTGAACATGAAGCTCAGTCAACACAGCTAGAGTTTCGGCTTTAATTTCTGTTCAGACATGTAGAAGATTTCATACAAGTGCCTACTGAGGACTTATTTAGGAGGGGTGTGACATTTTTGTGACTTAGAGCTTATTAACAGTGATGAAGCACAGAAACTGGATTCATCTCACTTTCTTTTTTCATCCACCTTTAAGAAGTATCTTCATCTCCAGAATCCTACAGATGTTCTATGAAGAGCCACACAAGAAAATACAGAACTATGACATCAAATTATAATTTCTAAAAATTACTCAATTTTTTGAAAATTCTTTCCTGTGGTCATTTCACCCTGTCTGCTGGATTCTGTTTGACTGCAAGAGAGGAGAAGACTCATCAAATAGTTCTTCCTCAATTCAGTGATCAGAGGCAGCTGTACTCTCTGCATTGCCTTAAAGCATACGAGGTCTTGGGGTCCTGGAAGGGAGAGGGCAGAACGTGGGACACAGACACAGTGAAAATACAACACAACAGTGTCTGTGTGTGGGAACGATGCTGTACCCTCTCCAGGGGTTTCAGAGTCAGAACTCCAGCAGCGATGGCTCTGGGCCTGGGTTCCATGCCTGCTCATGGCACAGCACAGCATGGCTCTCTGAGAAGAATACCTGAGCCAGCAACAACTTGCTGCTGAAGCCCTTTGGAACACAGTCATCAAGTCTGCACACTTGAAAAGTCAGATGATGTTGAAAGAAGATAGGATCTAAGAGGCAAAATCAGTTTAGAAAGATTAGAAAATGATTAGGCATTTATATGAATAAGAATATGTCTTATAATTGCTCTAACTAGGCTAAAAATTATAGGGCCAACAGGCTTGATTTCAGAAATAAAATGATCACCATCTAGGGACACGCAGAGATAACATGTCATTATATAATATTACACAATCAGGTGCATTATGTGGGTATTTTTACCTTCCTGTAAAACATCTGCATGAGCCACTGCCAAAGACGGGATGCCAGACTTGATGGACAATTTATGTTCTGTTGCATAACTCTTCTGCTACTTTAGCTTACAGACTTAACTGACTGCTTGAGAATATCGATGAAATTGTAGGGAAGAGATATGTTATTTATAATTGAAGAACTTGCTATCTTTCACCACCTGTTGTTTGTACATAAGATGATAGGCTTTCAATCACAAGATTAATGTCCAATTTAGACTGGGAAAATAGCAGCAAATCTGTCTGATTCTCTTATTTTAAATCCTTTCATGATCTCCAGAAATACTTTACAGTGCCAAGAACAATTTCAAAAATAAAACAGGACTTGGGGAAAAAAAACCTTCAAAAATCTACATCTGTCATTTACTTATGCAAAACTTTTCTGGCAGACTGATGAATAACTTTGGTTATGTAATTGTAATAAAATTAAACAGGCATTCTGATTATATGGATTTTCTTAGTTTTTTGCTTTATACAGAAAAATGTGCAACTGAAAAATGTGCAGAAGTAAAAATCTGGGTGCAACCCTAACCTTGCTCAGCACAATATTTTCTCTGCACTAATTGCTGCTTTCCTTTTTCATTTTTTCCATTACTGATTCCCATTGAGAACATCCACCTTAAAATGTTTACTTTCTTTTAGAAAAGAGCAACCAAAAAACTTCCTAATGTTGAAGAAATTCCATAGCTGTTACCTCCTTTCGCTAAAAATAGATATATCTTAAAACTAATTTTTCTATCAGAAAAACATTTCCTATGAAATTTCAACTGCCTTAATGACTACTTGCTCGGCTATCATGTGACATCCATTTGTAATCCACTTCATGGATCTGGAATAGAGCCCAGGTCCTTATTCAATTAACCCCTCTCAGTTTTGCTAAGAACAATAAGATGTTTCCAGATTCTTGACTGGCTTCAGGTTTTGCTGAGATAACATTTCTGTGAAACCACGCTTGCTCTCTAACCAGCCTCTTCAATGCTATTACAGATAATCAGAGACAACCATAATTAAGTATTCCTATACCCAGATTTAGCCATTTGACAATGAGTTAAAGCAAGTCATCAGTATATTTTCATAATCAGTGGGACAAGAAAGGCAATTCAAGAACATAAATCGTGCCATTTTTTGCAGGAACACTTAAAATAGTGGGATACATTCAAAAAGGAGATGCTTCTCCAGCTTTCCCAAATAAAGAAGTTTAGAAAACTAGTTTACTCAGAACACCTTGTGCTCTACTCAGCTCGCAACTCCCAGGCTTCTAAGGAGCACACAGGCATAAGGACTGATCTACAGATCACAGAACCATAGAATCATAGAATGGCTGGGGTTGGAAGGGACCTTAAAGATCATTCAGTCCCCCCCCCCGTGTGGGCAAGGACATCCACTAGACCGGGTTGCTCAGAGCCCCATCCAACCTGGCCTTGAATGCTTCCAGGGATGGAGCTTCTACTTCGTCCCTGGACAGCCTGTTCCAGTGTCTTATCACCCTCACACTAAAGAATTTCTTCATAATTTCTAAACTAAATCTCCCTTCTTCCAATTCAAAACCATTACCCCTTTTCCTCTCACTACAAGCCCTTGTAAAAAGCCCCTCCCCATCCTTCCTGTGGACCCCCTGCAGGTATTGCATGTCCACTTTTAGGTCCCACGAGAGCCTTCTCTACTTCAGGATGAACAACTCCAGCTCCCTCAGTTTGTCTTTATAAGAGAGGTGCTCCTGCCCCCAGATCATTTTCATGGCCCTCCTCTGGACACAGTCCAACCGATTCACATCCTTCTTGTGATGAGGGCTCCAGAGTATTCCAGGTGAGGTCTCACCAGGACACAGTAGAGGGACAAAATCAATGAGAGGTCAGTGATCTGTGGTCCATCTAGCCTGTTGCCTTGTCTTCAGCATCAGCGAGATGAGACATGGATTGGGGAGGATCAGTGATGCCCCCACATGTTCAGAACTTCAACCTCTTAAACCCACTCAGAACTATTGAGAGAACTCTTCCCTTCTGGACAGGCAAATGGAGATCAGCCATGATAAATTCCATATATGAGATAACTCCAAACAATTACATGTAGGAGAACAGCAGAGGAGCAGGCTTGCATGGGATAGAGGAGTGCTGCAGATTCCCTGGCACTCACTGACCCTGAAGAAGAATAGAGATGTAACTAACTTAAGGAATTTGCTATCTGGACTATGTTATGTCCTGGTACCAGGTGCCTCCAGTGGGAATGGATAGATAAGTTTTTATGATAGTAGAAAGGGCACTTTGAGGTGTAAATTGTAGATCAATCAATAGATATTGGGATACTATGTAAGTGTAACAAACCACTCAATAAACTGACTGTGACTGTGCACAGCAATCGGGGTCCGTGCCTTCACATCTGCCGTCACATAGCACTCCATGTGAGGCTTTCAAGAGAAAGTGAAGGACTCGGGAGATTTCTGCAACTCCGGGAAGACACCCCCCAGTGAGCCGTACGGGAAGGTGAGCAAAGATGTATTCATCCTCGAGAAAAGGTAATTGAGGACCGTGGCCGGGAGAAGAACTAAGACGGGTCAGTCAGCGAGCAGATCCCAGCAGCATCATCATGACTAAGAGGAAAGGGGGGAGAGTGAAATGGGGGGGGAGAAGAGAAAGAGGGAAAAGAAAGGAAGAATTCCACACACAATAACACTCTCTCCTTGGCTTGGCAGAGGCCCCAGAAGCCACGATGGCTCCGGCACGGGGGGTGCAGTGAAAGAAGCAGCAGCCTCCCCGTCGGGCAGGGAAGTGGCCGGACTGCTGAGCTATCCCTTGTCAGGACTTTCCGGGAAGGCTCGGGCATTCATGACGTGTGGCAGCAAATCAGTTCCAGTTTTTAATTGGTTGTCTCTATCAGTAATTAAACCAGTCATTGCAATTGTCAATAGAAAAGTCACAGGCATGTCCAATCCACGTGAAACTTTCCCTGTTTGTTTGCATCAGAGCCGAAAGCACAGAACCGTTCTCAGAGCTTCCCCCTCCTCTGCCACTTTTCTCCCCCCACTCTTCCTGCTGTTAAAATGTGTTTTACACTCACGGCTGCAGCGGCGGCAGTTTTTGAAGATGCAAGGGGGGGGTGGTGTAAGTCTGGCTCCCCTGCAGGATCCATTACCCCTGGATCAAAAGGATTCTCATACCCTCTAGAATCCAAGTCCCCTGTTGAAAAGCTTTGATATGAAGTTTCAGAGTCAGTTAACAATGTATCAGTCGTGGCAGGTCTATTGATAAGACCAGTTGTATCACTGCCTCACGAAAAAGTGATTTCGCTGTGGCAGCCGCGCCCTCTGTGGCAGGGACAAGCAGCTTGACTATGGCTTCTGCACCTTCCATGGCAAACAACATCAGATTTTTTTAGTCTTTTCCTGGTTGCCAGCATGAATCTACATCAGTGAGGTGTGGCAATCAGATATTACACAAATTCCTGAATTTGGTCGTGTTAAGTATGTGCATGTATTAATGCATACTTGTTCTCATTTCATAGTGGCTACTGCTCATGCAGGTGTAAAAGCAAAAGATGCACCCCTACAGCTTTTGATAGCAATTGCTACTAGGGGTCTGCCATCTGTTGTTAAAAGTGATAATGGTCCTGCATATGTATCTGCTGCTCTTTTGGAATTTTTTAAAGAATGGGGAATTACACATACCATACTGGCATATCTCATTCACCAACTGGGCACAGTATAGTGGAAGGGTCCCATCTTACATTGAAGTGTTTGCTAAGTAAATTAAAAGGCACATTTAGATCAAATGCTACACCCCATGAAAAATTAGCAAAGGCAACATTTGTACTCAATTTTTTAAACAAAGGGGATGACAATTTCACACTGACTGAAAAAAGACATCATCAAAACAAAAGTGCATCCACAAGTATGGTATAAGGACATCCATTCTGAGAAATGGTTGGGTCCCGTACCACTATTGAGCTGGTGTTGTTATTATGTCTGTGTTTCTCTCTCAACAGGAGCAGTCTGGCTTCCAGCAAAGTGAATTCGCCCTTATCATCAATTGGCACCACCACCTAGCACCTAGGTGCTAGTTGCAGAGATGAATCCATGGCTCATTTGGTCCATGTGGTTAGCATCTCTATCACTGACAATGATCAAAGCAGATGAAAAAGGCAGAGGAGTGTACTGAGCTCATCTGCTGAATGCACCACTATTTTGACCATTGACAATGGTGGGATGCATCTCTTCCAGTTACCAACAATGATACCACTTGGGCAGGTGGCATCTGGGTCCAGGAGACAGTGAGTCAGCTGAGAGAAAACATCACTTTGTATAATGCCTCTTACACAGTAGATAATCAGCCTGTCTGTGTTACCAATACTAACAATCACACATTCTGTATTACATTTACTCCTCAATGACATACATTAGCAATAGATGTGACTGATAAGATTACTAATTACACTAGTATTGATTTACCAGGTGTTACAGGTCAAGAATGTAGTTTAACTCATAGAATTCGTTATCCTCATTGTAAAGTAGTTAAGCAAATGAATGTAATTACACACATTACTTGGGAACCATGCATGGGATTATTTCCTAGACAGGTAACCTTGAAATATAAAGTGAAAGACACAGAAATCATAGACTGGGGACCCTATGGAACATTCATGAGGGTGGATTCTACTGAATGGCATAATGATGGAAATTCTGGACCCATACTGCAAATGTATAGAAACCATTCTGGCAGCATGGTCCAAGCTAATCTATGGCAACTGGCACTGCCTTTTGTAAACAGAAGTAAGGCTCAGTTTATTCGAAACAAAGGCGATAATCCTGTGAAGTTCCATGTCTATGATCAATTTATGGCTATTATTAGTATTACTCATCCTTATATGGGATTACTAATGCAGACAATTTAGATATTAGAGATATTAGAGATAAAAGCAGTTACTTTGGTGAGACTGGATGTGCTAGAGGCTAGTGTGATTTGGCTGGGTGAACAACAAGCTGCGTTGCTAATGTTAAAGTGTAATTGGGAACATCATAAGCGAGATGTGTGTGTCACGTCCTTAGAATGGAAAAGCTCATTACATGAGTGGGATATTGTAAAAACTCATCTGCAAGGAGCTTTTGATGGGTTGGTTAAGCACCATCTGCAGACCCTAAAACATCAGCTGGAACAAGTGCTACAACTACAGGATATGCATACAGACAAGATATGGCAGTCGCTGAATAATGATCTGAGTTGGTTAAATCCTAAACAATGGTTCACAGGACTGAATTTGAGGATCTGGGTCCTGGGAGGTCTAATGGCAGGAATGATAATTTTGGTAATTATTGGATTTATTGCTAAAGTGATTTTAAGCAACAGGAGGATGGAAGAAAAGATGGTTCACTTGGTTCTTTCAAATATAAAAACAGCGAATTGTAGGAGAACAGCAGAGGAGCAGGCCTGTGTGGGATAGAGGAGTTCTGCTGATTCCCTGGCACTCACTGACCCTGAAGAAGAAAAAAGAGCTGTAAATAACGTAAGGAATTTGCCATCTGGACTATGTTATGTCCTGGTACCAGGTGCCTCCAGTGGGAATGGATAGATAAGTTTTTATGTTAGTAGAAAGGGCACTTTGAGGTGTAAATTGTAGATCAATCAATAGATATTGGGATACTATATAAGTGTAACAAACCACTCAACAAACTGATTCTGATTGTGCATAACAATCAGGGTCCATGCCTTCATGTCTTCCATTAATTACACATAGGAAATTAAGACTCTATTTTTGGGGTTGCTAACATTATAAAAGATGAATCTCAATCTGCAATATTAATACTTCATTAGCTGCCTCGTTCTTTCATTGAAGTCCTGGTTGATTATTCCTGCTAGAGTGTTTATTTGTGTGCTTGAAAGTTTCCTCCTGAGATTTTGCAGCCATGTCTGAAACTGAAGGAACATATAACAGAAATGATAATTTTCAGGAAAAATTACATAGGTGTTTTTAGTCATCAACAACTTTTATGTTACGAGCTTGCTGCTTAGCTTTGTCAATAATATCACTGCTTTCCTTATCTTCGTTTAACAAGTAGCTCACTAAATTTCCCTGATGCCTACAGATCTCCATTTTTCCTGGTTTTACCCAGCTCATCTTAAGATGAGAAGAAGAATGACAGGTTCACAAAGCTGTTCACCCTCAAAAAGTGTGCTAAGGGTTTTTTTTCCAAAATTCCTTTAGTATTTCATAAGTGCAGACACAGACGAGCAAGTTACTCTTCTCAAAAAGAGACTGGATTTTGGGAAAGGCTCAACCATGATCTGTCAGTATCCTTTTGGGGTCTGATTAAATAGTTTAATCAAGAACTAATCTTTTCTCCTTGAAAGAAAGAAGAAAGAAAGAAGTCTGTCAAGCTACGCTAAGGTAAAAGGGAATCAGGTACTATTAACCAAACCCTTGTGCCCCAAACCAATTGCTCTTAGGCCCTGAATCATATAAGCATCCCTAAACAGGAAAGTATTTAATCGTATGCTTAGGATTTCATCTTGAAGTCAATGGAACTTAAGCAGATGTTAAGATTAATCAAGTCTTTAAGTGACATCTTACACGGGTGAAATCCAGAAACAGTTCCTTGCTTCACTGAATTAGAGCTTAGAAAACAGCAGAAAAACTGAGATGAGCTTAGCACTGTCCCTCTAACTTACATAGCATCTCTTTTAAACTTTGCAATAGGAAAGAGTATGCATATTTGAGGACACGTGTAACTCGGTAAGTTAGGATTGATCAGGAGCAAAGGATAACCAATTTCCATGTACTGCTCACACCTCAGACACTGGTATTCTTTACAGGCCAGAGCCTTACATGGGACTGCTATGGTGAAAAACACACATGGAAACCACTTACCCCATATGTGGGACATCAGTAAACACATGGAAGAGGGCAGCTGTGTCACCATCTTCCACAGTTTATAGACTCCTAGAGCTCTCTCCATATGATGACACACGGAGGGCCTTCTTACACCGTGCTGCAGTGAGGGCACAGCAAAGAGTTAGGGACATTTCCACCCAGTAAACAGTGTCTTTATCCAGAGAATATTAAAAGCATATCTGCTTTGTAATTCAAAAGAAATCCTGAAAGCCTGATGAAATGAGCTCTTTGGTTCAATTGTTATCTAGTCTCCACAGCAGAGGATATTTAAGCTACTGATACATTTGTTGGGTAGAATTACCTATGTATCCTACAGCTAATGCCCAGATGATAATATTTTATTGATTTATTGCATAGTAACAATATTGAATTTTAAAATTATTTTAATATTTTGTTGACGTCTACTAGTATGTTGAATATTTAATTGACATCATATTCTAGGAGAAAGACAGCAACATATTTTATAAGACTTTATCCTGTGTATGAATTTTGACTAGATATCAATTTTCCAGGTATAAAATTAATCCTAGCTTTACTATTATTTAATTTAATTAATTCTAAATTACTTTTTATCTCTTTTTCTCTCTTTTAATAATGGTTTCAACATAAAGATAGCTTTTTTTTTTCTCCGAATGAGCAAAATAAATTGAAAATAAATTTATCTCAGCCTTACTTTTTTCTATATCCAACACATACTTTGAGCCAAAGGAATACTTATTTTTGACTGAAGGAGAAGAAAAAATGTTCTTCCCAAATATTTGCTAGTTTAAAAGACAGTTATTGAGGGAAAATAAACACTCTGAAGACTGAGCCAAGGCAAAAGTGAGTTACAGGTAGTTATTAAGCTTCTTTCAAAAATAATTCATACAACATAGTTTAAATAAAAAAATATCTTGTAGAATATCCTGTCCTCACATTACTAATGCCTTCAGAGAGAAAATTGTGAAAAAATATACTCTATTTAGTTTATAAACTCCCCATGCTGAAATTTTTTAGCTTAAAGAAAATGTGTTTCTTGTTCCTAAAATATTAATTTAAAATAGATTTTATAAAAACTGAAGACAAATTATTTCATGACTACATTTTGTTTTCTTTAATCAGTTTTCTGAGACAATCAAAAAAATGTTCTAGGGCATTCTTCGATAAAATATATGTAAGTCGTCTTGAGAGGGAAAATGAGTAAAACACTGAGTGGAAGATCTGCCACTTTGAAGAGGGACGAGAAATATTTCAAGCCTTATGGCTGAAAAATAATTTATAATTATGCTCAGTAAAGAACTCAGGAACACTATTTTTAACTTTTAAAATTACATTTAACAAGTTAAAGAAAGGATGTTGAGTTTTGACTTTGCTGGAAGAATGTGCAAGATAATGGAAAATGCCTCATATTTAATATTTAGAAGCAGGGAAAAAAAGGATTAGCAACTTGTAAGAAGTTGTAAAGCTGCTTACAGAAACATACCTTGATCTGGCATAAAACATTGAAGTGAACAGAACTGCTGATTTCCATTAACTGAGCACAGAACTGAAGACTAATGTGTTACCCCAAATCCAGCAAAATCCTACTAACTAGTTCTTGCTTGGAGTCTAAGTAATCCAAAAGCCTTTGTAAGCTCTCTGTATCAGGTGGAATTGTATATTATCTGGCATACATTCCTTTAACAGCCTTATAAAGATGCATGGATTTAGACGTATTCAAAACATTACCTTTTATTCATGCAAACTCGTGTATAAATACACATGTGTATGCATTCAGAGATGAAAAATATTACTTTATTGACATTGCTGCATTACTTATGTGTGCCTTTTGTTACTATTTGCTTCCTGACTCTTATTGATGATGGCTGCAGAGATCACTTTTCACCACAAGATCAGCTATAATACTCTTGAAGGCCATCAGATAATGCAAAACCAAAACAATACAATGTTCTTTAAAAGCATCTGTATTTAAATTCCTATTTATTTGCCATTTAGATGGATTATCCATCAAAAGCCCATTTATAACCCTTATGATTCCTGTAAAAACTGAATTTCTTCTGATTTCAGTAAACACCGTACATTCTGACATTGAATACTATGTATATTTAACATCAGCAAGTTTATCCAAGTGGTTAATAAAAGACTTCAGATTTAGCCTTTTATATGACTAGAAGGTGTCCTCATGTCTGCTAAGATCCTGGAAGTGCATCCTGTCAAAAATGAAGTAACCTTAAGGGTGACTGTTGTTGCATTTGGGGAATAAGAACAACAGAGCTTAGACATCTTGTTCATTTTTTTTTTTTTTGTTCACAGAATCACAGAATGGTTGAGGCTGGAAGGGGCCATGCTTCTTCCCTCAAGTCTGTCCATGCCAACAGCCCAGCACTTGCCTACCCAAAGGCCCAGTGACTCCAATTTTGAAGAAAAAGCTTAGGAGTTAAGGCCACTATCCCTGAAGTCTCCTACTCCTCTAGAAGACTGTGGAATAATTTGGGGTTACCTTTTCCATCCACCTGCAACCCCAGCTGGCAGGGTTAGCACCCTTCTTAGGAAATTCCACATATTCTACATGAATAATTGGGCCAAGTTTTCCCTCAATAGCTCTGATGTCTTCACAGTACACATCTTTCAAAGCAATGTCATTCCCCAAGAAGGTTGGGCTCCTCAACTCAAACAGGGCAGAAAACAGATGGATCTGTAGTCTAATTTAAAGGCAACTAATGAACACCTATCAAACATCAGTGACTTTCTGCCATTACAAGCTTTGATTCAAACAAATGAACTGATGTGCAGAGGGTCTGGTCCTCATTGCCAGACATTTAGGCTTAAGCAGTCACTCTTTTAAGGTTGTCTGGAATAGCAGTCCTAATTCTGATCTCTGACAAGTGCAAATGAGCAACAACTCCACTGAAGCCCACAGACACACTGGTGCAGAACCAAAGTGGAAATGAGAGCTAGCTGGCACACACTGTCACAATTTACCAGCCTGAACAGCTGTCAACCAGGCAATACAAATGCACGAACAGTCCGAAGCTTGTAGACTTCTAGTGGTTTAACTCACAGAATTTTTAAACATTCCTCAAAATGCTGTGCACCCTTAGAGGCAGCTGGTGTGCCAGAAGAGTTTGTCAGCTCAGGCAATGGCACGTTCATTACAAAAGCAGGGGGGGAAAGAGTTCACTGCTAGGTGTTCACTGCTCAAACACGTGATTTAGCTATTTTTGACACACAAGAATATTAACTTGTAAGTCTGCTTTGTTTTCTTACCTGAAAAGCCAAACACAAGCAGCATCACAGATGAGTGCTACCTGAACGCATGTTTAAAAAGTTACCAAACCTTTCAGCACTCTGTAGAAGGAATTAATTTGTTTCATTACTTTCTCATAAGGGCTGATGAGACCAAGCAGTGCACGCTTTCTTACACACAACAGGGTGGAATCCTCCACTCACTTTAATTGATGTTTAAGAAACTCTTTTTAAGTGGAAAAAAATTAAGTGTTTCTGCCTCAAAAGGCAAGCAGTCAAATTTGGCAATTTCTTACTGAACAGTTCTACTTACTGAATACTGTTGGAGTCATCTGCTTACTCCAGTAACTAAAAATTTTTAGTTGTTTTTTGTTCCTGTTATCCTGCTGCTCCAGTGCAGTTAAGAGAGACAGCTCTGAATCCTTCTCCATTTTGTGCAACATAAACAGAATTTATGCTGCAATTACAAAGTCAGATTCTGCCTGCAATTGTACCTTGTAACTCCCATGAAGAAATCAAGTTGAGTACAGCTGAACCCAGAGTGTGTCCTCTGGAATCTTTATTGCTGACAACAAAACAAGACCCAAGGAGAACTCAGCTTGGCGTCCACACACAAGGTTGATTTTACCTTGATAGCCCTCCTAGAGCCCAGTGGTGGTTGCTTTATAATAAGAAAGAAGGGCAGGTGTGTTGGCAGGATTGGCATCCAACAGCCTTGTAGGGTAGGAATTGACTACATCAGAGAAGAAGGGTTCAAACTCTTTATTTAAAGAGTGTTTTCCAAGAAGTACATACATGTTTCCTACTGACAAATGGGAACCTTAGAAACACTTCCATTCCCCATTTTGAAAATATAAGTAATATTTTTGATAATTTTGTTTTATCTGTGATTATGAGAAGGGTATAACTTAAGGCTTGTCCACAATCTCTATTGCAGAAGAAACTGTCCTAAAGTACGTTTGTGAAATTGAAGATGATTACTTGTTCTCTGACCACCACTGGATCAAGATTGTGAATCACACCCAGTTTATTCTCCTCTGTCTGCTCCAGGAAGTCACTTTCAAAATAATTACAGTAGTCTTAAAGGTGAGTAAATATTGACTTTATTAATGGAGATTCCTGTATGTCCTTACATCACGTATCTAAGCTAGAAGGCTGGTAATGTTAGGCTTCCTAGATAATTAACATGGAGAAAGAGCAAGCATCTCTCTCTTGTCCTGTTCCTAATACAAGACACTCTCTGATGAAACTTATTTTTCTACTAGCTATAGAGAGAACTTCCAGCTTAAGTGTCTCATTAAGGTCTAAAGTCAGATGTGATGAAACTGAGTCAGATCATTCCTTTGAGCAGCTGTTCTGGAAGTTTTTGTTTCACAATATGTGCCAGCGCTCTAAGACAAAGCCATTGTCCTCAAGAGTCTTTTCAAACCTACCCACAATTTCACACTTGTTGATGTTCACACCATGCTCCCTATTCTTCCTGAAAGCCAACACTCATGATCGTAAGACCCTGCACCTGATGGCTCAGGAGCTCATCTGTGTGAACAGCCCCCCTATACAGTTTCATCACCCTGTCAAGACAGAGCTGGAGCTGGCACAAAGAAGGAGGTGGGGAGGATCATGCTGTCATATGTGGAGGGCAATGCTATCTTTCTGTGTACTAGCAGACTTGGATCTGCTCAAGGCAACAGTGAAACTGCCTCCAGAAGCTCTGGATGAGAGCCAGACCAAAAAGCCAAGATTTTGAGAATACTCAATATGTCGTTTTGAATTCTTATTACCTCCTTTTTTGCATATAAAGCCTTTCACTACAATAACTTTTATTTTTTCTAATGCAAAGAGCTTTGGGAACAAGGCACTGTGCAGAGGGGTGAACAAGAACTTTAAAAGCCTGAGATGGCTCTTACCTAAAAAGCTCTAGCCTGAAAGACCATTCGAGGAAGAGTAAGAAGCAACAGATGACATGGGTTCAGAAATACTAGAACTAGAACACAAAACTGCAGGGCTGTACAACCCACACTGACATCTTCTCCCACTCCATGCTACACAGGGTGAATTAACTTTGTGCTCCAGAAACCAGTACAAATGTATTATCTAATCCAGAAACTGGCACTTCTCTGAACCATAAGCAAGCCTGATTTAGCCAGTAGTTCATCCCAGTAGAGTCTGCATCTCAGAAACATAGAATGTCAGGTTGGAGAGAACCTCAAGGATCATCTGGACCAACCCTTCTAATATTTTTGTTTACATGATATGTCTCAGCACCCATTGAGCTGAGACTTAAAACTTTCCAAAGTGGGGGAATCCGCCACTTCCTCTGGGAGACCATTCCATTGTCTGATTGTCCACAGAGAGAAAAATTGTCCTCATGTTCAATCAGAATCTGTCCAGAAGTGACTTGTGCCCTCTTGTCTTGTCCTTACGATTCCTCATAAACAGTGAGTCTCCATCTTTTTTGTAGCTGCCCTTTAAGTACTGGAATATTCAAATAAGGTCTCCCCTAAACCTTCTGTGGAGCGCCACTTAAAAAAAAAAAAGACACAAGTTTGATGTTTGGTCTTCAGAGGAAGCTTTCTGTGTATCTGATGCCTGTGCTGCAGTACAAGCTGTGCTGAGAGTTTCATACCCATGAATTAACACACGGGTCTGCCAAGGAGAAGCAGCTGTGTAATTGGTGAGGTCCTGCAGTTTGACTGTTGGGCAGTGTTTAGGCACTTGGGGCACCTATTGTATTTGTCATTGCTCCCTGCAAATTGCTCAGAAGCATCACTTTAAATTGACAGAACAGGACAGTGAACACAAAATCAATACCAGATGTGCCCAGACATCACTGAACCCTTTATGCTATTTTATAAGAGTGGGAAAGAAAAAGACATATTTTTTCTTTTACTTTAGATTTGTTCTTTCAAAGTGACATCCTCTAATCATTAACACGAGCTGAAACTGTTTTGGTTAATCTCTGTGTATGTAAAAGAAGGACACCCAAATTTCCTAAAGTCTGGACTTGAAACCATTTGTATAACTCTTCCACGTTGTGTTACAAATATGGGCTCATTACTGTTGTATTGAAATAATCATCAGAAATCTCTGGCAATACTCTCAAGAGAGTAAGAAACATAATTGTTAAAACATGAAACAAAGTGTGGAGATCTGATATAAAACAAGCAGCTGTCTACAATGACAAATGGGACTCAATAACAAAAAACTCAAGTTTTAGATACCAAATTGGACATTCCCTGAAGGAGTCTGCTTTTCAGAAAATCTCTTTACTCGGCCTGTAGGAAACCAACTTCTTTAAGGAGTCTTCACTTTGTCAATTACTAGAGGAAACTAGAATCACTAGGATCTAGTGAAAACCATTTCTGTGTTCCCCTATTCCTTTCGATAAAACAGAGATTTTTATTTTTTTTTTCCAAGAAATAAAACTCATATCCATTAATTTTTCTGGAGGGAAAGCAATTTGGCCCTGTATTTATAAATACATTTGACACTGGCTTGCAAGCATTTTGCAATAGTAAAGGCAGACTATTGCTGAAATAGCTTTTTGCACACGTATTCTGATTGTATTTTTCTTTCTCTGACCATTCAGTTGCTATGCTATTGATTTTTGCATTAAAACAGAGGCACAATTCCCAACAACATAGATGTTTAAAAGTATAGAAATCTTTCCCCTGTCATAATTAGTTCCCCCTGTTCTGACTCCGTTTAATGAAATCTCAAGAGCCAATTGATACAATTCTTATTCAGGCAAGATTCCCATTAATCCGTATATGTTACCATAATAATCTCTTATGAAAACAAAAGTCATATCAGGTTACATATTTCTATGGGAATGCAATGTAAGGAAAACAAGCTTTTATCGTAAACCAAAACCATCCATAACAATTAGCTACATCTGGGAAACATTAATGATTACCAAAAGGAAATTAATTAATGTCTCTGTTTTAACATAGTGTTGTTCAGATTGCAGATTATTTTCCTCCATGGGACTCTCTCTCTACTCTGTCTTCCCATTTCTAACAGTACTAATTGTTTTACTTGTCAGCTTGATCAAAATATGACCTTCAGTGATTTCACATCCTAAGCCCATTCTTTAGAATGTCTAATAAAAGTGTTGAACTCTTCTCAATAGACAGTGGCACAAAATATGGGGCCTGGGAAAGATCAGCCACCTCTGACTTTAACTCCTTATTTGTCATATAAAGGTATTGCTTACCCAGTGACAGAGGTGCCTTGTTTACTGCCCTCAATAAAATTAATCTTGCTGGAAAATAACACCAATGATGGCTATTCTTCTCCTAAAAAAAAGTATTATCCATTACGACATTCCAGAAATCCTCAAAAGCCCATTCAGGTTTATGTTACCCATTTCTTCATATATCAGAATGAAGATTAGCAAATAAGCAATCAGTGGGATGTCGCATCATAATTTATAGCACTACAAATACATCTCGGGCTGGACCTACATCTGACACTCCAGACTGGAGGGCTGTCTTGTGTCTGGAGAAGAAAAGAAAGCTTCAGCAAAGCCAGCAGGACAGCTGTGTATCTCATCAGAGAGGGTTGCAGGATGAGCAGTGAGCACCGGGGCTAAAGGTGGTTAACAGAGACCAGCTAAGCCTGTCTTGATTAGAAAATTGCCATTTTGATTAAACAACCTATGTCCTTTTTTCCCCCAAAGAGTCAGCTTTCTGTGGCATATGATTTATTGATTTCTTCATTTTTCACAACTGTAAGCAAATTCAATAGCTCAAGTGACAGTGCACTGGAATTTTTTAAAGAAGGATCCTGTAGTCCATCACAAAAGATGGCAATCAAGTCAAGTGACACCAATTTACCATAATGGTTGGGACCACAAAGTAATACAGTAATATTTCATCTTGAGATAACTGGGTTGGGGTTTTTTGAGTATTCAGACATTTGCCAAGGAAATTAAACTTTCTGTAGGAAAAAATCCCAAAAACTCAAATTAATATTAAATTACAAGTGAAGTGTATTCATTTCAGAACATAGACCAGATCATTGAGCATCAGCTGTTCATACGAGTATCTCATATAGTATTAACACTATCTATCCAGCGGCAACACTTCAGCCTGTTAGTGCTGCCACCATAACACTTAAAAATACTTTAAAATATCTATTTAAAAAACAAAACTACAGCAGAAATATTGCCTTCTAGCAAGGAAACAGTTCTAAAAGTTGGCCCAGCTTTAACGTAAAATAATTTTCCTTTATCTCTGAAAAAGACTGAAAAGACAGAATAATATCATTACACTTGAGGGAAGAGAAAAACACAGTCAAAACCTGTTAGAGCTGCATCAGCAGTATCAGGGAACTTCTAGTGACTTGAAAAATCTAACAGAAATCATCAGTCTCAGAAATAAGGACATGATAAAAAGCAGCATAGACCCTCTTCTCTTCAGTCTTCGACAAAAAATTATTAAACATGAACAGAGGTTTAACTAAACTATTTTAAATGAGGTGATAGTAGTACAATCCAAAAGAAGAACAGGCTAAAGATAAATTAGTTATATGTGAATCAGCAGGAATTGATGACATTCACCCTAGACTACTTAAGAATATAGCCAATGTAATCCAGTCATTAATAATTATCTCTAAAAATGAAAGAAAAGTGGGGGTGGTCCCAGAGGACTGCAAATTAGATATCCTCTTTCTAATTAGATATACCTCTTTCTATAAACAAGAAAGGAGGGGGAAAATCGAGGGAATTAACCTAACACTAATTCTCACAAAAATATTGTGCTAAAATTATGAAACCATCAATTATCTTGGTTGGCAACAAGCTCAAAATGAGCAAACAGTGTGCTGCAGCAGCAAAGAAAGCCAATAGAATGCTGTGCTGCATCAAGGGCATCACCAGCAGAGACTAAGAAGTCATCATCCCACTCTACTCAGTGCTTGTCAGACCACACCTGGAGCATTGCATCTAGCTTTGGTCCCTGCTGTACAAAAAGGATGTGACAGGCTGGAGGCAGTCCAGAGAAAAGCCACAAGGATGATTAGACTAGAGAACATGCCAAATGAGCATTGTTAGAAAATTGTGTCAATTCAGCCTTGAGAAGAGAAGGTTTAGGGGAGACCTTATTTGAATATTCCAGTACTTAAAGGGCAGCTACAAAAAAGATGGAGACTCACTGTTTACGAGAAACCATAAGGACAAGACAAAAGGGCACAAGTCACTTCTGGGTAGATTCTGATTGAACACAAGGACAATTTTGCTCTCTGAGGACAGTCAGACAATGGAATGGTCTCCCAGAGGAAGTGGTGGATTCCCCCACTTGGGAAAGTTTTAAGTCTCAGCTCAATGGGGTGTCATATGAACAAAAATATTAGAAGGGTTGGACCAGATGATCCTTGAGGTCCCTTCCAGCCTGACATTCTAAAAAGAAAAACACATAGTACATTCAAAGCATATAACATGTAATTGTGAAGAAAAAATCAAGTACAGCCAAATTAACTTCATTTGGTGGCCCAGTGGAACAGTGGGAATGGGAGTTGTGAAACACCTGCACGTGAGTAAACTTCAGACACTGTACCATTCTTAAGAAACAACTAAGGAAACAAGCTCTGAATAATATAAGTACACATTTAAATGAAAAACTCTATTCAGTGTGAAACTAGTTTGCTACTGAATTGGAGATTGAGAACTCGAGTTGAGTCCTCAGGGAAATGAGTCCAGTTGGTACAATTATTGGTTTTACTGGCAGTTTTCACTAGCAACTAACAATGTGTTTGCTAATATAATAAAGCTACAGAGAACTGTGAGCAATAAAAAAAACAAGCTTAGCCTTGAAAAGTATTTTGATAAGTAAAAGCTCCTCAGAAAGCATCAAGACTGAAATATAGAAGCACAAATGCAAAATTATTCAAAGAGAAATACATAAAGCGCAAATAAATAATCAATAAATAATATCTGTCTGTGCTGAAAAATTGCAGGAATGTGTCAGCATAATGGACAAGTGAGTCAACAAAACAATGCTTCTGCAAAAGACAATAAATCCAATTCTCAGCGGGAACTTCCAAAAAAAAGAGATGAAAAGGTTCTGTGTGGTGTGAGATGAACTGCTGTATTTGGTTTAGGGATTTGCTTTCAAAGAAATGAAAGGAAAAATTGAAGAATTAAAAGAGATCATTAGGAATGATGTGGGTTAAAAATCAGAAGCAGTAATGAAATGTTGAAGGACCTGAATTGCAGTCCAGAAATGAGCAGGCAGACAGCAGCCTTCAAAAAAGTAAGCTCCCATTACAAGAATGGCAGTAAAAAAATCAAACCTGCTGTAGGACTAGGCATAGTGTGATTAATTTCTATACAGCAGACTGATGTTAATTTGAGGGAACAGCTAACATGTAGGAAATACACAGTATTTACAAGTTAGAAAGACTTTGGGAAAAAAAGCAGAGCACAAAGTGTCTTGAAGACTCTTTTACTGGCTCCATTGTGAAGAGTGGGAATCTAAGTAAATCACCTTAAATCTTGCTTAACAAAGGTAAGAAACAATTTCTATTCTCTTATGAATTTACTACTTACATAACAAAGGAGCATGTAGGGCACTTAACGTTCTTCTTTCCCTTCCACTGAGCTGCAGAGAAGGTGAGCCTGGAAAACTTGTACACAGTGCTCAAGTGCAGAAAAGCAAAGGTCAGCATTTGCAGTTCTGTGTCCCACCTTTCACTTGCAGCTCTGTGCCTTGCACCTGAGCTGCTCTGTCAGGCTTTTTCCCATGATGAGGATTTTGCCTTCTTTCATGCTGTTCTCAGGTTTCTATTTTTGTCATCCTGCATCTGCAAAACCCAATATTCTTGTTGTATCAGACATTTCATGGGATGCACTGCATGAAACTCTTCTAGCCCTTCTCTCCCTTTTCTTACTGTCTTCTCTTTTGGGTTTTAGTTTGTATTAGAGAATTACTCCAAGTGGAAGTACTCTGAAAAGCTATATAGTGCTGAAGAAATAGCACATTGAAAATTCCCCATGTCATCTTTATTGTCATCATCTGCTGCACTGTAACTCTCAGAATTGATGTCTGCCATCAGCCATGGACACTCTGGCAAAGTTTTGTGTGTGTAAGCCTGCCTCAGCATCCTGTGTCCAAAATTTAGATTATATAAAAATAGAATTTTTTTGAGGGTAAGCAGAAAGTGCCAACTGAAATGCTGAAACTGTTATTAGTAGAATCCAGGCTTTCTTTCCTGTAGACAAAACAAGAAAAAAAGAAACATAATAAGAAATGGATAACCAAAAATCCAGCTTTTCTGTACTTAGTAATTCTTACCTATCACTTCTAGGGAAAAAAAAAAAAAAAAAAGTACAGCAAATACATAATATGTTATCAGCCCTACTGAAAGCCAGCAAACTTCTGTCATGTCAGGCTGTTGCAGAGATCGTTGGCGGCTGCTTTGCTGTTTATGGCAGTACTACAAAATCTGCCACAACCCTGGCTGTGCCAAAACTTGTTTAAAAATATATATAAAGAGAGAAAGAGGGTGATCAGGACAGAGGAAACCTATTTTGAGGGTGGGAAAGAAGAAAAAACTGAAAGAACCTATACTCCCATTTCCAGTGTGGTGAAGAGGATTGTGATGGGAGCCTTCCTCTCCTTCACTGTAATCAGAACAATGAAAAGTTGTCACAAGCACTCTGGCCTGATATTTCTGACGACAGTAAGATTAGCAGTCACAAAGGTAAATATTGTTCCTTTCAGATCAAATTGTATGCTATCAGTGTTGTACCAGGAGCATCAAAAGGGGCTAATGGGTAAAAAAATCACCATTCTTTCGTTACGTTTGCTAATGTTTTAGACCTTATTTGTGCCACAACTATAACTGATCATGATTTGCAGTCCCAGCCTCTTGCTGAGCACGCATGACCTTAACACAGTCTTTTCATCAAAGGAACAAACCTTTATGTCTGAACTAACTCTATTTTTTGTCTACTCTTATAAACAACTGCAGAATAAACTGAGTTTTACTTCCACCATTTGGAGTAGTTTCTACTACAAGGCCCTTTTACAGAAGATCTGTCTGCAGACAGTTTAATTTACAGAAAATTACTATTTTAAGATGTATAATTATTCCATTTCTCTAAAAGACCAATACCAGTCACAGCAGATGCAAGTAATATTATAGCAAGAGTATTTTCTACTCATTGCCAACACTTAAGTAATTTATGTCTGAAATTATTAGGAAGTTTAATATTTATATGCAACTACTTTAGAGTTTGAAGTAGGAAAGTTTACATTCATACATCAGTAGTCTGAGCTGCAAAATGACTAATAAAAAAATCATGATTTCTTATTGAACATGGATTTCTGAGTGTAGTAGAAGTTCCTGACTACATTTAAACTGTGTACAATAAAAGGATCAGTAAATCACATATCACAAAGTACTACACAGAGATTACAGTCAGTGTTAGTTAATGGATTCTTAGTTAATGGATTACCTTACCATCCTCTAGAAAATGTCACAGACTTGCTTCTTCTAAACACTGATATACTATGACAATCTTTGCTAGACATAGATAGTTTCTCTTGACTCAATATCTGTAAAATAAGTAGTACAGCAAACAATGTGTATTACCTTTCTTCCTAGGTCAAGTCTTCAAATTATTCACTGACAGAAATTTTTAAAAAAACAACACTTTTTCCCTGTATGAACAAAATTACAATAAAAAGGGATGTGTATATTAAGGATAGCCTAGGAACTGGCCAATACAAAATGTGTCCTTTGTTTCAGTTTTCATTAAGAATAATGACATTGAACTGGAAGAGAATGGAGATGACTGTAAGCAAATAGGAATTACTCCACAGAACTGGAAACAAGAAGGCCTTTTGAAGGAAGATGATCTTCTAATTCACATTTTGGAGAAAACTGGCTTCTGTAGAAAAATATTTTAACAAATACATCACCAGAGAACATAAACTCGATCAGCTGACAATGATCTGCCATTGCAAAAGAGTCTCATGGCCCCAGAAAGCACTCACAAAGTACCTTAGACTTGAAGAAATGTGGTTATCCCACAAAGGGCTATTCGACTGTGTCCTCTTGTGGGCCTCAGACTAGGAAAAACAGAGGCAATCTGGAGACAGGTGATTTGGTAAACACACCTAGTGGAAGAGTAATAATTTCAGAAGGTTTAGGAGTTATGACCTGTCAGAAAAGGCTGAAGGAATCAGCTTTAGTTTTGCTATCACAAAAACAGAATATCTGAAGCATGGTAACAGATTTCTTACTGTGTAAAAAGATGTTATGAGGAAGGTAATGACAATTTCTTCTCTCTATTGTAGGTTTTGCCAAGAAATAAAACTCTGAATTTTCACATATGGGTTCAGGATAGGTAATAGGAAAACTCTACTGACTCCTCATCATCTGAAGCTTTAATAAACACACTACAGAGTCACTTATCAGCCTTGGGGAAGGGGCATTGAATACCATTTGAGCAACTATGAATTAGTTGCTCAAACCTCTTGAGTTCTCTTTCTACATTCATACAATTTTAGAATGTAATCTGGGAGTAGTAGAGACTAGAAAGCATAGTACTCTTCTTCCTCTGTCTCTCTCTTTCTTTTGCTCTTGCTTTTATTCTCTTCCATTCACTCTTCCTCTCATCACACAGGAAATAATTTCTGCACAGGAAATAATTTCTGCACAGGAAATAATTTCTTCCTAATACCCAACCTAAATCTCCCTTCTGTCAGTTTGAAACCATTCCCCCTCGTGCCATCATTACACGTCCTCGTAAGAAGTCCCTCCCCAGCTTTCTTTTAGGCCCCCCCCCAGGTACTGGAAGGCCACTCTAAGGTCTCCCTGGAGCCTTCTCTTCGTCAGGCTGAACAACCCCAACTCTTTCTGCCTGTCCTTATCAGACAGGTGCTCCAGCCCTCTGATCATCCTTTGTGGCCCACATCCTTGTTCTTGCTCTAGGTGTATGCCTTTCTCTTTTATAGCATTTCAAATATCAGTAAGAGCTTATAAAGTCACAGGGAAATGTTCAAGCTATGTAGTAGAACTGAGGGAAACCTGAAGAGCCTTTTTTATGTCTTCAGCATAAGAGCATACTGTACAGTCTTTAAGAGGATGATTGATAGTCTGAAGTTCACCACATTCAGAATATGTCTGTGATTTACAGAAAACTAATACCTAAAATCTCCATTTATATAAAAGAAATCTGAATCTGCTGTCAGTTGTTCAGATGCTGAGTCACAGTTACCAGCTTCCAGCTAAGGGGAATCCAAATGTTCTGTGAAGTCAACAGTAAGTTTTTTGACAGTAATGTGACAGGTTGCTATTTTAATGTCATTTTTGTGTTCTGCTAAAAGATCTGGACATATGCTAGTGGGATTTCTTAGATATTGGGTCATGAAGTGTCGCAACTTCATGTCTTTTGGAAATCCTTATTGATAGTAATTTTCAAGTATTTCTGTATTGCAAGTACTTCATATGTTGTAGTTGCTCATAGAGTACACAACATTGCTTGAAGTTGGCACCTAAAGAAGAGTTTAGTGCCCTATTTGTCTCAGTCAGAGCACCATTAGCTTTGAATTAGGGCTGTTACACCAGACAAGCAATACTCTGCTGCCAGGGAATCAATGCTTGTGCTGACAGCCTGAGGGTATACTCACTCATGCTCTCAAGAGGGTAATGCTCTCTCATCCCCAAATTGTATTTATATAGACTTCTGTCACTTATTTGCTGTTCTCCAGATGCCACTTACAGCTAAGAGTTCTTCACGTGGTACCTTAGATAATTGTTGCTAACTCATGTAATGAGAAGGATACTCACTGTTTCTCTGTAAGATCAATTCTTGATTACACAAGTGAAATACATCTATGGCAGCCTTCAGTGATTTGTTTCAGTACCCTGTCCTTTGTCTGGACTTTCGAAGTGGTTAAGTCTTGAGTTTAAGGTCACTCACATTAATTAATGACTCATGTCAAAGACTAAGTGGGGATGTCCTGCTTAGAGGCTGAATAAAAGCTATATAATAACTCTTATTCCAAAATAAAAACTACCTTAGCATTTATGGTCTTCTCAAGAGGGGTTTTTTTTTATCAGTAGGATAAGTTATTGCAAAAGCGCCATTTAAAGCTTCCCTTTTCACCCTGAATTCTTAAAAAGCTCTGAAAAAATGTCACCAAATACAGCGGGTTTTTGTGGACTGAGTCCTTTGCTCATCTTTTATACTAGAAGAGTCTTGAAAACAAGGAAAGCATCTGGCAGTTTGGTTTGTTTTAATGGAGCTCTTTGTAGACACGTCTTCAACAGGATTTCTTTACCATCATGCTTGTGTTCCTGGCAAACTGTATAACTCCCGTGTTTTCATTTACTTGCACCACGTTTCTGGCATCTTGGTTCACAGCACCCATAAGCCAGGAAGCAATCAGAAGTTTGACTTTCTATGGTTAGCAACTTCCATGGTGTCTGATTGTTTTATACTGGCCAAGCTTTCAGATTTTAGGAATAAGATTCATGTATGTTGGACCCACCCCAATTACAGTGTCCTTAGAATTCTTCACTTTTAGTTAACCAAGAATAAGCCTCATACTTGTTTAAAACATTCATTTAAAGCCCTGTGAATTGTCAAGTTCAGTTGATCTTTTTAAAACATTATACCACTTCTCTTAATCAGATCATAAAGATTTTATGATGTTTTAATAAGTAACAGTAGATTATAGCAAGGGTTAAGCAATGATGCCCCAACCTGATAATATATGTGAGGATATACTGATACCGATTCCCAGTGAGTATGCATTGTTAAGTCAATTTTATTATGCAATATAATATGAAGATGAGCCATTTAGCATGCTCTTCAGCAATTTTTTTCCTTGTATGATAGACTACTCATTGGTTGTCCAAAGTAATATTTATTAACAGCTCCCTCATGTGATTAATATTAGCTCCATAAATGCTGTGTCCACACTTATGGCAGCAGTGCAGTAGGAGAGTGAGGGAAACAGGTATTCAGAGGTCTGTTAGTTGGGTTCAATAACAAGCAAGCTTTTCAGAGAGTTTTCTAAGACAAAAAGTTTAATTAAGGGCACAGTAGTAGAAGGATTCAACACAACAGTTTTATCCAAGGTGCACTAATCAAGATTGTTCTTTTACATTTCTTTGATAAAATGCCTGACTATCAAGACAAAGAAGTGATATAAATCCCATCTAACTGAAGCTGAGCAAAGCATTTTCTGTAATGATACACAGAAAAGGAAAAACTGAATTACGAGTTAGTACAAAACAGTGCAAGTAACACGAGAAAACAGCAAAGGAAATAATCATATGTTGGACTGAACTGAACTGTTATTATGGCTCCTCAAAGATTAGTCTTGGAAAAAATATTGCTGAAATATTTTACTTATTTATAATAAAGAATAGCCACAAAACCATTTATGTTAAGTATTAATATTTTCATTACTTAATTTGATAGTGATGCGTTTATAAAACTCGATGACAGTAAAGTTGGGAGTTCTCAATATAGAATTATGCTACTTGTGAAGTAGCACTGTGTGGCCTTGCAAACTGGAAAAATAATAATAAGAAAAAAATCTAATAATACCAAAAGCAAGGTCATTCCCTTAGGGACTATTCACAACTTCAGCTATATAATTGGTGCACATCAGCTGTAAAAAGAGCAAAACCTTGGTACATCTATTTATCACAGAATATCCACACACCAACAATATGATGACCCTAAAAAATACAAATCTGTTTGCTCTGTAAGTCAGGTGCAATATTTCTAACAGCCAGTAGTCTTTTATGCAGCCCTGAAAGTAGTAGAAGGATGGAATTTTCTCTCCATAGCAGCAAAATTTACCCAAGGATGGGTGAGTGATGAATTAATGACAAAGTCTCATATAGGAGAGTATGCAAAACATTCAACAGAGATAAAATCAAATAGGACCAAGTTTAAACAGGGGTTACCAGGGAACAGAGACGCCATCACCTTAGTGAACAGTGGTCATGCTTGTCATGTTTAGATTAATGGATAAAGCCTGAGCAAGGAAATAAATACTCTTCATATATATCTCAGTTACATAAATACTTTTAAAAAAATAGTCAAATGAAGGTACAATGTTAGTACCAAACCAAATGGTATTAATGTGCTCCAGAAGACTTGAACTGGAAGAAAAATGAGACTCTAGAACATACCTCAAGGAGGAACCCTGGGTGCAAGCAGCCTTAATAATTTTACAAAAGGCATAATTAAATGTTTATTTGAAATAATAGGGGACCATGCCTAGCAGGTCTCTGCAATTCTGTGTTACAATGCAGCTCACTTTTGAAGTGAAAAGAATAATTTTTTCCCTGACAAATAAGGATCAGTAAAGCTAATACAAATAGCAAGCTTTCTTTTCAAAGCCAACAGATAAAAATGTTACTGTTACCTACTCCTACTCAATGTAAGTACATTTTCTTTAAGAGAGCTAATTATCCCATTATCACTGGTTGTCATTAACATTAATTATTGATACCAAAGTAGCATTGCGAGGTCCCAGCCAAACTCAAGGCTCCACTATTCTGGGGACCTGTGAGAATAAAAATAGCAGAAGTCTGTTTTTCAAGAATAGCAGCCTTGCTTCCCAGCTAGAAACTCAGACCAACCATGGCATATGTGTGTGATAACTACACACAATAAGGAGCCCAATTAATTAAATTGTGCTACTCACGGTATGCCAAGTCAGGCAAGTATATGTTCTAGGAGACAGGAGGCAGAAAAGGGGTCAGAGAGGAGCTGAAACTAAGAGGCATAAAACTGGGTTCCTGGCCCTGAAATTTCTCTCTATTCTTGAAAAAAAAAAAAACCAAACCCAGAAACAAAAACAGAAGAAAAAAAAAAAAGCAGAGAATGAGGCAAGGACAGGCATTGTGGGTCAGTCCAGAGTGAATTTTACATTAGTCAGAAGAAGTAAAAGAAATTAAGGAGGAAGGAAATATAGTGATCACTTTGCTGTTTTCGTTACTTTGCTTCTCTTAATCTGTTGTGAGAGAATACACTAAGTCTTAAACCATTCCAACAAAACTGAGCTTAACAGATTTCAAGTTTGGCTTTCATAACACCTTGTGGTAATGGTTTCTACAGCATAACTGAGTGCTTACTTTTGCTTAGTTTTAAATCTCTTCCCATTTATTTGAATGTATGATTACGAGAAACCCTCAATGACCACTGCATATTTACCATCTTCATATGCTTTTAGCTTTACAGATAAACTGAGGTACAAGGTGGCAGATTGCCCAAAGTCATTGAGAAAGTCTTTAGTAAAGTGAAGGACAGGACACAGATGTGCTGGGACCCCAAAATATCTCCCAAACATGAGGCTTTCCTTCCATATACCACGTGTGTCCACACACATTGTTCAGAGACAATTAAACTTCCTCATGTATGCTATTAGCTGTCAACATAAAATGGCACTCTTATAGTTGTGCTAAAGAAAGTATTTAATACTGTTCCTTTTTAGGATCATAGTCCTGCTAAAAATCCAAGTAATTTCTTCTAAGCTCACAAGCCATGAGTGAAATTCACAGTCTGAGGTGGTGAGAACAAAATTTGTTTAGAGCAAGGCAATGGATAAAGGCAACTTGTTAGGTAACACACCAAACTCATTACTTGTTTAAACCTAGATTAAAGTTAGCCCTGGATTCAGCCAGCCTCCCAATTACACTTTTTCTGCTCACAGCTGCACTTAAATACATATGAAGCTGCAAGGATGTCTTTATGTACTGTGCTGAATAGGGACAGATGCTGAAATCAAAGCAATAAGTACCATGTCTTGGAAGCAACTGAACACTGAGTTTGCCTGTAGGCTTATCAAATGGCTCTGTATTTTAAGTTCTTTGATGTGTAGAGATATTGAACCTAGTGAAACTTTAGTACTGATCCAGGTATGTGGGACTGCCTTTATTTGTTGTTAGGCTGTGGGATTCTGAAAGGAGATAAAGCTTAATGAATGTCTATAAAAGGGGACAATATATACCGCTGTAATGTCAAAACAAGATTGTTTCCTTTGGTCTGTGGCTGGGAATTTCATCTTTTTTGGCTCAACAACAAAGGGTTTCATTGTCACCCTCTCACACCTGGAAACACATAAATACCCAGGCTCACATATACTGTAATTACCTTGCAAGTGTAACTAAGGAAATTTCTTTGAACCGCCTGACAGTTGTACTCAGGTGCAATGTGGAATAGCTCTCACTTCCTCAAGTTCATTAAAATGATGAGGTGATTCTGCAGGAAAGAAGGGAAACTGGGCAAAAGCAATGTGAAACAGGCAAGAAGTAGCACAAAACACTGAACAGCTTACTTTTCTACTAAAAAGTTCCTAGTAAGCATTTTTTCCAGCAGTTTTAGATTTGATTTGAGACATTTGAAAAAAATCACAGCTTTTTTTTTTTCTTGCAGTGTACTTTCCTTTTTTATACTCACTGAACTTTAGTGTCCAGAAAGATAGACAGAACAGTCATGGCATACTGAAAATATTTTACAGGAATGTCTGACAACAGGTTTCTCTTAGCCCAGAATAAATTTCAGATGTGCCTGCCTTGCAGAAACAAGGGAACAAACAAGCAGAAATTGTACTTACTGCTTTTATTGTTTTAAGAAAAGCAAGTCCATAGAAGAAGCATTTGCAAGACTTACAAATCAGACTGTCTTCATACATTTAATAATTAATACTATGAAAATAAACTCCCTACTCTGCTTAGCTATATTGCAGTGCTTTTCATTCAGGTACTAAGATAAGGTCAGGAGACCCCTGTTATGGATGGGATAAACTTTTGGAAGTTTCTGCTGTTTGCAGTGGCATTCAGTTTAACAGTGTTGTTCTTCATAAATATCATAATGAGCCTCAGGATACTTTTCTTGGCCCGTGAGATTAGTAATACCCAGAAAGAGCATGTTCCACACTCATCAGGAAAATATGTTTAAGCCTCCATTCAGTTTAATGGTCAGCTTAAAAAGCAGCTCCTGGAATGCTCTCTTGCTCCTGATGTCACCCCAAAACTGAGTTGGCTCATGAGATAAATGAGAGCACACAAGGAAGGATGCTGTGCATGGTGGAAAAGACTGAGTTTCTTAAAAATTAATACTGAAAGCAAAATTGCATTTTAGACTTGCTTTGCTATTCAATACAGTCAGCACAGGTAAATGCTTTATAAAAAAAACATATTTACATTAAGAAAACTAATATATCTGAAAGAACGAAATTCACACAATGTGTCACGTGTTTACATTGTGCCAAGAGGCCCTACCAACTCTGGGACAGGTGATTTTGGAGACCAGTGAAATACTATATCCCTGCCCTGAAGAGACTAGACAGTACAGAAACACAAGCACTTAGAGAACTCCTTCCTAGCTCCATTTTATAGACAAGAGGCTAAAACAACTTCACAGAAACCACCAGGGAAAGCTAAGGGAAGCATCACTAGCAGGCAGATAGTCTTATTTAATCATTGTTAATAAATTACAATCCTGTGTCAGATACAATGCAAGAATTATGATCTTCATAATATTTAGATTCGAGTGGTATTTAAAAATCTACACTAAATGTTATTTTAAATTCTCAATAGATGGTGCTATTATCTAAGTTAATATCTTATGCAAGAAAGCTCAAGATAAGTGTGTCTGGGACTTATATGTGAGGACAGACAACCACCTTTATGCTGTCCTTGTTGTTCATGGCTCATGCAGTGAGAGGACTCGGGAGAGGACTTCCATTTGCTTTCCAAACCAGGGTAATGATCACAACCACAAGCAGGTTGCACACAGTTACACACCACCATCTAACAACAGGAAGATTTCAGGCATTTTTACTAAAAGTAGGCCTATCTGAAACAGAATCATTGTCTGCAGTAAATGGCATACCAAGCATCATTTTTTTTTCCATAGTTTGAAGTGGCTGATATCTGGAGCTAATTAAAAGCATGAAATTTCACAGCATGGCAGAACAAAGCTTAGCTTTATGAGGCAGGATGAATGCAACAGCAGCCATCTCATTGACTTGACTTCTTGGAGGGCATCGGGGTGTTTCTTCCACCCACAGACCAGATGCAGTGATTGTGTGTGTGTGTGTGTGCATGCGTGTGTGTCCCACAGCAAATTTTCTATTTATTCTGTAATTTCTCCTTTTCATTACAATATCCCATCTTTTCAGGGTTGTTCTGTTGTTCTTCCAAATACTGCTGGGTAAATAACCCTGAAAGGCACTATAATCTGAATCTTGATATGGTTTAGGATTTAAATCTCTCAAATGGAAAATTTAATTATCAGTGGAACTATATCAGTTCCAGGAATTGGAAAATTTTAAAAAGATAAATAAATAACAGCATTATTCAGGAAGTGAAAAATCAGTGAGTCAGGTACAATTCCGCACTAAAATATAGCAAATATTTGCTCACTCATTTAAATAGTTGAAATGTTCCCTCCTTTAATGACCACTCCAGAGTATAAATTAAATTAAACCATTAGCTAATTCTGCATTTTATATCATATTTCAATCACATTTACAACTGTTTGATTGCCTACTCTATCTTATCTGAAATATTATATACACATTGATTTGTGGACATTCATATAAGATGAAGAGCACATTAAAAAAGTGGCTAAAGGAAACCACAGAAAAATAATTAGACTATTCAGACTTCCTAATTGTCCTTCATATCCACTGAGTATTTAAGAGAAAACAAGTTTTAAATATATTATTACTAAGTCACTGATTTTTAGGAAAAAGTAATATGCAATTGACTGTAATTGTAAATCAATACAATAAGAAAACATAAAGATGGCAAAAATTGCTGATAACAGTAATAAGGTGAGGTCTGATTTTGGGTTAGGTTTAGACTACGGCATCCTGACTTGCCCTGAACAGCAACATATTCTGGGAACAATCCCACAGCAACACATGCTGTACCTGGATCAGGCCCCTCAGGCAGGCTGTGCTTGGACTCACACAATAGGTACCATTCTGTGTCAGATGGAGTGATGGATTAGATCCGTTAGATCCTGCTCTGTGGTCTAATTCAAACAAATTACCACTGAACAAGCATTGGTCAAAAAAGTCTGTTTAGTGTTTTACTCCTCTAAGGAGGTACTGGGTACTCAGACATTTGCAGCTGTTCCTCCCACATCTTGGTAAGGTGATGTGGGTTTTGATCCACCAAAGCAGAAAATGGAATTCAGCTGGAATATGCCAACTGAGACAAAAAATTTCCAGCATCAAGGCTGCCATCATTTGCATTTACCAGTGAGAACAGCCAACACTACTGAATTTTCTGCTGAAGTTACTAATGTCAGTTATTGAGTATGCACAGTTTGCCTCTTGGATTAGACCCATTTACACTACTTAGCCAAAATTATGTGTAGTCTCTGGTTCTTGAATGAAATCAGATGAAAGACAGATTGTGATTTTCAGCCTGACAGAGCAGATTCTGTTCTGTTTGGGGAGTTTAACTTATGACAAATAAACCCTTACAATCTTGTAGATATCTACAGGGTTAAACCAAAGTTTTTCAGATCATATTTGCAGACCAAAGCCATGACTTCTAGATGGCTTAAATTATGCCAAGCAAGCTGCAATAAGCTTAAAGCCTCAATAAAACCCTGGCAGACGGATTTGACTGAAAGATTTGGGGTGATTATATTATGATCTGCAGCAATCTTACAATGACTGAGTGTCCATTATAACAGATGCTAAATTAAAGAAGTTGTGTGCCCATTTGTATTCCCAGAAATTTTAAAGTGCTACTTCTATAAGCCTGCATGTGTTAAACTCCTGATGAAATCAAGAGTTTTCTAAGAATAATACACTCCCAAAGGACAAAGAAGTGACAGAAGGACTCTTCAGACAATTAATCTGACACTGCTTACATAGCACAGGAAAATTGTTGCGGGTTTTTTTGTTTATTGTTTTTTTTTTTTTCCAAAGCCCAAGGAAACATGAATGAAGCACTAAAAATCAAACCAATAGAATTAATACCAGCTGTGGGTGTTCTGTTGGGTGTTCTGTTATCAGACAAATAACTAAAGGAATAAAATCTAAACTGGAGAGATATGGGTGGGTTTTGAAAATCACTACCATAATAAATAAAACTGTATGTGCCATTGGTGTTTTTAATTTGGAAATTAAGCAGTGCTTTCTTATCCTCTAGTCATTAGATTTTTAACAATCAGAACTGCATTTGAGTTATTGCATTTGAACTAATACCAAATATATTAGTTTTGTGCAATATGAGATGACTTGAGGAAGCCAAACATGAGCAATTTATTAAGTGTGCAATTTTCTGTTCTTGGGATGATGTACTTCATTGGAACTGAAAGAAGGTGAGGCAGCAGATAGCCTGTGCAGGCTGCAACATCTTGAACTACTGCAGCATACACACAACTAATAAATTAGACAGAGATATTTCTATAGGGAGGGTAGTTGAGTTCTCTCTACTTTCCAAGGCAATGTTCTTGCCCAGTCACTTCAGGGCAACAAAAACTGTTTAAGATGAGGGAAGCTGCAGTACAAATCTGAATGCCTCACTCACATCTCTTCCCTTAGTAAGTTATCTCCCATTCAGTATTGATACTAAACTAAAGTTTGATGAATGTTCAATTGATTTTTTAATATTTTATGAAACATCCTTTCCATGGGAGTTTAAAATATTACTAGGCTGAACTCTTTTTCACTTCTGACCTTTTGCAGGCATTGCGCCTTGCATTGATTTTTCAGCTCTTTGATACTGGCTGAGCTACAATAGTTCCAGCAAATAGGGGAGGACAGGGAATCAAATGCCATTGCATTAAAGAACTGAAAGGAAATTATCTAAGTTCGATTACCAACAATTCAACTTTACTATTTCCTCCCCTCGGCACAGAGATGTTCACAGATAAGTCATCAAACAAATGTTTTTTTTCTCATATTCACCCCAGATTCTGTAGCCCTAAAATTTCTTCTAACCTCCTTTGTTAATAACTCTTAGCATTAAAAACATGCATTAAAATAAACATCTGAGTTGAGGCTTTAGGCAACACTAAATATTCTCTTTCTCAGCTAAATGATTTTCTGTTAGCTGGCTTGTCAGGCTCCTGAGGGAGCAGCAGGGGATCATTTGAAAAGAATTATGTTGCACTAGTGATAAATTAAATCCAGTGGAATCAATAGCATTTAGATTTTTAAAAGGATATAGCCAAGAAGCTATCAATTAAAACAAATCCTGACTCAGAAGGCTTAGTTTTCACATCAGGGTCTTACTTAAGCCCGTATCCTAGAGGACAGCATGAGGTATTTTTATCTTCAATTTAGACATCTGATTGATGGACATCAATACTTTACCTATTTATTTCTGGTTCTTTTTATGTCAGGCATGAGGTAAAGGGTTTGTTTTCACCATCCACAAATAAGACCCCAGTGACACCTGAACTCTCCAAACATAAATGGAATACCCACAAAGTGATGGGATGATGGGAGCCAGTAGATATGTTTCCTGACAGGAAGTTTTTGTGCTTCTCTGGGGTACTAAGTGCTTATATGAAGGCCACAGATTCAAGCTGTTCAAGCCATCCTAAGACTGAATCTCAAACAGATCAAATGAAAGGAGCTTAGAGTGAGCAATTCATACTCAACCATTAAAATATGGTTGAGAAAAATTCTTTCTACTGACAAAATTCCCCATCTAAAATTACTTAATCAGTACTGCAGTTGTATTAGTACTTGGATTAAAAAAACTTAAGCCATTCAGAATACCTTCAGCATCATCCATGCTGTGGCACTTAACCAAGAGAATTTAGGGCTCTGAATTTGTTGATCTAAGTTGGTTGGCATTTGTTGTTTTTTTATGTTATGCCTCAACAGACAAATTCTAATCACGTCCATGCATAGGGACTAAGGGTGGACTTGGAGGCAAGTACCATGATTTGTTTCTTGGTTAATATTCAGGGGGCTGGGTTCTTGTTTGGGGAGACACATTTTATACAGACTCTCAATTCCAGCAGCAATATCTTAGAAAAAGATTCCAATCATAAATTCAGGCAGAAATGGTGCCCTGTTGCTTTCTTTATCTGATTTCACCTGTTGCCTTAGAGCTGAGAAATTCTGAAAGAATGTGAAGCAGACTAGGGTTTTATTACTTTCAGTTTAGGTTCCAGAAGACCTGGATGGTGGCTAAAGCCACAAGTAACACCTGCTGTGTTCTCCACCAGTACATTTTGGGAACCCAGGCAGAGGTATGCCAGCAGGATTGGCATGAAATGCATGCCTTTCTAGAAGCAATCCTTCTACTTATGTTTCCAGATCTCTTGTCTTACCCAGTCATGTTAAAAGAGGGAAAGAAACACAGCTTTTGATCTCTTAGCATGTGTGTCACTCTAGGATGAGTAAGCAAGCAGCTAAAATCTCTACGGTTGAATTATTGTGTATTTTTCAACTCTTCATAGGCTCAGTCCAGGCTGTTTCCAGGAGCATGAGGTTAGTTTGACAATGTAATATCTTAAAGGATAAAGGTCAGCAGCCCTTGCTTATTCCAAGAGGAATTTTACCCCAGGGAGAAGTTCGGACTCAGGCCCATTATAATTACCATGGCAAGATGGTTATGGAATTTGAATAACATGGTGTCAGCAGGGTTTTTCTGTAACAGCATTCACCATCCACAGTCAGGCAGACAATTTACAAAGCAATCCTGATCACTCAAGCCTATCTTCTGCTCATAACTTAGCCTAAAAATCTTTAAATGCTTTACTTTGAAAGATGACATTGTAAAGGGATCAGTTGAGGGGAGCAGTCTCAATTGCTTTTTAAAACTTCATTTCTAATTTACTGATTCTTGTAAATCTTATTAGAGCCATAGAAAAAATAAGCTTGGAAGGGACTTTATGAGTTCTTTTGGTTCAGTTCCCTGCTAAGAGCAGCAGTCAGAAATAGATCAGATTTTTCAAGGCCAGTCTTCCAGACTATTTTAATAATATTGGAGGTGAGGTTTTCAGACAGAAGATGTACTTCAGTAGATAGCAAGAAGAGACCAGAAATGAAATCACGTCTACACTTGGTCACTTATGGCAAAACTTTGACCTGCTTTAGTTTAGGTAGTTGATCACTGTACTCAGTGATGAACTGGATTGTGTTCAGAAGTGTCTTTTTCTTTCAAATTACTATAAAGGATCCCTCGTCCACATGTAACCAACTCCAGGTATTCATGTGAAAAACCACCCCAAGAGTCAAATGCAACCATTCAGTTGCATCTTCATCAACTGCATCATCTGGGTATAGAGGAGAAATCTAGGTAGCAAAGTAACACTTTTTTTTCAGCATTTTGCTACAATTTGTTCCCATCAACTGTTTCCTCAAGGGTTTGTTTTAATATGTCAAATGTCTGAGAATCTTTCAAAAATAAACTTTGCTTAAATGTTTCATGTTTGTTTCTAAATGTATATATAACTTCTAGAATATCCAGAGGCATAAAAGACTGTAATGGCATTGACCTAAAACCTCTCAGAGCTGAATTCACTGACCAACACACAGGAACAAACACACAGGGTTGAACACACTACAATTAAATCACATGCATCTTACTCCAGCTCTCAAGAGCAAGAAGGACATTTTATTAAATACTTTTGTTTTTCAAATAGCATAGTTGTTGAAAATTAAAAACAGGATTCCTCTCAGGAAATATCTTTCGATGTGTTTAGGAAAAGATAAAAGTACTTTGAAACAGTATTATGAACTCCATGGGTAACATTTGTTTTGCTATCACACACACAAGATGGTTTCCAAAGAAGATATATGGGTGATCATTTTAAGTCACTGGGATGCTGTAGCAGTCAGTGAAGGTAGGCTAAGTGATGCTTACACAACTGACCTACTGACTGCTTTGCTGGGGTTTTTTCATTCCATTTAAGAAAGCGGAGCTTGGAAATGAAGTGCAGTTGGTTTTACTGCCCTGGAAACACTTCTGAGGAATCCATTTTCCCATGCTGTATTGTTCAGAGCAAAGACTGAGCTTCATGCAAATCTATTGCATCTCTGAATGGGACAAGGAAGACTTTAAGAAATTCCATCTAGCATCCACTCTGTAAGTGAGCTTTTGACTATAAGCCTATATCTCTCTGCAGGAGATATGCACTCAGAAAAAAGGAGAAAGGAATAATCCCAACACTTAAAAGAATGCAGTCCTTTGGAATAGATTTGAATACAGGTCACAAAGGAAAGAGGTGTGCTTTGCCACCATATTTTGAACAAACATCCAGCAGATAGGCACCAGCAAAGTGATAGTCCCACTGAATATTTATCTGTTTCTCTAGTCTGAGTCTGATCACTCTCCAAGAGCTATAATTATGATCAAATTCAGTATAGAGAGGAAGTGATTCACAACCAACCAGACCCAATATATCTGCATGTTTAAGCTCCAGTTGCATGAAAGGAAAAGGTGAACGGATGCCCCACTCTCATGCTATAAGAACAGAGTGAAAACAACGGAATGTATTTCCTTGTATCTCCATTTTAAAATTATTTTCTATTAGACTCATACAATCATCAAAAATCCCTTAACAGGTCTGAATCTCTACATAAACACCATGCAGAATGATCAATTTCAACACATTACAAGTCAGTAAAATAGAAAGATGACCTTGAGTCATGATATTTTTCTTCTCAGAAATTTCCAAGGCAATTGTAACACCCATAATGACAAAATATAAAGTCTTTAGAGAAGATGCAGAAAGCAAAGCTTCTCTGCTTTCTTTGTGTATTTCATTCCATGTTTTGACAGTGAAAGATAGCAAAGTGCAGTCCTCTTCCTCTAGTATGACTATGATTTAAACTTTAAGCACATTTGCTTGAATAAAATGTCTGGCAGTGACCTCAATCAATCTGTTTCATTGGCATAAATGACCAAAAAGATGGTCTAATTATCTTTCTAAGAAAAAAATATTTTTTTTTCCTCTATAAAATTATTTTAATTCTCCATTAATTTGAAATCTCATGTTTTTCTGCTACCACTGTGGTTTTTTTAAAAAAAAAAAAGAAGAATGCAACCTGTGGTCGAGTACAAGATTTCACTGTATTTTGTGCTATATTAAGAGTTGTACATGTGGTTCTACAGGACTTGAATGCCTCTGCCTGAGTAATTCACTGTGATACAGTGAAAGTATGACATGCTTACACGCTCTTATCACTGATTTTAAAAAGAGATAGGAAGCTGTGAAGAAAACTATCAGACAGAGGCAGAACACAGAGGGATATGCAGTACATAAACCTTAGAATGTCCCTTTCTCTAGGGTTTGCAAGAGGAACAGTATCCCTGTTCAGTTATTCTTTCTCTACCAGAGTTGTCCAAGGGCTGCATGTCCCCTGCATTTCCACAGTATACAAGTTTTATTCGTGGAAAACCTGGGATGCTCCTGTGAGATATCAAGGGTCTTCACTGTACAGCCAAAAGACTGTATCTGCAAAACAAGCAACTTCGTAGTCTTCACAAAGGTAAAAATCGTAAGTCCTAGAAAGTTCTTGGCCTAGGAGGTTTGCTAATATATGCTAGCATCCCTTAGCAAGCGTTTGGTGAAATCTATTGAACACAATCTTTTTCACCATTCCTCCTGTCCTGGTTTGAGCCAGGATAGAACTGATTTTCTTTCTTGTAATTTTACTTTCATCCTGGTCTTTTCTATGTAGCTGCACCTGCTGAAATTAGCATCAGTTTCTCAGTCGGTGTCTGCTTCTAAGACTGATAAAGCTCAATGTTTATAGTTATAGCTAGAGAATGGAATGTAGAACCAAGGCCACTGCTCAGTTCTGAGGAACATCTTATGCTCCTGAAAGAGAAAGGGCATAAAGGGGTCACACCTGCAACCCTCCTTTAGGGAGAAGCAGAGGAGACAGATGATCAAAATTGATCAAATGAAGTATTCCATCTCATATGCATCAGACTTGATATAAATGTGAGGGATCACGAGGGTCAGGTTCTTCTTAATCTATGGCCAGCATCCTGGGGAAATGCTGTTAGTTCTTTTGCCTTTGATCCTGATCCATGCATTCCTGAATTCATGTGCTCCTGCATCCAGCTCCCATCTGCCACTAACTCCAGGAGAGCCATAGAGCAAGGAGTCAATATCTGTCATTCATTTAATTGCTGGCCCAGCTCTAAACCCAGACACCTCTAAAGATGTTAAACCTAAAAATTCTGACATTGTTGTACACTAGAAATAACCCATCTTTGAACTTTTGCTCGTGCAGCAGCAAAGGAGATAATAGGAATGGGTAGAGGAGTGCTCTTTTCTGTTTGTAAAAAATGGAGGTAGTTTTTTTCTTAGTTTCAATCATTACTATCCCAGAATGAAGTCTTCTGGAATTTAAGTGTCTACCAGGAGAAGGTGCCAATATGTGGCATCCTGGAGAGAAACATCCTGAGGGTACTGTTGAATAACTCAGTTTCATACCAGTAAAAACTTTTGATTTAGGGAGTACCTATCTCTCCTATAAACTACTGGTAATATTGTTAGTTTTTCAAGTGGCAGTTGTGGAAATTACTGTAAACCAGGATGCCTTAACATGAAATCTTGGAATAAATGTATGCAAACATAGTTAGTCAGTGCCACTGAATCTGTTTGATTAGTCCCAAGTATTTAATGAAAATAATTTATTTCTGTCCACACACTGCAGTATGTACATACAAATTGTAAGCTCTGTTATGGATTGGTGAACAAAATCAAATATAATGATAAAGGACAAGGTCTTCATTGTTGTCCAAAATAGCTAATCCTCTATCAGTGTTAGATTCTGCCCACAGCTCATCTTCAAAAACCTTTTGCATCAAAGTTGATGCAACATAATTTCTGATCCACCTGAGCTTGTGAGCCGCAAATAGTATGAATATAAAATATTTACCTCCCTACAATATATGTGGGTTTTTTTAAATCCAAAGAAGTCTTCCTTTGCCACAGAAAATAAAACACTAGGTCATTTTTATTGTTTCCTGCTTCAAAAATAGCAGGTTGCTGATAGAAAACTACAATGATTTCCATTTCTGCTCATCCATCTGCAGCTCACAATCCATTGTACAGCTCTTATTTATTGGCATTGTATGTCAATGTCAAATATGTTTGCAGGCTATTTAAGCTTTTATTATACTATGCTTCTATAGGATTAAAAAACAATCTTTGTTTTAACAATGTCTGTATGATTAGTTAATGTGCCAGCAGTAACACTGAATAGCTTCACTGTATGTCCCTAGGCTGTAACAGATGTTTTTTATTTCTGGTTTCTTTTAGTGTTTATCTAGCAAAAATTTGAATATTACAAATATTGAAGTGTCACTGTTCTTGCCTGCATTGTAACAATAAGGGTCTGACAATATTTCAGCTTCAGACCTTCACTTGATCTTAAAAAGGCATAGTAAATTTCAATGGGGTATTTTGTTGTGTTTTTCTCATTCAGATAATAAACTAAAAAGGAAAACTTGAATCTATCTAAGAATAGGATAGGATATTGCAGATGGAAGAGACTCACAACGATCATTTAGTCCAACTGCCTGACCAATCCAGGGTTGACTAAAGGTTAAACAATGTTTTTAAGGGCATTGTCCAAATGCCTCTTAAACGTTGGCAGACATTGGGCATCGACCATCTCTCTGGGAAGGCAGTTCAGGGTTTGACTACCCTCTCAGTAAAGAAATGTTTCCTAATATCTAGTGTATAGTGTTTCCATTATATATACACACCATTAATACTGTTAGGACTTCTGACTGTGTACAAAACAGTTATTGGATTAAATCTTTTTGAGAAAGATTACCTTTGTCCCTCCATTTCATTTTTAAAAAGAGTCAGTGAACTCCATGTTTCCATACAAATCAATAGCTGGGGGAAAAAAAAATTTCTGAGCATTTTTAAAATTTTTGGTTAGTATTTTTCAGGCTACACAAGACAGAAAATTAAAGTTCTATCACACATAATTTCTTCCTCTCCTCTCTTTCTGCTTAGATTCAATTAATGTTCTAGTTCAGATATATATAATAAGCTACAGACAAAGTTCTTCAAGCCAAACCCCACATATTCACACGCCTGTGAATAAATAACACATATAATAGCATGATTATATGCCTTGGGTTTAAAGACTCAAGTAAGTATTTCAGCATCCAAAAGAATTCTGCAAAACAGTAGCAGTTATTATTCAACGTATTGATTTTAATGAGAGCCAAAAGTCTCAACTTTTCTGAAAATCAGGACACTTATTTAGGTCATATGGATATTAGCCAACAGTTTCAGAAATGGCTGTCTAAATTTAGGAACAGAAATTCATATTTCAGCATCAGCCTCTGCATTTGATTTTTTTCAGAGCTATTAACCACTCACAACTGCTAGCAACCTTATTTCTGTCTATCTATAGGGCAAATTTTTAAGGAAATGACTGAACAGTTACAGTGATTTGATTTTGGATGTCCAACTTCTGTGAAATATTCAAGGGACAGATTTTCCAAGAACAAGACAACCATTTCTAATGAGGCATACACAAGTTGTGTTAGACTGGGCATCCAAAATTTCTAATCTTTCCTAAAAACTTTAATGTAGAGGTTGGAATTTTTTAAAGTCTTTTAGCATTACAGTTATGGTGATTTTCCATATACTTCATGAACGGTTATTTTTCGTTGCCCTCACTTATGGATGTGTTTTGGAAACCTAAGACAAGGATATGGCAGTACCTGTGGGGAGAGGGCAGTGAAGATGGGAGCCAAAGGTGATGGCCCTGCCCCACACAAAACCATTCCACAGCACCCAGGTAGAAGAGCAGAGAAGGGATGGGGAGGGTGAATAGGGTCTGCCACAGCCCAGTGATGGTCATAGAAGCCTGAAGGTATGGGCAGGTCCAAGGTGACACCAGGAAGGGACAGAGTGGGGGAAGCACATGGCCAGGTACTGGCATCCCTGTGACATGGGTAGGGAGAGCAGCTGGACCCCAGGTTGTGCTGCACCATTCCAGGGCTGGTCTTGAGCACAGCCACCAACCCCTGGGGAAGGGGGAGAGGTTGTGGGACCAGTCAGTACCCTCAGAGACCTCAGAGTAGCTCCATCTCACTGTACTTCAGAAGTTCATGTGTTAGCTATACAAAATGGAGGTAGCTGCTTCGGATCTTGCATAGCCAGTGGATGGAAAAGAAAAAAAATCTCCATGGGGAAATACTTTTCTGGTTTAGATGCCTCTCTTCAGAGAGGATGAGTCACGGAGACAATTAGTTCTCTACCGATACGAACGACAAATCTTGTATAAATCTAACTTTTAGTTACCTTTCCCCCAGTTTTCTCCCACTGGAAGAAGGAGAAATCAAAATACTCATCATATTTTGGCTTGAAATTTTCTTAGTCTCACCCTATTGAGACAGCAGCTACACTTTCTCTTAAATCTTTTATGGAAAAGTTATTTCTCCATCAAAACTAACTTAGAATATCCTCTAAACCATTATGAAGAAGGTGTGTCTAACCTCCAAATCTGGATTAATCCATAAATTTGGCTTTTACAAAACATTTGAGAATGCAGTAAAATTTAATTCAGATCAAATAGAGTTACTAAAATCAGTGTCCGGAAAAAAAAAACAACAGAATTCAGCACTTGTAACTTGCCATTTTTGGTTTGGTTTGGTTTGGTTTTTTCTTAGTGTCAGAATTTGAAATGAAAAGAAAAAAATTGCCAATTTCATTTTGATTCTGTAAACTGTATTGGATAAAAACTCTGTAAGGTTCACCATCATACTGTTATGCCTGCTCACTATCTCAGCATCAGAGAGACAGTGAGCAAATAAATGCAGCTTTTAAATACAATTTTAGGATGTATGGTAAAAAGTATCTGCTCCAGTAGCTTTTTTACTGTCAGAACTGTTATACTGGTTGAGAGACAGTAAACACCTTGATGAAGATGAGGCAACTTACTGTAGCATTTCTGTAACCCATGATCTGAACAATCAGATTTCCCTTTCAGCAGCATGTGCAGGGCTGATAACTAGATGAACTGCTATACAAGGTGTCCAGGTTATCCCTGGGAAACTTTAGAGTTACACAGAAGGTGAATTGAAGCTGTGGAACTTTTTCAGCACCTGTGATTACAGTGATCAGCATTTCTATTATTGGATTATTGTGTTAGCACCAGAAGCACTATGGGTAATATAGCCACAAGGCTAAAACAGACAATAAGGAAGGAAACTTCACAATTAATGAAGAACTAATTTAATGAAGCTTTTGAAAATAAACAGTAATCCATATTTAAAGGGCAGGGAGAAGAAAAGACTGCAAAGCGTCACAGAATCACATCACAGAATCACAGAATGTTTAGCTTGGAAGAGACCTCCAAGATCATCCAATCCAACCTTTGACCAGCACCATAATCTAACTACTAAACCATGTCCTTAAGGACCAGGGTCCAAAAGCCTTTTAAATGCCTTCAGGGATGCCACTGTCTCAAGAAGGTCGTTCCAAAGCCTGACAACCCTCTCAGTGAAAAAAATATTTCCTAATATCCAGCCTAAACTTCCCCTGGCACAGCTTACATCCATTTCCTCTGGTCCTATCACAGTTCACTAAGGAGGAGGCTGTTTCCCTCTTCTCTCCAGCCTCCCTTGAGGCAGTTGAAGAGAGTGATAAGGTCTCCTCTCATCCTTCTCTTCTCCAGACTACACAACCTCAGCTCCCTCAGCCTCTCCTCACAGGACTTGTGCTCCAGGCCCTTCAGGAGCTTTGTTGCCCTTCTCTGGACACTCCCCATCACTTCTATGTCCCTCCTATAGTGAGGTGCCCAGAACTGAACACAGCACTCAAGAAGTGGCTCCACCAGAGCTGAGTACAGAGGGATGATTACCTCCCCATTCCTCTACTCTTGGCATTTACGTCCTTGATGACTTATCTAGTATGTTAATGAACACACATTATCTAGTGAACTGCATATTCATATTTAATAGTAACATTTAATGCAAACTGATCTGTATTTCTTGTCTTGTTCCATGACACCAGGCCTATCTACACATGTCACATAGGTGGTAGTGTGGTTGAATGACACAATCAGGAGATAGAGGTATTTCAAAGGCAACAAAGTCAGGATGTTAATTAACAATTCTGAACCAAAGAACAATATTTACAATGGCCTAAGTTTAAAGACATTGAGCATCCATGAAAAGAATGTAAATAAATGAAGGTTTGATACTTCCGATGACCAGAAAGTTTTTATTTTCTAGGTTATGTAAAAAATCTGAATTAGGTGCTGAGATCCATACAAGGACCACAGCCCAGTGGTCCATGACTTAGGACACGTTTGCACGTGCAGCCTGACATAACTGAGGCTGCTTTGAGGATTTACTTTGTGTCTGCTATTCAAAGAAAGGTTAGAAGAGTGCAAATGGGACTGGGATGCCTCCCTTTTTGATCACAATGAAGAGACAACCTTTGCACAAACCCAGGTGAGGTCAAGAGGCTGTGACTGTGGCTGAATGACTTAAGGGAACACAGTGAACAGTGGAGTTTGTTCTTAGGACCTGTACTGCAGGGCAAGAAAGGAGCAGCATACCACCTTTCCCCTTCTTTTGTGGGAATTTAGTTGTTTTCTTTCATGTTCACCTAATGCTAGGGCAGATCATTCCCACCTCAGCTGTGTCATGCCTTGTGCTGACATCCTTCCTTGGGAGTGCAACTTTAGCGGATCCCATGAGATTTCCACATGTACTTGGGGTGCAAGAAATTAACTGTCATGGTTCATGTTGCAACCACTGGTGCAGGGGATCTCAAGGGGAATGTTCTGGAGGACCTTATTGATAGCATTCTCTGAAAATTTGCCATCTCCATGCATGAGACCAAAGATGCTGGCAAACAACTACAGTCTCTGAGCTAATGAGTTGATAACACATCAGTGAGGGACTCAGGTATCTTAAGAACTGAGGAAACCTGTCTGAGAAGAATTAGATGTACTTTAATCATATAATAAAACCAGTCACTAATATTCAGTCCAGTGGAAGCAGAGGAAAAGTGTTAGAGCACCTGTTTCAGACATACAGGAGGGCTGTAGCTGGTGCTCAGTGTACCTTGGAGAAAAAAAGGCAGAATAATTGCTACATAGCAAGCATGATAAAAAAGGAAAGTGAATTAGACCACTTCCAATGCCATTTTGCAGGTACATGCCAGTCACAGGTGACAGGGTGAGGGTGGAACTTGCAAAAGTTTCTACAGCAGTGCTAAAAGCATAAAACACAGAGAACAAAAGGTTGAAAATGTCTTCTCATTGCAGGTTGGACCAAATGATCTTATAAAGTCGCTTCCAACCCAAACTATTCTATGACTCTATTAAAATGCTCAGATCTAATGACAAACTTCCTATAATAGACATATCAGGTACACAGGGAGGAGGAAAATGAGAAAGATACTGTGTTATCAAGCAAGCAACCTTATGGAAAGAATGTGGTAGGAAGTTAAGGCAGGGGTCAGCCTGTGTGTGATGACTAATACTAAGTTTAACAGCACAAAAATATTCTGACACAAGGTCTTATGGACTCCTCTTAGATGTAAATCCCTGATAGCAGCATGTACTGCTTGGATTGCACAACCAACACTCCAAACAGGATGAAGGCAGTGATCAGATGTTACGTGAGATCAGAGATACTGTAAATTTAGGAGACTCAGCAATAGCAGGAGATTTCAGTTATCCACCTCTGAACTACAGTCATACCTCACTGGGATGCACAGGTAAGCCTTTTGGATGCAACAAATGGTGCTTTGTAGAACAGTGGACCTTAAAGAACACAAGAAAATAGGATGTGATTGTGATTTGTCCATACTAGCTGAGGGGTTATACATGTCACACCAGCAGCTTTAGTGTGGCATCCAGGGAAAACAAAAACAACAATAAGAGAGCTTGAAGCTTCTTCAAGCTCTTCAAGAGCTTCTTCAAGAGCTTGAAGAGGTGGAACTATATAAAAATGAGTCAAACCAGACAAGGTGGAGGGCATTAGAAGGGCAGAAAGCAGTCAAAAAAAGCAGAAATATTATGAGAAGCTGGAAGAGTATCCAAAAGTAGGACATTAGGAATGGAATTCAAGTATTTGTTGTAATTCAAAAAGAAAAAGCAGTCTAAGGAAATAAATTTCATAGCTCAATAGAACAGGTATTGAGAACAGCAAACTGAATGATGTTTAAGACATAAGAAGTTGGTTAAAATAAGGACAACAGAAAAGCCCATTAAACATGGCAAGTCAAATGTAAAGAGGAAATACTGATAATTAAACAAGAACTGGAATTGAGCTTTCCTCTCCTTAAACTATTCTACTCACTTTTATGATGTAAAAGCAAAGGGAAAGCAGAGTTATCAAGGGATGAGGAGTGTATGAAGTATAACACACTACAGACAGAGTAGCTGAAGGTGTGGATTCTTGAGGCACCACCAAAGTTGACATGAGAAGTGACCTTGTGGCAAGCACATGAAAAGTCAGAAACAGATGAGGGAACTGCTTCACCTGATTGGTGGAAAAGGTGTAAAAGGAGCACATGGGGACAATAAGGGAACAAGAAGAAAGCTCTGTAATTTCCTTGCATTTCTATTTACTGTTGAAGGTGATGGGGACCTCTCACAACCTGATACCTCTGCAGCAGATTGGTCAAAATAGTGAGAGGAATCTGGAGCAAATATAAACAAGTCTCAGGCAAAGCAGACAGATTAGATTACAGTAAATCATTGAGACCAGATTGTGTTAACCCATGTGTCCTGAAGGAGCTCAAACATAAAATTACAGAAGTGCTGGCCAAAGAGTGCAATGTGCTATTGCAAACAGCCCCATGCCAGAAGACAGGCAGTGTACCAGCTGCCACTGGGCCTGCCAGAGGGCTGGAGAGCAGCTCCCAAGGGTTGGGAACTACTGACCACTGCCTCACCCCACACCATGCAGAGTGGTAGAGACTCTAATAAGCCATAAGATCACCGAGCACATGAACAAGAGCTGTTTCGGGGAGAACGCCAACTCTACAGAAGAAAATCCTGCCACAGAAACCTGTGAACATGATAGCATCACCTGGCACCGCTACTGGAGGCAGACCCACATGGGTGTTTCACATGTCAGCTTTGATGGTGCCCCAAAAATCCACAGCTTCAAGATTCTCTGTCTGCAGTGTGTTATATTTCATACACTCCTCATCCCCTGGTAACTCTGATTTCCCTTTGCTTTTACATCACAAACAATTTCAATGCTTATCCATACAAAACATTTATGCTAAGACTTACGCCAAGCTCTGAAAAAACATTATCTCCATCTGCTTTTACATTAATATGACATCTATATATGTCCTCTATATATGTCCTTTAATTTGTTTTGCCTGATAGAAGGCTTCTGCAGGTTAGCCTGTACTTTAATATAACTTAGAATTATGTGGTTTATAGAATTTATATGTCTAGATCATCCCTCTTCCCCTTGTCAAGGGGAACTTGTCAACTTAGTTCTGTTCAAGATCCTTTGAGACTTCACTCTGTCCAGATGAGCTTGAAAGAATTAGAGAAAACTTGTATCTGTAGGCATACAAAAAATTCTCTCAGCCCAAACCACTTACATGCAAGATTCAGCTTCCAAAGAGCCAGTCTTTCAGTGTTTTACCTTGAACTTTGCAAGAACCCATTAAACTCTGAAAAAAAACATTATGCTGCCATGTCTCTTGGCTCCAAATGGGAAATGTACATTGGTGGGCAGTGTTCTATCACATCATTTCTTAGTGGTTGTTACGGTTGTTATGCAGAGCTTTGAATGTGCAAAAATATACCTAATATCACTAAATTATTATGGGAGTAGTAATAATATATTACATAAAGTAATTGCATAGCACATATATAATGCTGACAAATTTATTTAAGCAAATTAAGAATACTGCAGAGGAGCTATTTTCCAGCTATCTTGGATTGAAATGTTCCCTGTTGGAAGTCTAATTTAAATTTTTATGATTAGATTATGATAACCATTGTGAACTCAGTACTAAAAGTATACAGCCCTAAAAGTCCATACAAGCACCAATTAATCTATCCCGAGCTTCTCTGAGCAAGAAAATGTGTTTATCATGGAATATTTTATTAGTGCTTCCCTTAAAAAAGGTACTTCCCCACAGGGCAGAGTTTCCCCTCACTCGACTCTGAAGAATGCTGATGATGCCACAGTCTCTTACTAATCAGATTGACAAGCTAGGAAAAAAACAGTCTTGGTTGTTATCTGTCACTTGGTTATGGAGATACACAAGTCTCAGCCTGAAGAAGCTGTGGTCATAGATTTCCCACTCATGATTCCATCCAAAAGACTGATTACCAGTCATTTCCTATTGAGAAGGCAAAAAACACTGCTCTACTCATATTTGCTAGCAATGCACCATATATTTAAGTAAATATTCATTTTCTAATCTATTTATTTTGTAAAGAATGGCAATTTTGAAACAGTGGCAGTGCATACAGCACCACACACTCCATTAACCTGTTTTTCCTCCACTGTGCCAAGGCTTGCTGTCAGTCTGGGCAGCCCAGTTCCTGAATATTTTACTTTTTATTTTTATCTGATTGAACTCAAAGCCCCAAAAACCTCCACATCATGTCTACCTACCTTCTGTCATACTTTGACACTGAGACAACTCTTCCCCCCAATATATCAACTTTTATGTAATTAAATAGTAAATACATTGGGCAGGAAAAACAACTTGTTCTCATCTATATCCTGCCTAGCTGTGTCAGTATAAACACATATTAAGTAGCTCAGTTTATTTACAGATCCACATGCAAACTATTAGGCAAGTTTTGCTGACAGCACATAAAGCCTTGTTCAAATATTGATCGATTTCTTTGAAAGTTAGCAAAATTATTATAGCTTGAACATCTGCCCAGAAATCATAGAATTATCAACTATTTCCCCAAAAGGGGATTTTAAAGCAACAATTTCACAGTTCTGGGTGTAAGCATGAAAAAAAAAAATTTTTCAGCCCAGTTACCTCCCTTCTCTTGGGCCTTCTTTTAAAGTACCTCTGACTGTATTTCTTATCCTTGTTGAGGATTTTACAGCACCATTCTTCACAACTGAATGAATTTCTACCAAACCAAGTGCAACATCCTCACTTCATGGTTGTCACCTAAGCAAAAGAGAATTGTTGATTTGGCCTTAGCCTTCAGTTCCTCAACAGATGGTGGCACAGAAGGCCTTTTCACAGCAGACTGCAGACCCCAGGTTCTCTGTCTGTATTTGTATGTTTACACATACACATTTTTTTGTTAGACATAGATGGAAACAGTGTTACAAACTTCACTACTCTTCACTTTAGCAACATATTCTTCTATGATGCATGTACAAATCTTTTCATATTTTACCAAACATATCATTAAGGTACTGCTCTGGGCAGGATCTGAAGTGGGTTTATGACTGAATGGGTTTGTAATGAACCAAGGCCCCCCCAGAATTCACCACATGAGGGCTGCATTCTGTGCACATGGTGGGGCTATTCAGTGCTTGGTGTCTGTGCTCAGCTATGGAAAAGCTTTCTGGGCCAGGATCCTCTTCAGGAACTGTGGGCTAAGACATCACCACTCTGGCTTTCTGCAGAGAGGCAGAAAGGGAAATAAATGTCTGAACCTGCTGATTCAGACATCCAGACATTCTGTGAGACTGGTTTTTGACACCCCCCAGCCATAACACAGGCATTGATGGAAGCAGAAAGATGAAAATAAAGCCAACAGTGGCAGATCAAAACCTATTCTGTTGGATGGACAAACATAAGTTAAAGAAACATTAGTAGAAAGGTATAAGACACTAATGATAACATTAGTCTTTGAGAACAAAAAAAATCTTAACAGACGGTGATCTTAACACAAAACTAATAGTATTGGTGCTACATGTAGGCAAAGTCTTTAAAGTGTTACTATCTTTGCAGAGATTAGGAACCACAGTTTTTTAGGGAAGCCCAGAAATTTGCAGACTCACGTTCCATTTGAAATTCTCTCTATTTGCTTTCAGATGACCAGTTAATAAAGAAAATCCCTTATTTTAAAAATAGTAAGAATAAGAAATTAATTTAAAATTGTGCAAGCCAAATCCTTCCCTTTTAGAAACTGGTTTTTTTTTTTCTTTTTGTCTGGCAAACCCCATGAAATGGTGTGCCCAAATAAGTTCCATGGAGATAAAGTAATGTATTCTAGCAAAGAGTGCTTCGGAAACCATGAATTTCACTAATGTGCATGTAGACAATAATCTCAATATATTTCAGTATTAATTACATGCCCAACAAATAAAATAAAACAATACTTTCCCCTTGTTCCTTTTCAGGTGTATCCTATCATGAGCACATACTTTATTTTTCCTGTACTTAAATCCTGTAGAGCAGGAAGAAAGGATGTGAGAGAGGCCTGCTTGGGCCTGCATATGGGCTATTTGGAGTTAAAAACGGTAACTACTGCTATCTGACAGCAAAAATTAAAGATCTCTGAAGGTTATCATCAAAGATTTAAATCACACAATTCAAGAAGCAACCAGGGTACTCCAGGCTTTGGGAGTCACGCCACTTGTTTGAGGACATTCCCTTTCAACCTGTGTACTTACTTATCATCAGTTTATACTACAAAGGGTTTAGAACTGGTTATACATGGCAATTAGCTTTGCTTCTGTCCCTGTCAGTCAGTAGGATAGAAAACATCTGTGACTGGATAACATGGAAAGGAAGACACTTGAGATGATTATTACCTTCTTTGGGACAGAAGCAGTGATGCAGGTGTGATGAGATGCAATTACAACCACAAAGTAAGGGAAGAAAAGGTGGGCATCCAAAACCTGAAGTCAATCTGAAAGAGTACACAGTTTCTTCTTTCTGAAATCTGTTGTATGACATAATTTAAGGACTCATAAGGCAAAGAATGTAGTTCATGTTCATATGGAGATAACTTGGGTAACCTAATCTGGTTTCTGAACAAGAGCAAACTCCTTTCACCAGGGAAGTTCATAAAAGCAGTTAAGAATCCAGTTTCATGTTTTTCAATGAGAAATAACAAGGACATGTAAGTATGATATTACCATGGCTTAAAGTAAGCAGTTATTTATCACTTGGATATCAGCTGCACTGAAATATACAGGCTTATTTGCTAATACCAGTAACACCAGTTGCAGTGGTTGTAAAAAGACAGAAGGTCTGTTTTGACCAGGGTCTGGATGTGCCCAATATAAAACAATACAGGGAAGTCAAATCCTTTCCTAAAAGAGTTTCTCCCTTAGCTAAAGAGAGAGGAGTGCAACATAAATGCAAGCCAGTTAACAACTGAATCAGTGCAACCTCAGGTTGCAGCAAGGCAGAAGCAGGAGGTGAGAAGGACCAGTCAAAACTTGCTGGCATGGTGAGTGCTACTGAGCAGCTGAACACTGTCAGCTACACATATCAGTCCATCTCTGTTCCTTTGTACAGGCACAAACACATTCCTTGCTTTTAGCAAGAGTTAAGGAAGTGTCATGGACTCAAATAAGGTCTCAAATAAATCACTATCTAAGCAAAACAGAGGGTCCTCAGTTTCTGTGAACAGCAATGTCAGGTAAATGGAAAAAATTCTATTTCACTGGTTTTCACAAAGGTGGAAAGGACTGTAACTTTTATAACTCTAATGATTTTTACATTAAAAATTAAATTATACAAGAAACAGCAAATATGAAAAACCCATGTGGATCCATCTATTTGGAGAGCTGGTTGACATCAGAACTCTGTGGAGCTTCAGTGATAAAATTTACATCCTACAGATACCATTGATCTCACTGTCACTGGGTTATTAAAGAGTCATAATGCAGTAATCATCTTATAGCAGCTAGGAGGTAAAGTGGCATCTCAAGTGTATAAGGAGTTTGTGAATATACTTGATCATATAGTCAGTTCATAATCTATTATATTCTCTGCATCTCAGACTTGGTCTTATTAAATTCAGCAAGAAAAAATGTGGAGGTACTTGGTCAAGTGTGAGTGAGTAAAGACCAATCTAGCAATCCTTAACACACGTCTAGGATAGACATAGCTAAACAAATGTGGGAAGAAAGTCACTATATCTACTGGAGGACTCTAGCTTAGATATTTGTATGTGAAATGAAATGTCATTTGTCCTCTAGCTTGATACCATGGGGCCCAGGGACTCATCTTTGTTTTCTGCAAGAGGTCTCACACCTCTTCTGTCTTTCATGCCAAGGACTCCCAGCTGCAAAATGTCAACTGGGCAATGGCAAACTATCCTGCAAGTTGGCCTGACCTATCATCAAGGTCACAGGAATTCAGTAATTGCTAATCCTTCCCATAATGACTTTCAGATGCCTACTAGAGGCTATTCAATCCAAACAATTATATATTGGCTCCAGGGCATCCTGCTCCCATCCTAAGAACCATGTCACCTCTGTAGTGTGCTCCCACATCACTGCTAACTCTTTCTACCCACATCAAATTTAGCCCTGAATCTCCTTTTCCATGTCATGGAAGCTTACAAAAATCATGAAGGAAGCAAGGAAAAGTGTTGGAAGGAGAGAACAGAGCACCATGGTTTTTTACCCTAGTTTTTAATGAAATAAAAGTCTATATTTATCTGGAGCCCTATATAAAGGCTTCTCATTACCCGTTACTTGTAATAATAATGTGTATATCTATAATATTTTATGTTATGTTATTATTTATAAAAAATATATATTCTCATTATATTGTATTATATTACACTGTATATTATAGAATATCCATTGTCTTTACATAGAACCAAGTAACTGCTATGTTTTATTCTTGGCCCTTAAGTATCCAGCCCCTGCCAACTTCTCAGTAAGCCAAAAACCTTTAGTATTCACATTGTTGAAATTAATGTATGTTCTTATATCAAACTCTTACACAGATCTGTCTGAAAGTTGATAGCCTCTTATCCGGGAGTAAGGATTTTACTGCTGCAGACTGAATGATAAATTATGTTTAAAGTGTCATTAAGTACTTCTTCTAACAATGACAGATGACAATATTTAACAGCTGCAGAGAAAAAAAAAAAAAAAAAAAAAAAAAAAAATAAAAAAACCCCCTGCTTTGATCCAAAGTAATTCAAATATAGGAGTTTGCTTTTTCATCACAGCACATTTCAGGAAGGATTCAGAGCTGAGTTGTGGACATAGGTGCTGCAATGCTCTTACAGACAGTTTTGCCACAAAGTTACATAATATCCTAAATAAATCTACATACTTTTTTCAATCAGTTTCTAGTTACCATATATATAATTACACTACCTTCTTACAGTGGCACAAATCTGTTCACAAACATTTCTTGATATCCTTAGTGTTTCATGCAGTGAAGATGCTGCCCAAATACCTTGCTTTTATTATTTTGTTCTTAAATTTGTGCATTCGTTAAATTTTCACCAGTTCATCTCTGCTATCGTGTGTTCGTTTCTCTTTCTGAGGATGATTTGCTCTTTTCATCCATACTAAAGTAATTGGTTACTCCTTGGCAGAGGTTAGGGAACCAGTCAAAGACAGAGATTACTGATAAAAATAATTAACTTTTGTTATATTTTCATTTTAATGTAATACACAGTACATTTATAACATATAATGAACAATATAAAAGGATGCATTAGGAAAGAGTGGGGAGAAGACAAGAAGGTCAAACTCCAAAGCCCACCCAAGAGATTTCTCAGCAGGGACACTGGCCCATCAAGTTTTTCAACCTCCTTCATTTCATGGTTAATATTAATACAGTGATACTGAACAAGAAAAAAAAAATTACATCTCTCTGAACTGGGGTTGCTAGAGGACTGTTTAATTTTCAAATTGGAGAAGCAATCTGTACAAGTTTTACTTTTTATTGAAAAAATGAACTTCATTCCACTGTGACAGAGAGTTAAGTGCAATTAAACAGAATAACAGATGCTCTCGCTTAATCCCCCTCCCCTCCCTAATAAATGAAGGAGAGAGAATAAGGGAGAGAGACTTATGGGTTGGAAGCTAAACTACACAGCTTTAATGGAACAGTAATGATAAAAAGGAAAAATTACTAAATATATACAAATATACAGGAAAATTGATACCATGTTCCTCCCCCCTTTCCCCCAATAACTCTCACGTCACCACCGAGGCTGCAGGGCAGCCCTGGGAAAGTCCAGGCTGGACCCTGGGGTCATCAGCAGTTGGGAGCTGGAGGCAGGAAAACACAGATTCAGGCTGGCACGGATCAGGACCACAGGCAGACAAACTGACAGAATCCTCCCAGGATGCTAAAGCAAACAGGGACAGGTGAAGAAGGAAGGGAAGGAAGGAAGCAATTTGACCCTCATGACCCCTTAAATTTATACTGAGTATGACGTGTATGGGATGGAACTTCACTCATTTGATCCTCTGCTGAATCTTCTTCTGCAACTCTCTCTGCTGCCTCCCTGATTCCCACAGACAATGCCCATCAGGGTGTTTTATCAGTCCTTTCTGCATGCTGAGCTGCCAGCATGATGGTTTGTGGAGGAAAGCAACACTTAAGGTGACACTCTGGAATGACTCAGCTAGCACACTGCCTTTGATTACCTGCAACAGTTGGATGCTAAAAGAGACCCCAAAAATTATGCAGACCTGCAAGACACGTTACATGTGGGATGTAATGGACCATGGTGGCTTAGGGGTTCATAAATAACCCCCATACCACCTTCACAACCACTTTTTCATTCCACAACCCAAGAACCTATTAAAGGTAAGTAATTATCACCACACCTCCCCAGGAAGCATTCTCCACAAAATGGCCTTCAGACAGATTAATGCTTCCTTTTTCAGCAATAAAGTCTTGATTTTCAATTTTTGGTACAATTAAGGAGCACTGTAAAACATTTTTATTATCTTTTTTTGTTCAGACTGAGAGACAATTATTGCACTGTTTGTTTATACAGCAACCTATTCAAGTATTAGTCATTTTCCTTGTTATTAGTTTCTGCCTTAAATGGCATGATAAAGAAATATGGCCACATTTGTGATCCCATACTGTTTGTTTTCATTTTTTATGGTGCAACAACGCAAATGAAAAGAGACAGCTAATGGCCTGGGGAGGAGGACGTGTGATCTCAATGGGAAGGCAGCAGTGACAGGCATGAACACTTGTTAAAGAGCTATGGTGAGAGGACATTCATTTTCGAAAGAAAAATACTTTTTATCATTCCAAAGATATCTCCCTGTAATTATCTGGTGCCGTGTTCATTCTGCATGTGTTAATTGGAACAAGTTTTCATTTGCACAGGTGGCAGCTGAGGATATTCTCTTGCACGGTAGTAGCACCAAGTTACACAAAGAGGTGAACACGCAGAACATCATCTGCCCTTCACAGGACTGCAGCCTTGTGTACCAGCAGCCAGAGGTGGCCAAGGAGCAGACAAGACTATCACCAGTGTCCCAATTTGCTAAGGACAGATTTGTGAACACAACAAGCAGGGCTATGTCTATTCTAGTAAATGAAATGGGCCAGGGACCATTCTCCAGCCTGGAGGCCAACTGGCACAGCACAACTTTTATCCTTTTGGATAAACTCTTATCTTCAAAAACAGAGTGGCTGTATTCAGGCTGTTTACTGGGCACTGTCCCTGGCTTGTGCTGTCTTCTCAGCCTTGCTTGAGCATTTTCTTGGAAAGCACTAGTTGCAGCAAGCCTAACTTCTGTTGGGACTGGGATAGCAACAGAGAAGCTGAGTGCACAACCCTACACATGCCCATGCCCTGACACTGTTTAGTTCACAGGTATAGGCATAACCATGGAAACTACCCTGAACATTTGTGCAGAAGAGACTCAGGGGTGAAGAGTAAATCCAGCACTGTAGATTTGCAATGTGAAGTGCACTTACAGAGCTTTGTAAGAAATTGATGGATTGCAGATGTAAAGTGCTGCTTAACTGTGAAAATGAGTTATTTCTATGCTATCGTATCATCGACACTATTTTTAGAAATGATGTGTCCTTTTATCTACTTAGTAGAGAGACATAATTTCCTAATGGTGACTTTAAGAAATTAAGATGCCTCTCAAGTAATAGCATATGGCAGTAGCCTTGCTTTTACTCCCTCCCTCAGTGATAAGGACTGAACAGCCTCATAGTTAGAAAGTCAGCACATTGTAATTGTCATATTTTCACTCAACCAGCATAGTATTTTCCAGAACACTGTGCCCCCATCCTCCTCACAGACACATCAGCTATGCCCTTCCTTCCCTCCATTGGCCCTGCCAGCGTGGTCAGAGGGTTTACTGACAAACTAACCTGAATTTGTGTATGCCAGGAGTCATAGGACTTCCCTGCTTCAAGGCCTGCAGTCAGAGATCAGCTAAAGCTAATCTTTGCAGCCTTCACTGCAGATTTCCAGTGTTGGAGGGTAACTACTCATTCAGGTGCCAGCCTTGATGCATTGCATCTGATAACTAACCACAAATTATTTGTATACTCACTGCAGTTTGTCTGCATCTCTGCAAACTCAATAGTTTGACATGTTGTATCCAAGCCTGCAATCTTTCTTAGCAATGCCTGGAAAACTGCAAATCTATCCAGATCAATTAGACTATAGGTTTATTTCCTGATTTCTGTTGTCCTTTCTCTCTAATCATTGTTATCTTTGTCAGCATCCACACTACTTAAATTTACGCATAAGATTTAGGCAATTAGATGCACAATTTTAAGTATGCATATCAATCAGTATGCTTATTCACAGATAGTTAAATAGGTCGAAATAATCTCGTGTGAAGAGCCTGTTATATACTGTTACCACATTTGCTCATGTTTATATTTGTGATTAAGAGATGAACCATCAGTAATGCATCATAATGAGGCATGTATTTGTGGGGGTTTCTTTGGTTCCTCCTTTTGAATCTTTGGTTACAAAGATCTTTGGTTCCACATTTTTTTGTTTGAACAGTAACACCAAAATTATATTAATTCTGGAGGAAGGAGTGGCAGAGACAATGTCTGACATGAGCTGCTTCCCAGGCAGGCAGGGGAGAGTTTGTGCTGTTATAGGGGCTAATGCCCCCTCTCACAGGGGCAGGACTGGGCATTTCATCTTGCAGAGTTTCAGTCTATGCTTGTCAACCCATACTTCTAGCCTCAGTCCCTCTGAGTTGTGATCCTGCCTGTAAACATTGTTGTTCCCCCAGTTTTGTTATCAGCCATAACGTTGATATAGATTCCACCTTCTTTCTCATCCAGGTCACTGACACATACACATACATTCGCTCTCTACAACTACCTGAAAGGAGCCTGTAGCCAGGTGGGGGTTGGTCTCTTTTCCCAGACGACTTTCAACAAGACAAGAGGACACAGTCTTAAGTTTAGGTTAGATATTAGAAAGAATTTCTTTATGGAGAGGGTGATCAGGCATTGGAATGGGCTGCCCGGTGAGGTGGTGGATTCTCTGTCCCTGGAGATATTTAAAAAGAGACTGGATGTGGCACTCAGTGCCATAGTCTAGCAACCGCACCGGTGGGTCAAGGGTTGGACTTGATGATCTCTGAGGTCCCTTCCAACCCGGCTAATTCTATGATTCTATGATTCTATACACTGGGTTTGTATGGCAAGGTTTTGGTAGTGGGGGGATTACAAGGGTGTATTCAGTAAGAAGCTATGAGAAGCTTCCCTCATGTCTGATAGAGCCAATTCCAGATGGGTCCAAGATGGCCAAGGATGAGCCCATCAGCAAGTGATAACACCTTTGGAATAACGTATTTAAGAACAAAACAAAACGAAAGAGCCCACATTGTAGCTGGTTTGCTACCAGGACTTGTGACCCCATGGAAGCAATCTGACCCACACTGGAGCAATCTGTTCCTGAAGGACTGCACCCTGTGGGAGGGAACCACGCTGGAGCAGTTTATGGGGGAAGAGTGTGAGGAAGAAAGAGTGGCAGAGGCTGTGTGTGACAATCTGACCACAACCCTCGTTCCCTGTGCTTCTGTAGGGAGGAGGTAGAGAAATCAGGAGTGAAGTTGAGTCCAGGAAGAAAGCAGGAGTGTGGAAACTTGTTTTAAGGTTTGGTTTTAGTTCTCATTATCCGACTCTTATTTAATTGGCATTAATTTAAACTAGTTTCCCCAAGTCCAGTCTGTTTTTCCAGTGAGAGTAATTGCTGACTGATCTCTCCCTGTTCTTAACTTGACCCACAGGCCTTTTGTTATATTTTCTCTCCCCTTGCCCAGACGCAGAGAAGAAGATTACGCTGGCTTGGTGGGCACCCAGCATCCAGCCAGGGTCAACACACCACAATGTAATAAACAGGATAGGTCATAATACAGACCTGGCCTCCATGTTGAGTAAAACCTATTAATTATTGAGTCTGACAACCCAGACAAATCCTTTCACCAGTCTCATAGCTTACCCACGCTGCTCATAATATCCCAACTTGCATACAAGGAAGTTGTTAAAATGCTAAAAGCCTTGCTAAACTCAAGGTACAAATCATCACATCTCTCTCTGTCATCAGTAATTCTGTGCTTTAGTCCTTCTAAGAACCAAAATATTCCCTTCAGCCACAGAATGCTGAACATCCCATATTCTCATCAGAGTTCTTGCTCTGAGATTAGATTTCCCCCTTAGCCTGTAGCCATGTCATTATTTGATCCTTGGTATAGACCTAATAACTTAACTTTATCTTTGGCCGTGTTTAAAATGTGTGTTGCTGGCTGGAACCCAGGTCAGTGAAATATCAAGACCACTCATATTATTTCCGGTGTGTTATGTAGTCTCTATTATGGACCTGCCAATCAGACTAAGAAATGGACATGTTTGGTTTTTTGTTATTACTATCATCTGCTCCAGATAATGCAGCCTTTACAAGAATCACCAGGAGCTACATTTTAATGAGGTTTTACTTTAGTCTATCCAGAGGCATGTCAGTAGAACCACTGAACCTGAAGACAACACAGACTGGAGACTTTCTACTAAATGTGTAGTTTATTCGTTCTTTTAACAGCCTCTCTGGTGGCACCGGTACTTATTCATATCTTTTTTACATTTACACTATCTAAAAGCTATGATTATATCAGCCTGCACTTCTCTTTCTCCTACAGTTTTGTCCAGTTTTCTCTGTTCGGTGCAAAACCAGAAGAGGAGACATTTTACTGCAAAAGCAGCAGAGATATATTCTTATTTCTTAAAGAAATGTTCATAGGCAGGAGGCTGAAGAAGACTTCTTTCTTGGGTTCCTTGCCTCATTTCCAAGTTAACTGTATGACTTTGTTTTATTAATATTGTTGACACTGAGTAATGAGAGCAGTAACTTTTTCACCCCAGACAAAATTCCAAGTGAAACATGAGCTGCTAAGACACATTTCATCACTCTTCAAACTTGGATCTCAGGTCAAGAATGAGAAAGTCAAAAATATTCCTTAAGGAAAAGTGTAATTTAAAGAAACTGTTTGTTCATCTGAATCACATTTATAATGCACAAAACAAAACACAAAAAAATCAACTGTTTCACTTCCCATTAATTACTTTACCTTTGGCTTTATGAGATTTCTTTTTGTACCACATTTGGCTGAGTGCTGTGAGTTAATTTTGGCTGGAAAACAGGTGCCCACCAGGCCACTCTGTCACTCACATCCTCAGCAAGGCAGGAGGAGAAGAAATATTCATGGGTTGATGTAAGGACATGGAAATCACTCAGCAATTACTGTTGGGGGAAAAAAAAAACAAACCAACAAACGAACTTGACTTGTGCAAAAATTAGCTTAATTCATTGTCATTCAAATAAGAGTAGGTCAATGAGAAGTAAAACCAAACATTAAAACAAGTTTTCCCCACGCTTCCCTTCTTCCTGGACTCAACTTCACTCCTGATTTCTCTACCTCCTCCCCTACAGAAGCACAGGGAATGGGGGCTGTGGTCAGTTTGTCACACATTGTCTCTGCTCTTCTCCTGCTCCAGAGTGGGGTCCCTCTCACAGGAGACAGTTCTCTGTGAACTTTTCCCATGTTAGTCCCTTCCCAAGGGTTGTAGTTCTTCACAAACTGCTCCCTTCCCTCCACAAACTGTTCCCATTCACAGGGTGCAGTCCTTCAGGAACAGACTGCTCCAGTGTGGATCCTCTATAGAGCCATAAGTCCTGGTAGCAAACCTGCTCCAGCATGGGCTTCTCTCTCTATGGGGCTACAGGTACTGCTATCAGCCTGCTCCAACACAGGCTTCTCCCCTTGGGAAACATCCACCTGCTCCAGCACGGACCTCTTCTGACTGCAGGGGGACAGTCTGCCTCACCATGGTCTTCACCATGGGCTGCAGGGGCATCTGCTATGACACCTGGCACATATTCTCCCCCTCCTTCTTTGCTGACCTTGGTGTCTGCAGAGTGGATTCTCTCCCAGGTTCTCATTCCTCTCTCCAGATGCAATTGCTGTTTTTTAAAAATATACATTATCCCAGAATTGCCATCACTGTCACTGATGGGCTCAGCCTTGGCCACTTTGGAGCCATCTGGCGTTGGTCCTCTCAGACATGGAGGAAGCTTCTACCAGCTTCTCACAGGTTCCACTCCTGTAGCCCTGTGTTGCAAAAACCATAACATGCAAAGACAATACATTGGGATTGAATTAATTTCCTTCATAGACACTTGTATGGTGCTGCATTTTGGATTTGTACTGAAGCCAGTGTTGATAACACAGGGATGTTCTCATTATTGCTGAGCAGTGCTTACCCAGAGTCAAGGCCTTTTCTGTTCCTCCCTCCACCAGTGAGTAGGCTTGGGATGCACATTGGGAGGGGACACAGCTGGGACAGCTGACCCTGACTGACCAAAGGAATGTCCCATACCATATGACATCATGCTTAGCAATCAAACCTGGGGGAAGAAGAAGGAAGAGGGGATGCTCAGAGTGACAGTGATCATCATCCCAAGTTTCTGTTATGTGTGATGGACCCTGTCTTTCCTGGAGATGGCTGAAAATCTGCATATTGATGTGAAGTCCTGAATTAATTCCTTGGTTTTCCTTGCCTTTGTGGATAGCTTTTGTTTTACCTATTAAACTGTCTTTATCTTAATCCATGCGTTTACTTTTACCCTTTTTCTTTTCTTTTCCACACCACTGGGGGAAGGTGAGCGAGTGGCTGTGTGAGGCTTAGCTACCTACAGAGGTTAAACCATAACACTTTTCAGTGACTTCAGTTCTACATTCCAGTCTAGATTTTTCCCAGAATCCTATTAAAGATGTTTGTGTTGGAAGCAAAATAATTTTTACTTTCCTGCTATGGTATCATTGGGGGAGAGGAAGTCCTATTTTCCCTCTCACCAAAATAAAACCAGAAAAAGGTGAGCACAGAACTGCTTCCACTGAAAAGATATATCTGAGCTTTCCCCATATTCCACAAGAGGGGTGAGTGAACAGCTTCACTAATTTAATTCCCATTTGTTTTACTTTTATATACCCTTTGAAAAGGTTAGAAGTCCATCTGCTTATTCTTCCATCAGAGACTCAGCACAGTTCCAGCTGGAGATGTGGCAGCTCCGGTGTAAAATGTGCAACAGCTTAAACAATCTCATTCACAACCCAAATGTGAAAACCTTTTCTCTTGAAGGAAAAAAAAATATAACCCATATAATATTTTGTTAGCAGGTCCATAAGTAAGAACACTAAAAGGGGCAGGCTTGTCAGAAATAGGTTAAAAATGTCATTCTGGGAGCCTTGGTAGACAGATCTCCCGCTCTCAACGACTCCACAATCATATTTCTTCACTTCTCCACCCAGAAAAATTTTGAACTGAAAACAGAGACTGAACTTGATATGTGAAGGGTGACCCCAGCAGTGTGTATCAGTAGGGGTTGATTTTAGTCATATTTTGCAGCATGGAAGAGCAATCTTCACAGTTCTCATTCCCATTTCCCATTCTGGGGAGGGTCAAAATCCTATTGTACTGAAATCAGATCATTAATAGACCATTCAGTGAATGATTATGTCACCCACAGGACTTTAATGTGCATACACGCTCAATCCCCTTGTGCAATCAAGCAGTTTGAATTTTGTTTGTAGTTAACGCTTTGGAAATCACTGGTGCTGGAGGAAGGAATGAATGAACCATGCTGTGCGAGGTGCTGAGCTCAGCTCTGAACTCCCCAAAGCTTTGTGCCCATTTCAGTGAAACTCCACCAACGTAAAGCCTCTTTCTCAGCCACCTGGGATGCCATGAAGATGCAGCTGATGTCTCATGTCTGAGCTGCATGCCCTCGGGTGCTGATCTCCATTAAGATAATGTGAATCAAGAAATAACTATTGCAATCAGTAAAACTTCACTGATATAAAACTTAAATCACTATGACAGCAGAGCACATAGATGAGTCTCTTTTCAGCCATAAGCATTTTCTTAAAAGCCCACTGCACCAATTGCACTTGCCCTCTTGGACAAGACACAAACATGCTTGTACCTTCCATCTCTCTTCCATCTCCCTCCCATCTCTGCCAAGCAGGCAGCACAAATGCAAAAGGCTTTTAGGGTGAATGCAGAGGCCTCTGTAGTGATGTCCCTGCAACAAATCATGGCACAGGACAGCAGAATAGACATGAAATAAAGTGCGTGGAAGGGAGCAAGAGAGCAATTTCATCGGGTAATCTGGGGTCCCTGTTATGTCCTCTTGTGACAAACTCTCCTTGGGTAACCTTGGAGTTACCTTTGTTACCCTTGGAGAAGTAACAGTAAAAGAGCAGCACTCACTTGCACCTGGTCTTCACACACCTGGTCCTGGGTAGGATCTTCACTTGAGAGGAAGTTGGAGAGTCTGCACTATATAAAGCTGTACAAATCCAGAGCACTGAATAAAGCAGTCTTGGAAATATTTAGGAAATATTGAAGAAATCAATTTCACCTGGACTTAGACTTTTCCCCCCAGACAGTATGCACAGTCCCCACTTTCTCTGTGTTGTGTGTGTTGGTTGCTGGTCTCAAACTATTAATCCTCCTTGTGAATGTCTATTTACCTAAAAATCTCCACTTACAGCTCTTTTTCAGACTAGTGTTTAGGGATTATTCTTGGTCTGCACCTGAGAAAATGACTAATAAGGTCTTTCCCAGGATAGTTTTTTAGGTCCTTCTCATCTTCCACATCTACCTCTACCTTCTTCATCTCTCATTAATCTGGAAAGCATCAGCCCCATTTATAACTGTCTAGAGGTTTAGCCATGTTCCTAAGGAGAATGTGGAGTCCTGAAGAACCTTCCCTTATGCACAGACTTCGCAGAGACCTCCACCTGCCCTTTTCTATTCAAACTAGGCTATTTTAAAGCCTTTCTCCTACTAAAGGTGCTTTTCCTCCTGAAAAGTAGCTCATTTTGTATAGAAAGCACTTATGTGCTTCATAGCAAGGACTGACCCAAATGCCCACTTGGAAGAGGCTCCATGAACTGGCATTATTGGCTACTGAGGGTTTTATGTACCTTCAACACTGTCTATTTTTTTTCCTTTTGTTGCCTGTTATAAACAAGACAATGGTCACTTTCTATTGTTTCTAGAGTGGATTTCTGTCTTGGTAAAGGTCAGGGAACAATTGGGCTTGCACAACTTAAAGCTTCTTGAAAAGCATTGGTAAGGCAGGGCAGGAATACCTCAGCAGAGACTGCTTGAGCTCTACCTTGGAAAAAGGACTGTAATTCCAGCAGCATACACAAGCATCACTTTTCAAATAAAAAAAATCCTCCCATTAGGTATTGAAAATCAGGCAAGGGCCAGCAGTGTTAAATGGAAGGCAACAGTGTTCTGCTTTCCAAGAAGGGCTGATTTGGAAGTGTAGCACAGTCCTGCTAAATCTCCCTTAGTTCTGGAGGTTAAATATGTCAGCAGCATGAGAGAGAGTGAGAAGAAGCAGAAGCTTAAAAAGCCACCAGGATATTGTGGTCAGGATCCTGCAACTGAAGATCATAAATTCGATCTGGAAATGGTAACAAGGAAGAAAAGCAAGGGAGCATAGCCAGAGGTAATGGACTATTAGAGATAATAGAAAAAATTCTTTTGACAGAGCAGGGGGACAACTCAAACTACAAACTGTAGATTAAAGCTCACCTTGATGCACTGGAGAGATGGAGCTGATGGTTACCCTGATGTATGTACCTGCAGTAACAGGCATGAGCACAACAGACAGAGTAGATATCAGGAGGGGAGTTGGATGGGTGGCCACATTAAATATCTTCACTTTCCTTGTTGAAATATTGCTTGAAAAGGATGTATTACAAATATGTATGTGCAGAAAAAAATATTTACTTTTCATAATAGCTGCACTAGTGATGTTTTTCCTTGAAGAAAATTGTTTCCCACGAAGAAATCAGCAGTTCACAAAAGCAAAGGGGGTTGTTTGTTTGGGCTTTTTTCCCCCCATGCTTCCTTCTATGTTGATACAACAGCATTGGTTCCTTCTGTACTTTCTTCATCCGTTCAGAGGCTTCCAGGGCAGTCCTGAGAGACCCTGTTGGGATATCCTGTACAATCATCTTTGTTTGCAGATTGCTGAAGGGAAACATCACATTTCATGTATTTTCTGTGACTTCAGAATACACTGTAAAATAGAAAAGTTCAACAAACTCCATTTAGGAAAGCAGGAGATGCAGAGCACAGCCTCTCCTTAGTTAGACAGGAGTCCTTGATACTTTATGACCCATTGAAAATGCAAACACATGTTGGATATAGGCATGCTGGTGTTCCTCTACTTACCTCAGAAGAAGTTTGTGTCAGAACACAAATTTGGGTCCATCTCTGACTTAGACCCATCTTTCACTGGAGCACCTCACTTCAGTGATTTACCCTATTCAGCACAAGGAAGAGGTTTGCATCTACATGGCCATACATCTCCCTGCCATACCTGTGTTCTGACAGATAAAAATGGCACATTTAGCAGCAGACACGATATTAATTTAGACATGACTGGGATTTATTCTGAAATAGACCTCTTTGTTAACCATCACTTTGAAATCCTTGTTCTTTTTTTGCTATAAATTTTACCAGTCTCATACGGATTTTTAACAACTAAAAATCTGTCTTAGCATACATAACTTAGACAACATGAGATCACTTTGGTTTAAGCAAAGATCCCACCAGCATATTACACGATACTTCAGGTTTCAGATAAATCTGGTTAAAAGTGGTCAGGCTTAAAAATAAGCTCCTAAGACAGTTAGATTTGTTAACAATATTTTCCCCCTGCATTATTCAAGATATAATTCAATAAAAACTGTATAAAACAAAAACACACCAGCTAGGGTGATATTAGCCAGGTTTATATTACTTAAGTATACACTGTAGAATAGTATCCTATAATACCAGTTGGAAGGGACCTCTGGGATAATCTGATCCAACTTAAATGTAATACTTAAATGCAAACAATTTTCTGTGGGAAAACTTCATTTTTTAGGGCACTTACAAGTCTCTAGGTTTCCATTCAGAATGAGTGTTAGAGACCATATCACAGTAAATACCTGAATAAATAAGCACAACTAGCACTGAAATATTAATATTATTCAGCCTAATTTCCTTTGATTTTGACATAAACAATTTTGAAAGTCATAAAGTAGATCACACTGCTATGTCACCTGATAGCATCAAATATAAATATGGATAAAAGGTTGAATCATTTTTAATATATCAACTTACTTAGAATGCTTTTTGGCTGCTCACGCATCAACTAGATTGCAGTGATCAATAAAAGCAAAGAAAATGCTGAGATATTAGAATCTTTATAATTCTACTCATCAATTTTTCACATCATACTTAATACCCAAGTTTTATGTCTAAACTTGCCATGCTAAAAATGTAATTCATATGATAATGAAATGTCAAATAAGTCCTGAGCTAGAGATCTAGATATTTAAAGTATCTGATTTCATTAGAAAGCCACTTCTTAAAGGCAGAGGCTTGATCAAATACTCTACACATCTTCTGTCAGCATTCAAATAGAAGTGTATTTGTTTTACTAGAATTCAGCTTCCTCCTAATAAATCACACTTCAAGAATACTAACATCTAGTTACTGATTTACACATATACAGTATACTATCCCATAATGAAAATGAAGCCTATTAGAGCAAACAGTTCACTGCAAGTTCAGATGCTAAAGAACAGCAATGCTAGAATGCCTGGAAGGAGGAAAAAAAAATCTGGTTTGCAGATGTTAAGCTTGTTGATTCAGTGTCTTGAAAGAACTGGACCAACTTGTATCAGACAATTTTATCTAATACACTTCTGTTTCTACCCTTGATCCTGCCTGCAATGCAAGCTGTGCTGTATCTGCCACTTATTGCCAGCAAGAAAATTTGGCCCTGTGTATATCAAGGTGGTAAATCAAATCATGAGGACATATCTACTGCACTGGGTACAAGAAACACATGACAGAATTCTATTCCAATTTAAGTAGCTTAATTATAATTATTATAGACAATGAAGCAAAAAAGAATGAGACAGTTTTGCTCAAAATAAAAAGGTGCTGGTGCAGCATGAGACCCCATGATGCTTTGGTTTGCAGCAGAAAATGCATAAAACGTTCCACAGAACTATTCAGCAACTACAAGGATTTAGCCTTGTGACAAATACTGAAACAAAAATGCAAGGTCAGTGACAACTATTGCAATGAACAGAACCATTGGCACATGAGAGGAATTGTAACCAGATACTTGCAGCTTCCAGGAGTCCTTTCAGCTGTTAATAACAAAATGAAAGTCTTTTATGTAAGAATGCCAGTGTAGGAACCCACTTAGACCTTTCCCTTACCACTGAAAGGTATAGGTGTTACTGATCTAAGTTTGCATTGCTTTGCACGGACACACAAGGTTACAACCAGGGTAGAAATGATGTGTCCTCAATGGAAACACATTCAGAATATTTCTGGCAAATAAATGGGTGTCTTGTACCATCACATCCAGTAGTTTCACTGGGTGTCCTCCAATGCACATTCCTTTTAATTTCTGCAAGTTGACATAATTCTTGTAATCACGGAGTCCTTTTAATGCCAAAGTCCCAAAACATGTGGGACAGCTGATGACCATCTATGATATTTAAGCTAGGGGCTCTGCTGCAGTGCTATGTGTTGGTATCATATATATCTTTTTTCTTGCTTTTATAGTCACAGCTAAGCAATCATACGAAATAATCTGATTCACTAGCTACATTTTTCCAAAAAGAGGAATATTCAAAGAGGAACCTCAAATTTCAGCCAGTCACCTTCTGTTATGTTGGTCATGCTATGAAGCCACTCTGGTGGCTTCATGGGATGGTGCAATTACAAGTCCTACACCATGCTTGAGAAAACACATATCCTCCTCCACACCTAACTAAAAAATATACAAATCTTCCTGCTATACACAAAATATGTATAGCAGAATGCTTTTTCTTAGGCTGGAATATTCTCATTGCAAACAAGGATAGCAATGCTGACCACATAAAAAGTTATATAATTTTAGCATCAGCCAGCTATGTGTATATTATAAAATGAGCTGGTCACTCTTCCACTTCAGTTATTAACTGGTTGCGTTAATAGGTATGACAGAATAAGAAGCTTTTTCTTGTCATATCAAATAGAGCTTGCATTTCTGTTAGTGAGAAAAGTAATTCTTTTACCTGGAAGGTACTTTGAGCAGATAACCTTTAAAGCACAAGAAGTAGAAAGACCTGAACAGCTTAAAACTTCTAGATTAATTGGGATTCTTTCATAGTTTGCAACTCATGGTTTGCCCTCATAACATAATTCTTGATCTTGATCTTTCATTCACTTTTCAGCTAACTAGATATCATCTCCCAACTTCTGACTGATGCTCTTTCTTCAGTATTCATTGTATGTCCACCCTAATTAGCACTGGTACAGAAAAACATAGAAATAGTCAACACCCCCAGCAAGAAAGGTTTAGCCCAGCCTGGTGGAAGATAGGCATCTCCCTGGCATGTCCTGTAAGATTTCCAGACCTCCTCATTGCTGTGAAGTGCTTGGCTTTACAGAAATTGGCATCCTGTCCATGTCCTATCAGCTTCTCACATCATGATTGATTCCAGAGAGACAGAAAAGAAAAGGAAAAAAAAAAAAAACCCAAAACAGGCAAGCCTTGTGTCCTGGTTTGGACCAGGATAAAGGTGATTTTCTGGTTTGTACTTTTGCTTTCAGCTAAGTTTCTTGTAAGTAGTTGCACTTGCTGAAATTAACAGCAAGTTCCTCAGACAGTGTCTGCTTCTAGGACTGATAACACTGGATGTTTATAGTTACTGCCAGGCACTGGTATGCAGAGCCAAGGACACTGCTCAGCTCTGAGGAACATTTTACCCTGCAGAAGGAGTAAAGAGGTCCCACCTGAACCCCTCCTTTGGAGAGGACCGAGACAAGATAGATGCCAGAACTGACCAAACAGAGTATTCCATCCCATACACATCATACTCAGTATAAATTTGAAGGATCACGAGGGTCAAACACCTTCCTGACCCTTCTTCCTGCCCTTCCTTCGCCTGTTCCCTGTTTGCTTCAGCATCCTGGGAGGATTCCATCCGTTCGTCTGCTTGTGGTCCTGATCCATGCCAGCCTGAATCTGTGTGTTCCTGCCTCCAGCTCCCAACTGCTGCTGATCTCAGGAGTCCAGCCTGGACTTTCCCAGGGCTGCCCTGCAGCCTCCGTGGTGACGTGAGAGTTACTGGGGAAAAGGGGGGAGGAACGTGGTATCAGTTTTTCCTGTATATTTGTATATATTTAGTAATTTTTCCTATTTATCATTACTGTTTCATTAAAGTTGTGTAATTTAGTTTCCAACCCATAAGTCTCTTTCCTTTATTCTCTCTCCTTTCCTTATCAGGGAGGAGAGGGGGATTAATAGAAAACATCTGTTATTCGGTTTAATTGCCAGGCCAGTGTTAAACTGTGACACCTTGATTGTTGCACCTTGTTCCAATTGTATATGGATCAAAGGGGATAAACACTCAAAACTGTAACACCACTTGCTCACAAGCAGTACTGATGCCTCACCGTCTGATTTGCAGCATTCCATCTGCCAGCTGCAAGAACAAAAAAGGGAGAGCAATTAAGAATATTAATCAGGGTTTGAAGTGCTGCATGATTCATGATTCATGTGAAGAAAGAGCAAGATATTTCAAAAGATAATGTGTTTACTTAAAATAAAATAGAGGCATGATTTCTTTAGTCCTGCAGATTTAATGCAGTATGGTTTTTTCCCTCAACTTTCCACTAAATCGCTTGCACCCACTTTGAACAGTCAAGCACTTAGCTCAATCTATCTCAGTCTAATTCAAGCTTCTGATTACTGATTATTTAAAAGCACTGAGTTAACATCAGAGTATCATTAGAATATCAGCAGTTAGATTATTTCCCTGGTGATCTTCATTCTGGTATTTAATAATGTCATTCCGTTCCAATTAGACTTTTCTGCGAACAGAAAAAAAAAAAAAAGTTTCTTTTATATTTCAGGGTAAACGTACAGAGTATAACAGAGAATTTGATCCTTGCTGTGCACTTATTTGGGAAAGTTGCAGATTTTATGGAGAAAGTATCTTCTTTTCTGTATGGTTGAGGCATTTATTTTATCTTCGGCTAAGGAGTTATCTCCCTGTGGGTAAGTGGAAGACAACACTGTAAAGATATTTAAAGTGCCTAAAGATGCAAACTGGTATCTACTGGGATTTCATTATCTCCATAAGAGACCTACACACAAACAGAAATCATAGCTTAAAATCTAAGGAAATAAAACATCTATTCACAAATCCACCCAAGAGAAACAGCCTTATGTGGGTACAAAAGCTGCAGAAGCTATCTAATATAATCCAGACAATTTTTTTTATGTGTCGAGTTGTGTGGCCTGCCTGTGACAGGTGCTTGGGATGCAACAGGCACTGACAAAGCATGGCTCTTCTGCACACATGGACCACAACAGTAAGCTGAGGAAAAGAAAGATTCAGCCCAATCTGTACCAGCCAGAAGCTCATCTCCAGGCCAGCACAAACCCTGGTACTCATCAAGAAATCAGAGGAGACTCCACTCTGGAAACAGACCCAAGGACATTGGTGGAAGTCATCTACTGTGCCTCAGAGAGTTTTCCTACACAAAAAGCTGCCATACTCAAAGATAGGGAACTGAAAGGTAGCCCAAACTCATTGAGGCATTTATTACAGCTATTCCAGGTGCTGCAAAATTAAGATCAGATTCTTGAGTGGAAGGTCTACAGTATTTTAGGTGAGTGTCTTCTCCAGAAATAAGCAAGACTTAAGTTTTTTAAGCATCAGGTACTGAAAGGTGTCTCAGTCTGAAGTGCTCATAATATTGCAGGGTTGTGGGGTTTTTTCTCTGGATTTTGGGTCATGCAACAGCTTGAAGCTGTCAAAACACATCAAGACAACATGTATGTTATTTTCACATTAAAAAAAACATTTGCTACCTCTGCAGCGTTTATGAAGTTGTACAAACTCAGAGAGAGGTCTTCTAAAAAGATTAACCTGTTGGAAGAGGATGATATGTTATCAAGTTCTGCAGCAGAAGCTTGATAACCTCAGACTGCCTTTGAAACCATCCAAACAAGGACTTTAGAAGATTTGGAAATATTTAAAGGTCTGAATGTCATATTTTGCAAAAAGGTAAAGACGATGGCACTTTCTCTCCTCTGTCATTAAGGGCCAAAGTATAAAATTAAGCAAGTTGAAACTAGATGATACAATAAATTTGAATATGGGAGGGGAAAAAAAAAAGAAAAAAAAAGGGGGGGGGGAATGTTTGGAGAAAAGGAAATAGAAATACAACTTTTTATGTGTGGACAATATGCCAGGGGAAAATGGTATAGAGAACACAGCACACACCTGTAAGTGCAGTCATCACAAATGATCAGAGCTGTTTGCAAGAATGCATAAAGATTAATTCCACAAAATGCAAGGGACAGGCTGGGTACACAGATTTCCTTTTTCAAGTTTTCCTGTCAGGAAGGCCTGAGCACCTGAATGGCCTGTTCTTTGCTCAGAGAAGGAAAACCTACATCAAAGACGTGTTTCTCTTCTTACTGAAATGCACATATAAGGAAAAACCCTTTGGGATGGCTCAGTAAAGACTGAACAAGTAGCAAATTTGATGATGAAATTCCTCTCTGCTGGAGTTCTCTGAAAACAAATCCTTTTTTCGAAATTCTCAGGCTTCACTTTGCTGAACTTCCCATCATTGCCTTTTTCATAATCTCCAACATAGGCCTGCATTAACCCATCTTCAAGCACAGCAAAAGATCTCAAAAGTTAAATCATAGCATGAGCTAAATGAGAATCAATGTCAAACTGGATGTTGCTCATCTTCTGCTCTTCAACAGCCAGAAATGTCTTTTTCCAACACGAGTAATGTGCAGAGGTAGAGCTGTACATTGAAACTGTGGGGCTGAAGTAAAAATGCTGACTGACTATTTAGAACAAACTTCTGTTCTGAAATACTTCTTCCTCACCTCAGTGAAACTTCATTCCCTGCCCCATTGAGTCATCTGGCATTGAAGGCTCGTGGCTGAGACTGAGGAAATGGTTTCTGTCTATGCCACAAGGGCTAGAGCAGGGAAACAAGAACAGCTTGTACTATGCAAAATCATGAGGGGGTTGTCTGCTCTCGAAATGTATACAGCCAGTTCTCCAGCTGAGGAGGTGCCACATGTTATATAGTGCCTCCCACAGTGGAATCTCCAATAAGCAGGGTAACTCCAAGGTTAAAGCAGTAACTGAAAGCAAAATCCACCCCGATTGTTGAGCATATTATTTCCATTTAGAAATTTAATCTCGGTAGAGTTTATATTCTAAATGCCTTTATTTTCTTTTATTTTTCTTATGACTGTTTTGGGTTTTCCTCTTAAACAGGTTGCAGAAGTACAGGAGGATACAGATCTAACAAGCTTCAATTCGAGAAGAATGTACTGACTTCCCTGCTGCAGACAGGCACCTTAATGGTAGTTTGAGCTAGAAAGGATTTCTTATGCCATTATCAAGATACTTTCTGGCAGCAGCTTTCATAGAGCTGTCAGATTAGAGCCCCCTCATTAACTGTCAGCCACTGTCTGTTTTTCAGTTGGAGAGAGGAGATGGAGGGAATAATAATCCTCATATATACTGGATGGCCTCCAGGAGAGAAATGTCATTTAATGACATTTGTACAACAGATAATACCAGGCAAAATAAAGAGCAGGAGGGATTTTTATTTTTTTTTTCTCTCCAGAGCTCCTAGAAGAAATGTTTGTCACCATTCTCCCTCAAATTGGCTTTGCAAGTGACTTGGAGGTTTTATGTCAGAAATTACTCATAGATCACTGGAGGGATAACAGTGCCCCTTCTGCAGTCCTGAGCACACTGAAATATCTTCCTTTGCACTTTGTGACTGACAGAAGCTTTCTTTCATGCTCAGGCAGTGGACAAATTAAAAGACAATCCTGGTCCCTGTGTTTTCCCTCTGATTAGTGTGCACAGGCTCCCTCTCAGCTGTGTCAGACTGTTACATTACTGCATCTCAACTGCTTTTCTCTACATGAAGAGGGGGGGGAGATAGTTTAAAGTGTGATTTTTTTTCTCAGTAGACTTTTTCCTTTCCTTGAAGAAAGTTCTTTTGAACCCAAGTTGGCAAACCTTTTGAACTTAACACATACTTTGTACCCTGGGAGAAGCACAAGCTCCCCCCAGTCATCCAGGAATGGGGTTATTTGGTATGTCCTTCTTCCAGATTTTATTTCTGTCACAGAATTCTTGTATTCCTCTGCCTCAAAAAATACCTACAAATATCAAGATAAAATTTAAAGATATTTGGAAAAGATTTGGAGCAAATTTAATAGGCACAGCATCTTTAAAACACAGACATCACTTATTCTTGATTTATTCCATGATCTTATCTCTTAGGGTAGCTGAAAAGGCTTAGAGATTTTCACCTCCTCTTCCCACTTAGTGCTTAGACAGACCAATTGTTCATGAAAGAGATATGCAGAGGCCACAGCCATAATTGTGGCTTTCTAAAATCATCTTCACTGATTTTACCCAGCCTTGCAGTAGAAAGAGAGTGGTGAGGACAACATCAGAAGTCAAAATTTCAGGAGAAGTCAGTCTTCCTAAATCAGAGCTTAAGGAGGTTTCAGCAAAATATTCAAGGAATGAAGTCAGACAAACTTCATCTTCAGTGGCAAACTCTGTTCTGCATCTTTCTTCACAGTTCTTGTCAGTAAGTAACTGGTAATATGCCTCATATGGTCTGAAAAAGCCTTGTTATTTCATACATGGAGTCCAGTTGTCATATGGGCAGGAGTTTTTTGCTTTGTCTATATTTGAAGACTTGCAGTATGCTTTGCAAAAACAGATGTTGGTACATTTCTTGACAAGCCAGGTCTTAAATGTAAGTTCTCCTAGTCACCAGTCACAAGATGACAGGAAATGTACTTTCCTACTTTTTCTTTTTTTATCTTGGACAGCATATGCTCTACTTTTTCTTCAGCAGTGCTGTCTAAAGCATCTTGTGCAGTCCTTGTTTTGATCTTCATACAAAATCTCCCCATGACAGACACAGTCCCAAACCACAGCACAGATCATCTGTGCCCTTGCAAGAGCAGAGAGAACATGAGCCATGTCCTTGACATTTCTTATAATCAACATCACACACTTCCTGGCTCTCCTAGATGCATGCAAGTCCAGGCTGTGCCATAGGAAGCCAAACCACGGCTACTGAATGATTTAGGAGACAAAAGTCTGTCGCGAAATTCTGCAAGTTTGAAGAAAATTTCTGAAATTACTAGGTAACATACTTGTAGTAAAGAAAGAAAAACAAACAAAATCTAACAAAAAAAGAAACCTCAAAAGTACAAAAATATCTTCAGTCTTAGGTTACACAAGAAAATGGCCTAATGGACCTCAAACTAAAAAAAAAAACATAAAGGAAAATACAGATCAGGTAACATGAAATGTTCACCTTGTAGCTCACTAACTTGCAAATTATGCAAGTTACATTGCAATATGCTCAAAGAAAGAGAAACAATGGGAAGTCCAGCAGACAACCAAGAACCTTGGCTTCAAAAGCCAGAAACTATACTGGATGTGCTTGGAGATATACTTAAAGCTGTTAGTTATCACATCACAATCCTGGTGTTGGACCATCCTAAACACCTTGGGGAGGTGACTGTGAATATAGGCCATAAAGACTGCCATGGAAATAGTTCATCCACAAAGAACAGAGCAAGCCCACCATTGTGGCTGGTCCTGGACAATAAAGGCAATAGCTGACCTGAGGATTTTACAAAGAGATTGATAGCACACACCAAGTGCATGTGATCAGCCTGGGAGCTTGGTGGCAGAAACAAAGAGAACTAATCTTGGAGTTAATCTAAAATAGAAATAGAGATCATCAGGGTTTTCAGTTAGTTTTATAAAGCTGTTTCTAAACCTAATAACCTCATTATTAATACTGTTGTTACTCATTCCTGCTGTGTTTGTACTTCCATATTTCACTATTATTGTAAGCAATTGCCCAGTAACTGGCAAATAACAAAGCATTGCCTTCCTCCTTTCCTATTGGAAAATAGTCTTGTGCCTTTCTCTAAAACTTTATACATAAAGTTTTATGAGTACAAGAGAAGGGAACATCTTCCCCACTGAGCAGCATGAGCTCACTGAAACAGAGTAGGTAACACCAGGTGTCAGTTAGAAAGACAAATTTTCCTATTGACAATTGCCAGTGATGGGCAAAAGGAAGATGAGAGCTTTGTGGAACCTGAAGGGTCTTATATGAGTTTGTATCTGAGTCATCATTTTTCTTCCCTCCATTCTTCAGCTGGAGGGAGAATGTGATCTATTAATACACTACCCTTGATGATGGCCAAGACCAGCACCCTGTATTGAACACAGGCAGGAGGAGGCACTCACTAAGGCAGCACTGGGAAACGATGCTCTGGACCATAAATAGCCTCTTAATTGCCATAAGTGTACAGCCTGAAGGGATGTGAGAGAGAAGTCCTTGAACTTCCTCCAGTCAAGATGCTATGTGGGTTCATTATAGAAACCACAAAATTCAATCTTCATCCCTTAAGAAAATAGAAACTTATCACCTTTGACCATTGACCATCTTCTGGAAAAACCTGGAGACCCTGAGAAATCTAAAATATATCAAATTTAGGAAAAAAATCTGAGTGTACCAGATGGCAGATTTATTTGTCAGAGTAAGCTTTAGCACCTTTAAAATTTAAACTGTATTTTTTTCAAAAGTAGTTGTAAGATGAAAAACAAAAGCATCAAGGACTCAAGAAGAAACAGTATCTCAGAAAAGAAGCTTTATTGTTATTAGGAGTCAGCAACTGTGACTATTAAGCTAGACAAATTTTAAAAGTATGATTGTAAAGGTGTGCTTCTTTAGCCTCCAAGAATCTAAAATAAAAAAAAAAAAAAAAAATGGTTATTGTAGAAATGTCAACAGACAACAGCATCCACCACAAAAAAAGGAGTGCTGTAAATCAAGTGACATAGCATAAATCTAAGCAGGCAATTTATGAAAACCTTGCTGAAAATCAGTGTGTCATTCCCCTCATTCCAATGTCACCATTACCCTGCAAATATAGAACAGTTAGAGCTAATTTTTCTGCAAGAAAAAAAAAAAAAAGTGGTCTCAGAGCACTACTAAGAAAATATGACAGATTGGATAGAATTAGGTTAGGGGGAAAAATAAACTCTGGAGGACAAAACCTCTGCAAACTTATAATAAAAACAAGAAAATATCAAAAATTTCATTGGAGCTGGAGCCTCCTTATAGAATCTCAGTGCATGCTTTTGCATTATCCCAAAGACAACATTTCTTTCATTGTACACTACAGTTTTGTCCCAGCAAAAAGACAACAGTACAGCCTTTGATTGAACTCACTTTGGGAGACTTTCAGAGAAATCCTGACTCTGTGCCACGAGTGATGTAATCCTCATTGTATGCATCCCACCATGCTGGCCCCTCCAGGCTCAGAGTTTCTTTTAGATCTACACTTCCATATCTATTTACTTATGTTGAAAGAGCTGCAGTTCTCTGATTGTTCAGTCCCTCTGAACAAACAAATAATGAGCAAAGTTTTTCACTAAACTTGCTACAGCTCCTATGATCATCTAAAAACTGATTTACAATATCACAGATTGGGCAACATAATCATGGTAGCTAAAGATAATAAATAATTATTGTTGCCATCTGGACGCTTTGAGAAGCATCCTTCTAAAGTCTGTCCTTTAGTTTCTAGTGGAATAGAGATGGTACAAAAGTAAAGAACAACAACAACAAAAAGTTAAATTTACATTAACGGGAGAATAGCTGCTAATTTGAAATTTACAAGGGGAAGCACTGACATTAGTTTAAATGCAATTTACACAGAAATATTCATGAAATTTTGTAGCTATTTTTTAGCCTGTCAAGTATACTGATGTGGTAGAATAGTTTCCTGATTATCAGTACTTCTGTTTGCAACAGTACACATCAAAGCATCTGAGAGACAAGGGTTTGTTTTAATACTTTTTCCCTATCTCTATGAATCCAGTTATCCTTAAAGCCAACAGTTGCAGCACATATTTAGCATTTGGAGCACAGTTCCCTGCATTGTTGCATTTATTGTGGTTTGGAGAGTAAACTGATACCTCTGCAAACAAGGAAAATGCAACCTTCAGCTCCCAAATCAGAAGCACTTGTGACATAAATGGCATTCAGGGTTGTGAGCAGAGATTCACCCAGAGCTCCTCAGAGCCATGGCAGATGCCTTTGGGGCATTAGGCAAGGAAAAGGAATGAACTTGCTCACATGGGAAGCTGGAGGTCAAGGCCTTCCTCAGAGATGAGCCACAAGTATGGGAAGGAATTGCATTACAGTCCCATTTTGAGAGAAAAAATGAGGGTGAATGTGTTGAGGGTATTTGTAGCCCTGTGAACAGGTTTTAAAAAGGTCATGGGAGAGACATAAAATGTGCATGGCACCCACAGAGCATGTTCTTCTTTCCACTGAAACAGCAACCCAATTTCTGTCCCTGCACATTGAGTTGATGATCATTGGCATAGTGTTAATTTGCCATAGGAGAGCTGATCAAAGACCACAACTTCAGAAAATGTTTTCATGAAACAGGCTAATTCCTTGTTACGGCTGTTTATTCCATGGGGGTTCCCCTAAACAGTGAGTCATCATTAGCCCTCCAATTTATTCCAATTACGTGATCAAATGCAGCATAACTAATCCAATTAGTATATCCTGATACAAGCAGGCCTGCATAATGTTATTAAAAAATTAAATAATAATTTATAAAATAAGAAGAACAGAGAGAATCCTACCTAGAAGTAGCAAATTTTAAGTGAAGTGCTATTTGGCTCTGATTTTGCAAGGATGACGTTTGGATTGTTGTGAGCTTTCACAAGTAGGGCACTGGAAAGTTCTACTTCCATGAAACCAAAGTAAAATCCTTATACTCTCTCAGCTGAGAATATAGATAGAATCATAGATTCATAGAATAATTTGGGTTGGAAGAGAACTCTAAAGGTCACCTAGTCCAATCCCCATCTGCAGGGACACCCTCAACTAGATCAGGTTGCTCAGAACTTTGTCAAGCCTCACCCTGAATATCTCCAGGGAAGAGGGGCAACCTGTTCCATCTTTCCTCTATCCTCATGGTAAAGAACCTTTTCCTAATATCCAATCTTCTCTAATTTTAAACTATTGACCTTTGTTCTATCACTACAAGACCTTGCAAGCTGTCCATCTCCAGCCTTCCCGTAGGCCCCCTTCAGATACTACAAGTTTGCCATTAGATCTCCTTGGAGCCTTCTTTTCTCCAGGCTGAACAGCCCCAGCTCCCTCAGCCTGTCTTCACAGGAGAGGTGTTCCAGCCCCCTGATCATTTTCATAGTCCTCCTCTGGACCCACTCCATCACATTCTTATCCTTCCTGTGTTGAGGGCTCCAGAGCTGGATGCAACACTCCAGATGAGGTCCTACCAGGCCTCCTTCTGGGCCCTTTCACAGATTTCTTTGTCTTGTCCACCATGTTAGCTTTGCAGTCAGTACCTGCAGAGGAAGGTTCTGTCCCTGCAATTAGCCCCTGTTTGATCGTGCTGGGAGCAATCCATTTCTTAACTCTGTTTTCATACTGTTCATAGCAAAACACAAGCTGCCAACAATGTCTAGGCAGCAGCTTTCAGATATGAATCGCAGGGCAAGGAAACTCAGCTTAGAAAAATCCAACAGCTGGTTGCAAGGTTCAGCATTTCCCCCTTCCTGGGCTGAACTGATGTCCATAAGCAATAGAACCATAGAAAAGGGACTAAACTCAGCCTCCTTTGCACTGCTTCAAACTCAACCCCTGGAAGCCAGATTCTTAGTTATGTATGCAGGACAGGAACAGACCCTCCTGCATCATCTGGGAGAGGCTGGTACCCTGCAGAGTCCTCTTTTCTGACCATTTCCTCATGGGATCCAGACACACAAGGTCCCCAGATCATCTCGCAGCCTCTGGGTCACCTGACAGTGAGAAGAAACCTTTACCAGGGAAAACAGTGAAGATACTGAGGCAGTATCAAAATATATAGCAGTATACAAATGCTGGCTGTTTTTCCTGATGGAGAGGCAAGTAATGAGGTATCTCCTGTAACTGCAGCTTGGGGTATCCAGCACACCCTGGGAGGTGCCACAAGGTGTGCCATAGGATGTTTATTATGATGTTGTACAAAGGAGATTATCTTTATACAATAAGCACAGTGTTAACTAAGGCAGAGGAGAAGGAGGAAAGTTTATTATAGAAGAGAAATTTGGACCTAGCCTAGAGCACCCAAGAAGCTCTGTTCAGCTGAAGCAGGAATTGTCCTCCCAGTCACCCCCCAGTGCATACCGGAAATATTTTCTCTCTTTACTCCTAACTTTTTTTCTGTGCAGAACAGCTCCTCGGCCTCCCCAAGAGCTCTCCAGGGCATCCATCTACCCCCCCTGCTTTCCTTACCCATGACAGCAAGTTCAGCGAGACTGTCCCAGGGGTGCAAAGTGACAGGCACAGTTCAGCAGCCCCACACTAGTGATGGCATTTTCACATGCCTGGAGTGCAGATTTCCACAGCTGCAAGGCACAGTGGGGTGTTGCTTGCACAGTGATGGTAGAATGAGCTCCTTACCACTGCCAGGAAAGCTACCTTGCCTCTGGTGGCTTGTGACAAAAGCCAATAACACCTGACAGGCCAGTGTCCAATGCTGACTTTTTAGGTAGTTGTTTAATTTACAGCTTTTCAGACAAGTTTGCCTACTTCACACTGCTCACTTGGAGTCAGGATTTCATTCTATTTGAATCAACAAGAATATTACTACCCATATCAGAGCACAGAGCTTCAGTCAGGCAGTAGGTCTGTCTCTAAGGAGTATCACTTTGATAATTTATGACAAAAACCTGCACTGCATTTACTGGAGGAAGAGAGAGCTGGAAGCCTACAGAACTATTGAACAGGGTTCCTTCTTAATGTCCTTGATGCTGAGGGTGGGTTCACCAGCGCAATGCAGTACCAGGTGGAGCTGCCCAAAATAACAGCGGATCGGAACGAATACGCTCACCACCATGGAGATCTCTGCTTCTCCTAATTAGCACTGCTGAGAAGCAAAGCTTATTAACCTGGGCAGAGTGCCACAAACCCACAGCCAGCTTGCTCCCAGCACCTCAGCAAACTCATTAGTGCTGTCTTGGGCATCATTGCACAGAAGTGAATTTGTGAATGAAGACCTGAAGAAGGGAAAGCCATCTGATAAATACTGCAGCTCTTTGTGGCCCTGATTAGAAGTCACTCAAAAACTGGGAGGTGGGAGACAACATCTGTTGTGAAACAGAGTCATAGGCTGCATGTAAGTTTTGCTAAATGGAGGGCTTGTTCCCCTCTTTCCCCTGGCATGAGCTGCCAGCAGGATACTCCAGAAAATTATGTGCCACAAAGTTTAGATCCAAGTGTATGCTCCTTGGGCTTTCACATGAAGGCACAAGAGATCCTCTGAGGCTTCCTGTATCACCAGAGGAAAAAACCTCCCTCTAACAGACTGCTTTGCCTTCCTAATGATGAGCATTATCTAACAGCAATATCTGACCAGAAAACAGAAAGAAAGAAATATTTTGTGTGCTCTCATTATTGTCACAAAAGTAGTTATGGTCCCATTTCATGGAAGGAATCTGTAGGTGATAATAACCTTACCAAATGAAATTAAATGGTGCTGTCACTAACTCCATTTAATGCTTTAACAACATCCAAGTTAGATGTGCTTATTAGTTCAGAACATTGCTGGTTATAACTTTTAATCTTAGGCAAATCTCCACAATGAGAAACTAACATAATGAGTTGGTAAGAAAACAACTCACTTTGTAAATAAATATTCTTAATGACAATCATGTGTGTCCGGATAGCAAACCACCCAACACTCTTGCTCTTCTTTGACTTTCTCCTAGTTATCTGTGGCATGTTTTCATATCTCCCTATAAATACCATGCCAAATCTCTGTTACTCTGTTTTAAAGGAATCTGGGGGGAGATTAGGTTCATTTGGTATATTGAACCATCTCTTAAAGGTTGTTGAGATGTTCTGAAATTTCATCATGCTTTTATTGCAGAGTAGCTTATCTGGACATCATTCAGAGATGAATAAAAAGATGAAAAATTCAGTCATATATGAAGAAGGGAATAAAACACAAGACCTGCTTGATCATGTCAACATACAGGGCTTCCCAAAGGCAGCTGACAAGATAATGGAAGAAAAATTCACCAAGGAGAATTAAAGGTATCACTTAGATTTCTGACTCACAGGTGGCTGCAAACTTCTTGCCCTCTTCTATCTTTGCTGTTGACCACTGTCATGTGGGACAAGCAGCCAGATGCACCTCTGATCTGGCACAGCACTGCCACGTGTGTGTCCTAAACTGAAAGAGAAAATGGCACAGGTCCAGAATGTGACTACTTGATGGAAAGCTGCAAAGCCTCTTTCTGCCTTCCAGCTTTCACATGTTTGTGTGACATGAACATGTTCATCCACCTCAGGGGTCCTCTCCAGCCCTGGGTGGCTGTGCAGGCATTCTGCTTCCTCTGGCTCCAGAATCCTGCATGAACTGCAAAGCAAATCATCTACAAACTGGTTTTTATTGATGGCCATAACTTAAAATAAAAAAATAATAAAAAAAAAAATAAAATAAAAAAACAAGCAAAAACCCCTGTCAGTAACATCAACTAAAAAGGAAGGAGGAAAAAAAAAGGTAGTATCTTCTGAAATCCCTCAGCATCTTCATTTCAGCTCAGACTGTGTGTTGATGTGCAGCAGGATTATATCCCTGAGTAGGTTTTGAATTGCTTGTGACAAAGGTACATTTCTGCCACTTGGTACTGTTATTCTTGTCACTTATCCTGTCTTCTTTTTCTCTTCTTGTAATAAATGATGCCAGTCACTTGTCTGCCTCTTTCACAACAGTTTCTGTATCTTCTTTCAGGCCATGAAAAGAAGTTCCTAAACAACTTTCTGAACACTGAACAATTTTTTGCATAATTTTCTGCAGTGGGGACAAGAATTTAGGAATCGAGGCAATTTTTTTATTCCCTATGTACCAGTTTATTAGGGCATAGATATTCCTTTGTGAAGCTTTATAGCAAGGCTCAGAGTGCTAGGGAATAAAAAAGAGAAAGAACATAGGTACGTAATTTGCATTAAAGGATGGTTTTACTCTTTGTATTTCAACTTTTTTCTACTTGTTTTATTGTTGTTTTTCATTTGTTGTTTTTTTTTTTCTTCTCTATAGGTTGTAAGCAATTCAAAGAAAATGGAACTGCCCCTACCCACCTGGATAGCAGCCATCATAGGGAGCCATCATCTCTGACTGTGGCCTCTGTGGCATTGTAGCACCTTTTCCCACTGAAGACCAGATTATGTGAAAAGATACAATTTTGTCAACATCTGTATCAGTCCTAAACTCCAAATATTTCTACTCTGTGCTATCTAATTTACTGTGTACAGTATTTACTGAAAAAAAAATACCCCTCTGTAGTTCAGTCCATTTTCCATATGTGGAAATGAAACTAGGTGCTTTTGTCTTTCTCAGCACCTTTGGAATCTAAAGGGTGATTTTAATGTAATTTGTCATCGGCCTGAGAGATAATAGTGTTTAAACAATTTCATGAAAATAAATAGATGCACAGAAGCAGAGAAAGGATCCCATTCATGCCCCAGTCCAAGTCCAGGAGCTTATAGGCATGAGGGTATATACCTTGAACAGAACCCCCTCAAAAGAAGGTTTAGATTTAGTTCTTCTCTCACTTCTCACACCTGCCTTCCCTTGATCAGTAAAAAGATGCAAATCCACAGGACATCAGGCCTTAGTATTGCCAGTGCTTAAAAAAAATACTCTTCTGCCTTCTATTTGAGTTAGCATTGCAGAGCCCAGCACTCGGCACAGAATCACAGGATGTTTTATGTTGGAAGAGACTTCCAAGATCATCCAGTCCAACCTTTGACCAACACCATAATCTAACTACTAGGCTCAGGTCCAAATGCCCTTTAAATGCCTCGAGGGATGGTGCCTCCACCACTGTCCTGGGCCATTCCAATGCCTGACAACCCTCTCAGTGAAAAAAATATTTCCTAACATCTAGCCTAAACCTCCCTTGGCGCAGCTTACATCCATTTCCTTTGGTCCTATCACAGCTCACTAAGGAAAAGAGGCTGGTTCCCTCCTCCCTCCAACCTCCCTTAAGTAATAAGGTTTCCTCTCATCCTCCTCCAGACTACACAACCTCAGTTCCCTCAGCCTCTCCTCACAGGACTTGTGCTCCAGGCCCTTCAGGAGCTTTGTTGCCCTTCTCTGGACACTCCCCATCACTTCTATGTCCCTCCTATAGTGAGGTGCCCAGAACTGAACACAGTACGGTGATGCAGCCTCACCAGAGCTGAGTACAGAGGGATGATCACCTCCCTATTCCTGCTGGCCACAGTGTTCCAAAACAAGCCAGGATGCCATTGGCCTTCTTGGCCACCTGCACACACTGCTGACTCATATTAAGTTGACTGCCAACCAGTACCCCCAGGTCCCTTTCCAACTTGCAGCTTTATAACCACACTTCCCCAAGTCTGTAGCTTACATTGGGGTTGTTACAACCCAGGTGCAAGACCTGGCATTTGGCCTTGTTAAACCTCATACAATTGACCTTGGCCCATTGGTCTAACCTGCATCCAGCAACAGGCAAAAGGGATGCCACATATTTTGATTCATGCTTCCCTACATGTAGATATGCAGATTATATAGAGAGATAGACATATACATATAGATATAAACAAACATTAAAGCCTAGGGATGATCTATGAATGAAAGTTAAGATAGAAAGACCAGTGCAGTTACTTACATTATTTACTTGTCTATTGTTTATGGAAGTGGATCTCCATTGCTCCCAACCTCCCAGCTTCCCTGTAATATCAGCAGGAAATTGATGGTGACTACAATTATGTATGAAGTTCCATCATGATGTTTTCAGACTATGCTGCTGATATTGACAAAAGCTTTTCGTCTTAGAAGGAGGTGATTATGATAGAAGTTGCATACACTGCCCTTTAGCAAGCTTTAATTGAAGATTCCCACTTTGATTTACTTTCATATTAAAGCTTTAGTTTTACATATATGAAAACTAAAAAGGAAAATCCTGCAAGCCATTGCTTGTATGAATACTCTTTTTTTGCTGTTATTTGAATAATTCACATGAAATTAGTAATTTGTGTGAGAACAAAGATTTCTATATAGCCAGACTGTGCGTTATTAATTTATGTAGAGTACCATTTACTCATATAATTAGTCGTGCTGATTTCAGAGGACTACTCATAGGAGTAAAAGCTACTCTGCTTAAGGAGTTCTAAATTCCTATCCCAGGAGTATTATGTTTCTGGAATAAGCCGTTAATCCTCATTTTTTTTATTTTGCTTTAGGCTGAAAACTGAACTGAGAGTATGAGCTATCTTAATTAAATCTGATCTGAAGCTTTCCTTTTCTAGATAGCTCATGCATTCTAATACGTAAGTTATAACCTAATCACTTCTCAGCATAGCCTTGTGCACAATGGTATCTAAATATAACAATTAGTGCAGAAGGGAAAAAATTGGTTCAGAGTAGACAATATAAGAAACAGATAAACTCCAGGTGGCACAGTTATTTTTTTTTAAAGTCAAAAACCAAATTCCTCACAGGGAGGCAATGCTCATAAATTAGAATTCTATTTCTAATGAGTCAGTGACATTTCCATATCTATTTACTTTAATGCCTATCAGCATTTAAAAATTAGTTGAGGTTGTGTTGCTATTACAAAGGTTAAAGGAAGAGATTATGACTTGCACAGATGTTTGTGGTTTGGGTTGATAGCTCTGGGACATCCCATTCTGGAGGCATTGTGTTCCAGTTCATTTTAACAGTAATTAGAAGTACCCCCATAACGAGGTGCTCACTGCTGAAAACAACTTCATTAGTTTGGGTGATTTTATTGGTTTCCTTTAGGGTGAGGAATGAGTGTTAATAGTTGTAATTTAATAGGAAAATTACTGAAGCAAGGAAGATTCCACTGAATCTTAAATGAGGCAATAGACAGACGTTCCTTTTCCAAATAATGAACTATAAGGGAAGCAACCTTAAGAATTACCATATTAATGTAATTACCACAGAACAGATGAACTATTTTGTGTAAATATTTTAAGTATTGCTCAAATATGTTAGGACCCTATAGAGAAAATGTCCATTAGCTTAAAAAATTTGGAGGACATTTGGATGCATGCTTGCTCATTTGCACACATTGTGACTATAAAATGAAAGCCTGCCAGTCAGAAAGGTTGTATTTTCTTTCAGAGTAAGAAGGCTTTTCTTCCCCTGCCAACAAGATATTGCTCAGCATGGAGCATCTTCTTTAAGGAAGGCACCAGTTCCCACCAGGCAGGGCTACCCCAGGTATGCTGGAGCCCATACCCTTAGGGATTGATGGATTGGTGGCAAACTTGCGGAGTTACCTGAGCTCAGCTGTGCTGTGCAAAGCCACATCCCTGCTGGAAACTTCCTTTTCTGAAGCAGGAGGTGTTACCTACTGCTGGCCTAGAGAACACGTTTTCACCTGTGTGGATATGCATTAGAAATCACAGTTAGCCTTACCTCTGCCCTCTGGTTCCTGTGTAAAATCAATATGTTCTCCAACGGCTTGGCTGGAGGCCTTCTCTGATTCTCCTCTCAAGTCTCCATTCTTTTGCATCTCCTCAGGAATCCCTGAATGCCTTTCTGGTGGGATGATGGTCTCTAGAAGAGGTAGATGGCATGAGGGTGCTTTGTGAAGGTGCTTTCATGTCTCTGTTACCTTCTGAGTAGCTTCTGAGTAGCTGCTACCTTCTGAGAGGCTAGCTCAGGCTTCTGGCCAGACAAAAACACCTTCCTTAATAAAGTAATCCAATGTCACAAAAGGAAACATTCCCTCTGAAGAGATTATATACACTAGATCATAGGAAAAGTCAGGGCAAAAGAGAAGTAGATCCCCTGCCTAAAGGGAAGTTATGTTTCCTTTACTAGAAATGTCAGACCCAGATCTATGAAACAAAACCACTTCTGTCAATCTTTCTGACCTAGAGAAATCAAACAATAATGGTTCTGGAAGGAGGACAGGGAATGTCACTGAAAGAAAGGGGCTAGTAAAATCCCAGCCAGAGTTTAAAAGACTTGGAGTAGGTTTGAAGACCACTTACCTCTGAATCAGCAGATAAACTGTAACAGAAGTGAAGGAGAAGCAAAGGACAACCAAAGGAGAAGAGAAGGAGAAGGACAAGAGTAGGAGAGGTTTTACTTCTGACAATAAATATTTGTGAAGCATTTTATGCTTTCAAGAGCTTTCCAGTAACAGCAGGTGTGGCTAACTAAAATTGTATTAAAGTGCACTCCATATAAAATCACATATACAAATATTTATTTTTAAAACAAAGTATAAAATAAAGGTGTACACAAAGAAAGTGTGTACTCAGGTGCAAAATAGCCCCTGGAAGAGACTGTGAATACAAATTCAGACATTTGTAACACCTGTGAGAATTACCATATAATGCAGTAAGAATTTGAAAAGTGCCAATACATACAGGGTCACGTGAAGGAGCAAAAGCATCCTGAGACTACAGAAGTTGGAAGTAAATGAAAATACACAACAAGACACACCTGAGTTTGAAAGTCATAGAGCTCAGTTCAGAGCTTGTCCTATTATAAAACAGCGCTGAGAAAGGGGAATATATTACAGTTGTTGAAACACTTTTCAAGAGTTAGTAAGAGCCAGAAGATGTCAATAGCATGAGCAAAGAGGATGACAAGCAGTAAAACTGTATCAGAAAAAAAGCTATATAATTAACAAAGTTGTTTAAAGCATTAGAGAAAAGACAAAGCCAAAGACTATAACATCTTTGTCATGTACCAGCTAAATGGGGAAAAAAAAGCTGTTACCCTGATGGATGTGATTCAAAGAGGCACTCGAGAAAATAACTAAATTTTATGGGTAACATTTCCACACACAGCCTTTACTAATATTTCTTCTTTGTAACAGATAAAATGCAAGTAGCATAAAACTAGAAAACAAATTAATAATAAAATATTTCTGCTGCTAACACTCAACGTTCTTCAAAGATCATAACAAAGCTGTTCAGCTGCACTCATCAACTATTCTGCTTATTGCAAAGAAAAGTTCTCTAGTAAATACTTTTATGGTCTTGGAGTGATCCAGACATGCAATCATGTTTGAAACGAACATCTCTTAGTGTGATGATTGTATTCCAATGGTGCTGCATAGCCTGACAATATTATTAACTGCTGGTACAGTTAATATCTCCTGGCTCCTAATTCATTAAACAGTTTCAGAGCCCTTTTTCCATGAAAGCAGAAAGAAAAAATTCAACTCAAATTTCAACACTGACAAGTTACCAAAGGAAAGGAAACGCAAGAAGTGGTGTCAAAAATGCTTAAAGATTCCATAAAGAAGATTTTTGTCATTTATGCAAACTAGGAAGGATGAAGTATGTGAATGTTATCTTTGATCTTTGCTGAAGTCAAGAAAGTAAAACCAAATGTATGCATCATACTTGTCTGAAAATTCTTCTAGCCTGGACAGGTGCAAGGTAAATTTGATAATTCACATCCAAAATCAGAAAGGAAAACAATTAGTCATCTAATATTGAAATTCACGTCAGTCTGAGAAGCAAAGAACAAGAATATACTGGATGGACTCCCGTGTATGCAGTTCAAGTGACCTTTGGAAGTCCTAAAGTGTCTGAAGAGACCAGAAAAAAATCTGCATTTAGCTGAAAGTTCCAAGAACAAACACCCAGTCAAATGTGTGAAAATAAAAGCTCTCATTGTCATGATGCTCCTTGGTGGGAAGGAAAAAAAATCCCTCACCAGCTTCTCTTTTGTCCTTCCTCCCTGACTGAAGGATCTGGGATGGACTGCAGAGCTCTTGGAATTACACAGAACCAAGAGAACCGGTCTCAGAAGAAGGAGGATGTCATGTGGCAATCTCAGCACTGAGCAATCACAAAACCCTGTGAGCCCATCCGTGTCTTTCACCTTGTGATCAAGCCCCAGATCTCTGTTTTGGGGATTTACTGACAACAAAAGATATGGTCCCACCAAATCCTCAGCACAGCCCAGAAAAAGCTTGCTGACGGCATAACTTTCTCATTTCTTACAAGTAGCCACTTCAGTGTCTTCCTGTGTATATCTGCACCAAAAACAGGAGAAACACTCTTCTCAGCTCCTGGTCTCTCAAAAAAATGTAGCTGGGGATTTCCCATCATCAACAGTTCATGGAGTTTTTTCAAAAGCCAGCTAAAATGCTGCCTTCTACAATTGCCTAAACCTACTGTATCAAGTGGAATGGATTTCATATAGATTACTTCAATGCTACAATATAAAACAGAGAGGACAACAAAAATACTACCTTATTTCTTGTTAGAGAGGAAAGACACAGGAAAAAAAGTCATAAAGGTAGAAGCTGCAAGCTTCTCCCATCCATCAGATAGAGTGGGACTTTTTTATTCTAGGCAATAGAAGATCACTCCATTAGACATGTACAGTTTGAAAGTGCCATCTAAGACAACCACACTATTATCTTGCTGTAGTCAACGAAAAACAGTGGGGATTTTCAGCATGGGGCTCCTCTGTTTTAGAAAGCTGCTTCTGACAGAGATTAATTGAAGCTTAAAAGCAACTGTTTGTGTCTGGTGACCATAAGGGAAAAGGACACAACCTCCCATGACCTGTCGTCCTCTACCTACATCCTCTATCTAACCAAATACCAACTTTGCTAGACTTTTTAGCCAGCAAGTTTACTTGACTTCTTACACATAACCACCCAGGTAGGTAAAAAAAAAATAGTTGCATTATCCATCCTTGGAGTCTGTAAAGACCCCACTGGATAAAGACATGAGCAGCCTGATTTAATCTCATAGCTGACCCAGCTTTGAACAGGAGAGTAGACTAGAAACATTCTGAAGTCTCTCATAAACTAAATTATGCTATGATCCCATTCTACTTTATTACACAGGCACAAAAAATGACAAAGAAAAAAAAATCTATTAAGATCTTTGAATTAAAGATTTTATTCCTCAAGTTCCAAACTTATGAAAGTTTAGATTTACACCAGTATCGATATATTCTTGCCCTAGCACTTTTCCCAAGTCATTTGTCATTTTCCATGGTTAGAGATGAGATACTGGACAGACAGACCCTTGGTCTGACATAGTAAGGCTTTTCAGATGATGGACGTAAGAGAAAATGAAGTACTGTGTATCTGTCAAGCCCAACAGCAATGTGTTGCCAGAGGTTTCCATGGAAGCAGCATGGCGTAGTTCAATGTCAACAGTGGTGCATAAATAATGCTTTCAGAATACTGAAGATGCAGATTATTAGGAAGATAGAGGAAAGTTCACACCACAAATCATACTGTGTGACAAGGAGGTAGCCATAAGACAAACCGCTGCATCATGCCACAAAAACACAAGTACTTCAAAATGTTAAATGTAAATTTACAGCTGCAACTAAATTCATCTCCTGAGTGCAGGAGTAAAAGAACATAAACTATCCTCAAAAAAAGTTCAAGAATATTCTAGTTTAACAAATACTGCATCTATTCATTGTTTTAGTCTGGAACAGCAGCTTGAGTCTGAAGCAATCACCACTTCCAGGCTTCAGTTTGCATGGAAGAGCAGCCTCAGAAAGCAGTTGAATTCCTCACCAATGAAGACAAGCAGGGAGCTGCACTTCATGCACACAAACCACAGGTGAGCATTTGGCTTACAAGGTGGTCCAACATAAAATCTCCAAAATGCATAAACATCAGAATCTCTGCAGGAGGTGGGGCTGTAGAGAACAAATCCACTGATCCACCCCTTTTGCTGATACAAAGATAATCAGAGATGTTGAACACCTAAGAGAAAAGATAGTAAGGAAAGAGGTCCCCAATATTAGATTCAGGGATTCATCCCTCACCTTTAAGATGAACCTCAGATATGTGGGGATTTGGAGAATACTTTTTCAGGATGCTTGCTGCTTACCAGTAGTTTGGTAGTTGCTGCAGATGTCTGCAGGGTGACGAGTGGCACCAGTCCCGAGATGCAGAAGCCATCTCTGCTGGTAGCCTGCAGCCACCTCCTCTTTGAAAGGAGAGTGCTTGGGCCCTGAAGTCACCCTATAATTGTCCTTTGTTAGCTTCCTCATACATATCTCTTTGAGGAAATTAAGTGAAGTATGACAAGACCAGTTGTGATTAGTCTTAATGCAACCACCCTGAGTTTTGATCAAATAAGTAAATTGCAGGTGCTGAATACTTGAGAAATTCCTCCCCTTTCAACCTCCAGTCACTTCTTCAGCTGACTCTGTATTGCTCACACTCCAAAAACTAAACCATAGCAGATCTTGTAAATTCCGACACCTGGGGGTCTGAGGGAGGCAAGCGGGCAGAGAGAAGGAGGGACAGGGAAGCTCAGCACATTCACACATTGCTGGGAGAGCTATGGTGTGGTGGTGAGGGGCACCCTGGAGTAACCAGAAGCAGCTCAAAGCAAAGCCTGGGCCAGATGACCCAGAAGACATGCATAACAGCTCCCCAAGCTTTGCCCAAGGCTGCAGACAAAAACAAAGCATGACTAAACAGTAGAGAACTGTTTATGTCAACTGAATTTAATATTTAGGATCAACTCAAGGGTTGTCCTTCAATGTTTATCAAGTTAGCAGTAGCTGGGGATGTTTACCCCAGCTGACATTTCAGCAATTTGCTTTGTAAATGAAGGTTCAATTTGAAAAAAGTTAGTTTTAAAATGTTTCAAGCAAATACTTAGACGTCGTCTGTTTTATTTGATCCAGATTTTACCATTCAGATTTTTGTTCACTGTAATAACATCGTATGTAAAGTCACCCTGCCTAGTGTGGAATACAATAATAGCCACAACATACGATTTAGCGTATAAATTTTCTTCCTTTTTTTTCTTTTTGTTATGTAAATAGCAGTAAATGCAATAATCAATTTCAGTAAACTGAATTTAATTCCCTTTTCTTTCATAATATCTGCTACAGGTCAACAACCACAAGTCTCATTTAGAAACAGCGTAATAAAATATCCTGGAAAAATACTAGCCAAAGCTGGATCTGGCCTGTTTTATACTTACAGCAGCAACATAAACTAGGATAATATGGTACTGCAAGTACCAGTGTGAATGGTGATATTTGTTGTCATCTTAGTATGTCTGAACAAAAGATGATTGAAAATGTCTTGCTAGAATGTTCATTTTCAACAAAAATATAATGGCAATGGTTTCCAACCAAGAATAATACAATCAGATCAGATAATTCTCCCAGAAATGCAAAAGACAGAAATGCAAAAACTCCAAACCACTGTAACCAGGACTTGAGCCTGAATCTGTTCATCTTTGACTGAACTCAATCAGGCTAGTGAGTCCCTTCTGCTGATCTTCTCTATTGTGCTTGGGTTTCCAGGAATAGTTGCAAAGCATCCTCATTTCATCCTGCAATGGAAGCACGGTTCTAAAATCCTTATTATCTTGAAAGAAATGGAAATGCTGCCTAGCAGTGAGTTTCCTTTTTCTCAAAGAAATATTGGTGGATGCTTGCTTTTAAAAAAACTCTGCCACATTAGGGATTCAACTGGAAAAGTTTAAGAAAAATATCGTTGGTAGAGCAGAACTTTTTTTATGCTGTCATAAAGCCAGAAGAAGTCAATTAGGTCTAGTACTTCATTAATGATGTTCACAAATCACATTTATGACAAATCTCCCATCTATTGCTCTCTTAGAATATGCCATTTGGAAAGACTAGATTTGATACTCTTATATGATGGCACTGCAGCTACTGCTGGGATAATTAATTTTTACTTGTTCTCTGGATAAACCAAGCAAAACTTTCTAAGACATTTGGCCAATTACACACTCTTTAGGGCAATGAAGCCTTTTTAGGAAGCTTGGCTTTATATTACCTCTATGATCAAAGCTTTAATGAAATGGCTTCATGACAGAAGCCACTGGAATATTGAGGAAAAGCTATAAAAATAAATTAATGTACAATTTTGAATCTGAAAAAAGACATAACTTTCAGGTTTCTGACTTTTTATTAATGTGCTCCACCAAGCAACCTCCCCTGTGTACAATTCTAACAGCTATTATAAGAACACATTTTCCTTTTGATAAATGATAAAAGCCATCCACAGGATCTTTGTATATAAGAGTATTGTATTCCCTTTGTTTATTACAGTATTTCCAGAGGAGAGGTGCTTTTTATGTTCTTATGGGGTAAACTTGGAAGGACCTAAGTTCTTTTATAGGTGCACCAGCATAAAAAAACTACAGAGGAACCTGGGGAATTGCAGGCTGTCTTGCTGCTCTGATACAGCCCATCCCCACTAATGTATGTGTCAGAGTATTGTAAAAAAAAAAATGGCAGTGAAGTTTAAACAGAGCAAGGAAAACTGTAGTTTAGGAAGAGACAAAACCTTGAAGATGCTTCCGGGCTGTATGACTCTGCTGTACTCCCAGCCCTCACACACAGGCAAAGCCCAGGTGCTCACACAACACTGCTGAGCTTGCACCATTTCCTGCCCACAGACTGATCTACAAAGTGTTTCTGAGTCACAGAGGATGTTAATGACTTTTTTTTTTTTTTTTTTTTTAATGCAAATAGAGAGAATAAGGCACCTGCATCACACAGACACACAGCAGCTCAGCCGAGCATCCTTACAGTCCTGGGAGAGGCAAATCCTCCTGTGCCTCCCTGGTTAACACCACATTTACCCCTTGTCTGACGTCTGAGTTGCCCTCCCAGCAGCACAAAGTGAGAACAGGGAGTAAGCAAGCTGCTGCTCCGGATTTTGATGTGCTCTGGTGATAGCAAAAGCCATCCTGCCTGACAGTTGGCACAGACAACGAGTGGAGGAATTAATCAGCTTACTGGCTGTGACCCTCTGGTGATTACAAACAAATGCAAAAATAAATCACAGCTATTGGTCAATGATTTCTAACACAGGATAGAAACTTCGCTTCTTTTTTTTTCTGTTTCACATGGGATCCAAAATATCCATATTCCCTTTCAGGTTTTTTTTCATTATATTTGATATATTGATATATTTGATATATTTTGCCTTTACTAAGCAGGCTAAAGAAAGGTATATGTGAAAATTCTGAAATGTAAATGCATTTCCTGATTTATGTTTATTGTAATGTAACTTATTTAAAACATAAATAATACATATTTTTATATTACTTGTTTGTATTATGCTCTTCATTCTTAAGCCAGAAGAGCAGTGAAGGCAGCAAGGGGGACATAGGATGGTGCAGAAGTGGTCAGAAGTTGCAGCTGCTGGGGACCTAGCTAGAGCATCTCATCAGGATACCAAGGCTTGTTACAGAAGGGAAATAATGAATTACAAATGCAGCCCTCATGAAGAATTGTGCCAAAAGATAAAAGGGCTGACTTCACTGCATCTCAGAGACACAGCGGCCCAGGGATCAGAGACAGCTTTTGAAGTCTAGACAGGGGCTCTCATCCCTGCTCTGACACTTTTGGGTGACCCCAGTGAAGTGTCAGTTTGCTAATCTTCAGCCAGGAGACTGTACTACTGTATTTCCTGTTAAAAACCTGCAGGCAAGCTAGAGCTGAAGAACACATCATAGCAGTAGGTGGCAAATCAAGCCCTAAGGGGTTCACAGAGGTTCATCCTTCAGCTTCACACTGATTTTCAGAGATGAGTCCATTGCACACCAGAGGAGAGGTGGAACATGGAGCAACACTCAGCCACACGTATCACAGCCTGGGGGGTGTTCACCCTGTTAGCCAAGAGCTTCAGCCAAAATGAGCCCCATTTTCACAAAGCATGTCTGCTGGAAGAGCACGAGCTGCTGCAGTAACAGAGCAGGCTTACACTTTGTGCTTCAGGGAAGCTACTGCAGTATCTGAGCTTCCTGGAAGACTCATAAAAACTGCCAGCCAGAAACAGAAAATAATAATGTTTAATGTAGCAAAAGCTTATTAGTGGTCCTCAGTGTGCAGCTGATAGGGACTGTGGCTTATTGCCAGCCAGAGAGACACCCCAGAGAGTGGATCTCCCAGGCTTAGTGCAGGAGGGCTGCTCCACCCCCCTTTCAGAGATTCCCCACCATGGAGGTCATTTCAGGCTCGCCAGCTCCACAGCACCTGCCACCACTGGGAGGGTAAGAAATCCCTTCCCTTTCTGCAGCAGAATCGTCTCCTAATGGTAATGAGGCACTCAGAAAGAAAGCATTTACTTAGACAAACATCATCATCTGTCAAAGTCATGGCAATAATAAAACCTCTATTGCTAGAATTCACTTACACTGAGTGATGGGTGGGTGGATTCAACAGCCATGAACTCTTAACTAAATGCATTTTTCCTATAAATTCCCCTGGTACATTAACTTTAGATAGAAAATAGCTGCCCCATCTCTAAGGAAACCTGTATCAATCTTACAAACCTGCAGGACAAAAAAAGTGGCAACTATTGCTGACTGAGACACATGCCATGGCCCCACTTCCCCAGACCTTTGCAGCTCCTGTAGACATTGCCCCAGGGCAGACACGACCCACTTTGCACAGGTAGATGCTCATCTTGACAAAGCCCTGAAGTCTGGTAGCGAAAAAAGCAGAGGCACTGACTCCAAGATGTGTGAATCAGACAGTTGATTAAATGAGCTGTTGAAACAAGCTTACTGATGGCAGTTTAAATGACAAGCTCCTCAATTATTTTCAATGAGGTCTGTAAGGAAAAAAAAAAAAAGAAAAAAAAAAAAAAGAAGAAATCCAGCTGATGCATTTATTGTTCTTTTTGTGAGACCAGGGATAGTGAAAGACATGGGGAAACAAGCCACAGCTCTCTTCTAGCAGGTCAGGGTGCTGGATAGCTGGGATGACCAAGTGGCAAAAGGAGGAGTTACCTCTGGTCCCTGGGTTTACAGACTGCGCTGTGGCTGCAGGTCTGCAAAGAAAGGACCTGGTCACTGGCTCCTCTTTGGTGTGCTTGAATTGATGGGTAGGTACTGAGGAGCAGCATAATTAACCTCCTAATCTCAGTCCCCACTCAGTACAAGTCTGTGGGAAATCATCAAGAGGCAAGAAGTCCTGGGGAAAAATATATAATAAAAAAGACCCTCTAGCAGGTGAAGTAAAAAGGTGAAAGACTTCACCTTTGCTTGAAAATTCATATTTTGCCACAATTCAGACACATTTCCTGGGGATAAGAAATGGTATTTTTTGCAGCCAGCCCTACAGAATTAATGAAAAATCTTCAACTTCCCAGGACCCTGGGGTCCCCTGTGGGCAATAGTCCCAATTAACATTTTCTTGATTGCTTGTCATTAGGCTTTCAGAGTGTGAAAAAGTGTTGCAGAGAAATCACAGTTCAGCCACACAGCTAATCCAGTGGAACATTTTTATTGTTGCATCTGAGCGAGGAAGCCATAAAACTGAGAGAGAGAAACTGTGCTGAATCTTTCCAACTCTTTGAAAGAGTACCCCCCAAAGATTTAGCACAATTTCCCATCTCCCAGCTGTAATTTAAATAGCCCAAAACCTATGACTTGTGTAGGAGTTTGTTATATGCTTTATTCTCTCATAACTTACACTTGAGGCCTGGTGGTGCATAAAGTGTTGGCAAATTTAAGGCACTCAAAGCACACCAGGGAAGCTCTTCGAATAATCCCAGGGTGAATCAAGAGCTGAACAAAATTATTGATGGACGTAATAATTGCAAAGATGAGGCACAGTCTCTCTGCCTTTATCTCCTCCACCTGCAGAGCCTACATGCACAGACCTTAGTCTCCCCCCAGGAATAGTCTCAAATATTTGTTCGTGTGGATGTGATTGTCAAATCAGGGCTCACAGGAATTTGCAGCACAATGTTCCCTTTAAAATCACTGGAACCCATATTCTCAGAAGACACAAGGCTTTTTGAACCTCTTGTTATGTGGCCACGGGCCCAGCCTCAGCTGTGACTAGTTCTCTCAGCTGAGGTAGACCATGTGTAGAAGGCAAAATGGAAGTCACCTGAAAAATCATTGAATCATAGAATTTTCAGGGTTAAAAAGGACCTTTAAGATGATTGAGTTCCAACCCCCTGCCATTGGCAGGGACACCTCCCACTACATCAGGTTGCTCAGAGCCCTCTCCAGCCTGCCCTTAAAAGCTCACAGGGATGGGATTTCTACCACCTCTATGGGAAACTTGTTCCAGAATTTCACTGCCCTCATGGTAAAGAACTTCTTCCTAACTTCCAACCTAAATCTAAATCCTCTAATTTGAAACCATTCCCCCTAGTCCTGCCCTGACATCCTAAAAAGTGCCTCACTAGCCTTCTTGTAGTCCCCCTCCAGACACTGGAAGGCTACAACAAGGTCTCCTCAGAGCCTTCTCCTCTCCAGACTGAATAACCCCAACTCTCTCAGTCTGTCTTCACAGGAGAGGTGCTCCAGCCCTCTGATCATCCTCGTGGCCCTTCTCTGGACACATTCCAGTACATCCATGTCTTTCCTGTAGTAGGGGCTCCAGAACTGGATGCAGTACTCCAGGTGGGAATCTCATAAGAGCAGAGTAGATGGGGAGAATGGAGCTGCAGGGCATGAATATTACAAGTTACTGGGGACCCCAAAACTGGACACAGTGCTCCAGATACCACTCATAGGTCCCAGACACAGAGAAAGGTTGATGTGCATCAGCTTGCTGCCTATCTTTTTGCTAATGCAGCCCAGAATATGGTTCTGTATAGGCAAAACCCTTCTTTACTGCATATTGCTGTGTTGTTCAACTTATTGTCCATCAGGACAGCCTGATCCTCTTAGAAACAAAGCTGTCCACATCATCCAGTCCACACCCAGTCTACATTGTTTTGAAGGGTTATGCTGGCCCAAGTTCAGGACTAATGTTCCCTGTTATCCCACGAGATAAAGCCACAAAAGCAACACTGCTTGATATATGCTACTATCCACCCAAAACACTATGGGCAGAGTGAAAGTTTGCTCCAAGAGTAAGGCTAGCCAGGCTGCTCAAGGATAAACTGGAGGGAACTACAGTTGCTGGATGGACAAGGGACTATTACCATGCTGTTGCATCTACACCTCCTGCCATTCCCTGTGGGCAGAACTGTTCAGAAAAGACCCCTTCTAGATGTCACTGGGGCACTGTGAGAGGATTGTAAGGATACAGCTATTTACTCCAGAAGGACAAATCCTGAAGCACTGTGAGAATGGCCACAGCAGGTCCCTATTGCTTGCACCTTACAAGCAGGCTGTCTCTATTGACTGAATGAAAGCCTGCAAAGGAGCTGGAGGAATAATTAATTATCTTCCTCTCTCAGTAATTACTAAACATCCATATTGCATAACATCTGTTCCTAATATTTCTAAAAATAAACAACTGTACTTGCAGTTGTGCTTATAAAGCAAAATTAAAAACCTGACATCAAGCATCCTGACTCTTTCATATGAGTACCTCAGCAGAGGAATAGGCTGCAGACAAGAATATTCCAGTCACTGGGTTAAGAAGGATGAAACAGAAGCAACCAAGCACCCCAGACATGGCCCCTGTGACACCTACCACACAGAGTGCAGACAGGATCACTGTGTCCAGCTTCAGCCCACAGGGATCAAAGCATCTAAAATGAACTAGCCCCAGCTTCCCAGTGGCCCACCAGCCCCATACAGAAAGAGCATGACTTTTCTTTGTGGCATGGAGCAAGAACAAAAACATGTCCTTGTTTTCCTTTCTTCAGCTCCTAAGTACCAACAGGTGAAGGGCAGCAAAGGCAATGACTTCTGCTCCTTGCCTATTTTCAACTAGTTTGTCTAGGCTGGGCAAAGACTGTGCCTGGAATGATCCTAAAGAGTTAAATATTGCTAAAACGTTTCTTTGAGCTTTGCTTCCATTTTTACTCAGTATTTGAGCAAATATACTCAATTATAAGTTTGATACCTCACAATCCCCACTTGGACACTATGCACACACCTTTACCCACAATTAGACCTCAGAGTGCCACAAAGGCATTCCTTTATCCCTTCAAATATATGCTCAATATCTCCTATGAAGACAGGCTGAGAGAGCTGGGGCTGTTCAGCTGGGAAGAGAAGGCTTCAGGGAGACATAATAGCAACCTTCCAGCTCCTGAAGGGGGCCTACAGGAAAGCTGGGATGGGACTTTTTTTAAGGGTATGTAGCAATAGGACAAGGGGTAATGGCTTTAAACTAAAAGAGGGTAGATTTTTCAGGAAGAAATTCTTTAGTGTGAAAGTGGTGAGGAGGTTTCCCAGGGACATTGTGGATGTGGCCTCCCTGGAAGTGTTCAGTGCCAGGATGGATGGGGCTTTGAGCAACCTGGTCTTGTGGGAGGTGTCCCTGCCCATGCAGGGGAGTTGGAACTGGATGATCTATCTTTGGGGTCCCTTCCAACCCAAACCATTCTATGGTTCCTTCTCACAAAACTAGAATGGATTCTTAATATTGTTTAAAATAATAAACAATATGAACCAAGGAGCAGTCTTTACTGAGGCCATCAAAGTACAGATCAGGTGGATACAACTCAATTCTCTGACCTCTGATACAGACTGAACACTGCAAATGGATGCTGATCTATGACAAACACCAGACCATGCCCAAGCTTTAGAAAAGGCCAGAATCATGCCAGAGATTAAATTAATAATTTAGCATTGTGCACAGCCAGGTTTCAACATTCAGGCCTGTGACAAGGTTAATTTTATTTAAGTAGTATAAACACAGCCTGAAAGCTCCTTGACATGGTGTTTCAAATCAAGCATCAGCCTTTAAAATTGAACCTTGGACACAACAGTGCTACACAGCTGTGCAGGCATGGTGCAGACTGGCTGGAAAGCAGCTTTGCAGAAAGGTGAACCTGGGTGCCCTGGTGGACAAAAATATGAGCCAGCAATGTGCCTTTGCAGTAAAAAAGGCCAACAGCCTCCTGGATAGGTGAAGAGAGATGATCTTTCCTGTCTACTAACTACTCCTGAGATCATATTTGGACAAGAAAGCATAAACTGGAGGAAGTCCAGTCAAGGCTGGAGATCTTACCCTATGAGGAAACTGGGCTTGTTCATACTAGAGAAGAGAGGGCATGTTCCTGTTGCCTTAAAAAGAAATACCTGATCGGAGGGTGTGAAGAAGATAGAGGCAGACACTTCTCGCAGGCTGAAGGTGACAGCAAAGGGTCTAAGGGTAACACTCTTGGGCTGCAATATAGGAAATTCCAATCAGACATCAGGAAAAAAAAATATGATCATTAGGGTGGACAATTTTTGGAACAGTCTGCCCAGAGAGGTTGTGAAATCTCTGTATTTGGAGATATGAACAACTTGGATGGACATGGTCCCAGACCTGCTGTGAGAAGGGGCTTAAGACTAGGGGAGGTGACTCCCAGCATATATCATTCTGCTAGGTGATGATTCTGTGAACAGATGTCTCTAAAACTATCAGAAAGGGAACTGCTTTAAAACTAAAGATAGGTGCTTTCATTCTAAATATGGCAAAATCATCTTTGATTGAGGATTTACTGAGCTGAAGATATATCAGATTTTTCTTCCTTTCAAATTTCTTGCTCCACCTTACCTAGGAAGAAAATACCTAAAAAACATACTGTGTGCCTGAAAAAATCTTCACTTTACAGTTGGCTCCCAAGCAGTAGATTGCAGAATCAAGCCCTCAGTTAAGACTGCAGTTCATTTTGACTCTATTGCCCTACTTCCCACAGGCAGTATGCAATTACTTTGAGGAAAATAAAAGATATTACCCAGCAATGGTGCATGACACTTCCAAGTCACTTCTTCTGATGAGCAAAGGACTGTAGTAAAGTATTCATTAGTAGACAGAAAGTCACATGGACAAAGCATTGATGCTTCACTGCATTTTAATTTCTTAAAAGGTAACGTGAAGAGACTCAACTTAATCAAAAAACCCCAAACAACCATGCAGTGAGCTGTTCAGATTCAGGCTTTCCAGGTACTGTCTAAACCCCTGAAACTCACTGCATCTGCCACTGCATGGCCCCATTTGTGAAGGACCAGCTGACTGTGAGATTTAAAATATCTCTTCTGAACATGATGGCTAATAAGATACAAGATCATCGATTTTTATGAGAGGGTTTACTCATTATATATTATCTACATAATATATTGACAATGCTGTAGGAAAGAGAGGAATTTTAAGAGGCCATCAGGTCCTCCAGCTTTCAGGCAGGCTCAGCAAGCCTTACACCTCTGTCAGACTAAATCTTTCTTACAAACTGACAGTGCCTGAGACTGTACAGCTTCCCAAGGCAATCTGTTCCAATGCTTAACTATCTATATACTTAGAAAGTTTCTCCTAATATCTAATCTAAATCTCCCTTGCTTACAAATTAAGTTGATTACTTATCACCCTACCCTCCCTGGTCATGAAGGACACTGATCATCAGCCTGCTTAAACTTCAATATGGTTGAAGACTACATTCCTGTTCCCCACTTTTCCTTCCCTTTTCTAGACAAGATGATTCCTCCAGCTCTTTCTCAGAGGTCACACTTCTCTCTGTTGAGCTCCTTTCAAGTTATTCTATATTGTTCTTAAAATGTGATGTCTAAAACAGCACTCTATGTTAGATTTTGCAAGTGTGAAGTAAAAGAAACTACTTAATGTCACATCTCACCTAGGATATGTCAATGCATTCAGGAGAGACATCAGTACTTTTTATGCCACCAATCATTGACCCATCTTCAGTCTATGATCCATCACCACCACCAGATCTGTTTGCACAACACTGTGGAGTAACCACTTTCCTCCACTTTGTGCTGGATTTTTCTTTCCTGAAAAACAGTCTTCAGAGTGGCTTTTTTTTTTTTTTTTTATTCCATTTCTGCATTTTTAAACCATGTATACATGATTTGAACACGATTAATTTCAGTTGTAAGCCTATCTTCTAAAATGCTTCAAGTACCTATAAGATTATTGTTCTAACAGATGTGTATTTTTTCTCATGTTCCTTCCTATCTGCACTGTATGTCATGCTATACTATTATTTTGACCATAAGCCTTGCAATATTTATCATCAGAAATATCTGCTTCAAATTTTCGTATTGTCCTTTGACTCTTGGATCTTCAGGAAGTTCTAATGCAGTCACAAATTTTTTGTTACACATCCTATTTTCTCTACATCTGCAAAGCTTTTTGGTGAGCTGATTCTTTCTCTTTAGTTAAGATTATGAGCCATAACTTTTGTGGATAGCTTTCTCCCGAGTCCTTTCTGACTTTGAGTTCTTCTATATTGATAATTCTGTCCACTTAAAACAAAATAATACATGAAAAATTGTTCCCAGCAGATTTTCAAACACATAATTGGATAGCATGTGTCCAACCAGGCTGCTTTTTACAGGGGGCTTTTATTGTCTGGCTCTCACCATTACCAGTTTTGCTGTTTGAATGCTTCTCATGCTGTTAAACACACTTCACGTACTTGCCCAGCTGATCCAATCATTTCTTGTAAAGTCTTCTTGACTCATCATTTTGCTTTTGTTATGATTTCCTTCAGCCAGGTGCTCTCAAAAATCCTATCAATACTTCCTGGAACTCAAGTAATCACAGACATGGGTCCTTTTCCCTTGCTGATATGACTGCGATATGACATTTCTTACAGACTGCATCTCATGCATGTATGTAGTGACAAGTGGTGTCCCTCAGGGTTCTGTGCTGGGACTTGTACTGTTTAACATTTTTATCAACAATATAGACAGTGGGATTGAGTGCACAGTCAACAAGTTTGCAGATGGCACCAAGCAGAGTGGTGCTGTCAATAAACCAGAGGGACAAGATGTCATTCAGATGGACCAGGACAAACTGAAGAGGTGGGCCCAGGTGGCCGTCATGAGGTTCAACAAGACCAAGTGCATGATCCTGCATCTGGGTCAGAATAATCCTCACTATCAATACAGGTTTGAGGATGAGGTTTTAGAAAGCAACCCTGCAGAAAAGGACTTGGTGGGGCTGGTGGATGAAAAGCTGGACATGAGCCAACAGTGTGCACTTTCAGCCCAAAAGGCCAGTCACATCCTGGGCTGCATCAAAAGAAGCATGGCAAACAAATTGAGAGGTGATTCTGCCACTTTGCTCTGGTAAGACCTCATCTGAAGTATTGCATCCAGCTCTGGAGCCCTCAACACAGGAAGGACAAGGATCTGATGGAGTGAGTACAGAGGAGAGCTACAAAAATGATCAGGGGGCTGGAACACCTCTCCTATCAAGACAGGCTGAGGGAGCTGGGGTTATTAAGCCTGGAGAAAAGAAGGCTCCGAGGAGATCTAATAGCAAACTTGTAGTATCTGAAGGGGGCCTACAGGAAGGCTGGAGATGGACTGTTTGCAAGGGCTGATAGTGATAGGATGAGGGCCAATGGTTTTAAATTAGAGAAGAGTAGATTTAGGTTGGATATTAGGATAAAGTTCTTTACCATGAGTGTAGTGGAAAAATGGAACATGTTGCCCAGGGAAGTAATTGAGGATCCATCCCTGGAGATATTTAAGGTGAGACTTGACAACACTCTGAGCAACCTGATCCAGTTGAGGGTGTCCCAGCTTACTGCAAGGAGGTTGGACTGGATGACCTTTAGAGGTCCCTTCCAACCCAAATTATTCTATGAACCTGTGATGCTATGATTTATATAAGTAAACACACATATACAGAAAGATGTGTAATTCTATCTCAATTAGCATCACAGCTACCAATATCACCAGAAGATGCTGAACAGATTCTTAGAAAGCATTTCCAGCAAGCTACACCCTCTTCCACTGCTGGCTTTCTCCTCCTCCTTTTCCTTCTCCTTCTCCTTCCCCTCTTTTCTCTCCTTTCTCAGTCTGTATCCTTCTCCTCCATCTAGCCATGACCCTCACTAAGAGTATAATAATTATTATTATGGCTGCAAAAGTCTTATCTACCATACAGCTCAGCAGTATTCACCTTACACAGTCTGTATGTGGCTCACAGTTCCAAATCGAACACTTTTAGAGTAGCATTCATATACAGATATGTAATATAGTTTTCATTAACGTTTTACTATTTTATATTTTAACTATCTGGCCACACACTTACAAACCAAATTAGTATGATTTTTCTTCACTGCCATAGAACTTAATATGTATTAATCACTGGTAACATAGGAGAGAGGGCTAGGCTGTGATTAGTGTTTGTCAGTGCTGCTGCAGGAAGTTCAAGAAGTTTTCTGCCAGTTTTGTGTGGGGGCCAAGGTGCCACAGCCTCTCCTGAAGAGCAAGAATAATCAGCTTGCCCAGAGCCCTTATCCAAGGAATATCAAACTGGTTACCCAATGTCAATTAACTCTCGAGGTATTCCTGTGTGTCACATTACTATTATTATTCACAAACAAAACAAACTTTGCTAATTTACCATCAAGGTAACTGAAGTAATTAACAGAACCCATATGCAAAACACATGACTATTCTCATTCAAAGCCTCTCAGCTTTCTAAAAGATTGAGATACTCATACAATTATGGATTCCTTTTCAGTTCAGAGGCAACATTAATTAAATGTGCTGGCTGAAGCTGCAACCCTGCCCTTCCATCTGAGGTCTGAGTGAGCTCAAAGCCAGATCTGTTGCTTCTCACGTTTAGTGAGTATTTTTCACCTCCCTCAGAGCAGCTACACGTGGTCCTTGCAGGCAAGGGAGGCTGTGCCCGCCACATGGATATGCTGAAACATAAGTCTTAGCTAAATACCTGAGGGTATTTTTGTTTACCTAGAAGCATAAATTATGAGCCCCCAAGAAAGTCTGTCTGCACAACCAAAGATAGGTAATAACTGCTGACAGTCTCACATGATATATAGCTTTATTTTGACATCTAAAGGATTATTTTCAATTATTTCCTCCTGGTCAATTATGCTTATTCTAGCCCCATAATGCAATGTGTCAGTCATCTCTGGGCATAAAACACTTCAATGGTGTACAGTAAGCTTTTTCTCTCCACACAACATTTCTTTGGACTTACAATTACATTTCATAAAACCTCTGTACTGTAATTTAGCATCCCCTTTCAGAATGGTAGGTCTGCATTTGTACAAAACAAACAAACAAAAAGGTATAAAAATGCTTTATCTTTAAAGCTCTCATTTCTTTTTTGTATGAGTTATCCAAATTTTGGTTAAAGTGTTGCAGTACGAGGAGAGAAATAATTAGTATAACACCCTGACAAGTCCATTCCACAACTGGCAGTCTTACATTATTAGTTTGGCTTTGAAATCAGTTAACTTTACCATGACTTTGCTAATACTGGATCAGCAATCCCTTGGATATTTATTATACCACTTGCTTCCAACCTCAAATTATTTCACAGCATTTTAGAGGAGTACAACCTGCTGGCTAGGGCTGCACCAGAGTTTTCTGCTCTGCTGCAGATTTCTTTTATGAAATGCAGCAAATCACCAGGTGCTTCCAGCACTGGGATTTGTAAAGGCAGATACAGAGTAGACTGTAGCAGGCTCAGATACCTTGATTGGTTTCCTATGTAGCAGATAAAGCAGCAAAACTCAAGGCAAAGCCATACAGACAGGGAAATAGACTTTTATTTTCAAAGAAAAAGAATTTCCTTCATCACACACATTTTCTCAAACTTTTCTCATTCTTCTATGCTTATGAGCACTGAGATGTGTGTGTCCCAGTAACCTGTCCAGGATGACTTACAGTGACACAGGGGATGAGGAACACAAGGAAAAAGTCCTCTTCCAGCCTTCTAGGTTCATCCTGAGAAGTGATGAGACACATAAGCTTTGGAGACGTCATGATTTCTCTTGCCAAAGAAGATTCATGTCCAACATGAGTTGTTTTCCTCCAGTGTGATATCTGTGATAAGGTCTGTGATCTTGGAGGAGCCATCATTGCTTCCAACAGTTATCCTTGCTTTTATTTACATCCTTCTTTTATTTCATCTTGCCTTTCTCAGTTACTTTAAATACTACGTTGACATTTATTTTGGTACTTTTATATATGCAGAGTCTCATTCACACTCTATGTGCTGTTCGATTTGATTTAGAAATTTCTACACCTAAGAATGCACTAGCAGCAGTGAGGGACTCACCTTAACATGTAGGGCAAGAGCACATTCTCCCCCAGATGCCATCTTTCACAGCTGTCAGGTACAGGAACTGGATATCCAGGATATGGAAACCATTTATTGTAAGAAAAAGCAGAACCACAGAGGTACCATGGAATGAGTTTGTGATAAATTGCCCTATCCATCACCTCAAAGGCACTATTTTCATTCAAGCTATGGATCACAGTCCTGAACAGGGGCTAAATCAGAGACATGAGCCCAGATTTTCTACTAACAGATGGAATTTCATAGGAACACAAGTCACACTGGAATTATTGATTGCACAGGCACAGTGGGTGTCCAAAAGCAACTTTCAAAGCTTATGGCTAGGAACTTAGAACCTAAGCATGGCTTAGCCAATCATGATTATGTTCATTTATTGACCCAACATGATACTTTTGGGTGCTTGGAAAAAAAAAATTCTCCTAGAACTCAGGAGACCAAGAGCAGAATAGGGATCCTAAGTTCATACAATCACTTTTGAACATTTCAAAGGCAATTCATATGTAGGAAAAATTCATCTTACTGTTTTAATGAGTGTTACTAAGTAGCACAGTTCCTCTTGTTCCACAATTCTCAATTAGCCTCATGCACATTGGTAATAAGAATCAAGATCATTAACCTGTAAATCATTGGTTCAAATCTTGAAGAGGTCATTAGTGACTAGAAGGCATTAGTATCTAATGACTGGTTTCATTCCATTGGACAAATAGTCACCACCACAGCTGGCACTAGTAAATTATTTCAGTAGAGACCTAGGAAATGTACCAGGTCCACATTTGGCTTCTGCCAATCCGATATCCCAGCCAGTCTCTCCATTAAGCTTTGAAATTGTTTTTTCTAAGTGTTTTCAAGAGCAGTTCTTGGAATATTGCTGGGAAATGACAGAACAGTCTGAAAAAAATAATTTTTAATGCCTGAATCAAGTTTTCTAGGGATTTCTCTCTTGTAACTCAATCACAATAGCCTGAAAAAAACACAACAGAATGAGAAATTAATTTCCCACAGCTGCAACATTTTATATCTCTATATATCCTGTGTGAATTTCTCTGCTTGATCAACACCTGGAAATCCCAGTGGTCCCTGCTAGTATACAGAACCACTCTACAGAGTACCTGCAGCAAGCCTCACCCATCTGGCAGCAAGCCTGTGATACTGGGACCCAGGGACTGACTCTTGTATGCCACTGAGGTCAGACCCTTGCAATCCAGAAGAGCCCAAGAGCATCCATGTCACAAGCATGGACAGACACGTAACATTTCCAACAGCTTCTAGCAAACTTGGAAGGACAGCTTACTGAGTAAAAATACACCATAATTGCTCAGTTTCTTCTAATTTAAGCATTTTTTACTGGGAACAGAGCACTGGGTTAGAAGGACCTTTGTTCAAGCACAGCCTATGTTTTCTTAAGCAAGACTAGAAATGCAAAGACCAAAAATCACAAAAGGTGCAATATATCACAGGAGGAAAGCAGAAGAAATTAAGGGTATCGTAAACACCCAAAGCACTAATAAATGTGATTTTTAAAAATTAAAACCAGCAGTAGAGCCCAGGTGCCAGCCCTTTAAAAGCTTCCATCTGACTACACTGGTAGCAGCCTCGTACAGCCACTCTCAAGTCTTTACAACAAGTTATTACATGAGTTAGAAGACACATGCTGACCTTTGCAGTCCATTAATTTTATTTTTTCCTCCTTTTCAATTACTGCAAGACCTTGAGTCATTCCAGATAACCCCAGGAGAATTGTAATTAAGAATTAATATAAAGCCAACGTATGGTGCAAAGTTCTGAAGTACTTTTGTCACCACGTGTTTATGGTAATGAAAACGTGATGAAGATTATATCACTGAGTAAAACACTTTTGAACATACAGTCACTGACCTGCAAACTGTTCACATGGTGAATGCATTAGGACATTTGCCTAAAGATCTCTCTCACAGATGAGAAATAAGCCTAGCTCATTTTGAATAGGTTTTAACAAACTAATCACCACCTGCAAGTTTTACAAGTTGTAAATCCTCACGCCTCCTCCTGCAAACAAGTCTTAGGTGTTCAGCATGTAAAATCCAATTAATAAACAGTTTTATGGGGTGTGTGTTTTAAGCTACTACCTGTCGAAAGCAGTAAATCAGGCCCTCATTTCTTTTGCAGTTATAACACAGGTCTGGGTCAGCCCACATTGAAAATACCGCTCCAGCAAGGATTAATTGTAGAAATAACAAGACAAGATGAAGCAGCATTTGCATTTCTTCCTCCTACCTGTCAGTCTGTCAATCACATCTTCAAACACCGTTCTGGTGCTGAACCATGTCATGCAGCAACGCAGCCAGAGAGAGAAAATATTTTCATATGGACCCAAAACTCCTCGTCACACTTGGTTATGAAGGTGCATAATCAAATGTTAAAAGCATCCAATAGAGTAAAAATTCAATTAGATAGTTACTTATTATTTGTCATAAATTTGTTGTAGCTCACATTAGAAAAAAGCAGCAGGAGAAAAGAGAGCCAGTGGACACGTCCCCTCTCCTCTCCTCTCAGGTACCACCCCAAAGCATGAAAGACTTTGTGCTGCTTGTAGGATATCAGCTGTCCTTGTAACCTTCCTGCCTGTGTGGAGGGTGAGAACAGGTTCAGGAAGATCATATGCTCACTGCACAAGGTGCCATCAACCTACAGACCACTGAAAGCTCCTTTCTGGACCTGTGCTTTTGCCTGGTTTCACTCCCTGATGTCCTGTGTTCTGTTTGCACCAGGCTCAGGCTTCATGGGGCAATATTGCTCTGAGCCTGACATAACTAGGCCCTGGAGGACGTAAAAGGCAGAAAGAGCTACTGTCCGTATTTTACCTCAGCTACATAAAAATAGAGCACTCCAGTTTCCAAAGCAAGCAGTTAATCTTCATAAGCATAACCTATATTTTCTGAAGGAGGAGAGAAAGAAAGAATGCTCTCTGCAAGTTTTTCTTTGACATATTTTTACTAAGCTTTCTGATTGCATTAATAAAACATAAGAAAACATATATTTAAAAAAACTGCACTTAAAACTTTGTTTGATCTGCAGCAAACTGACAAGCCAAAAAAAAGTTATAGATGGTGGTATTTTTATTTCAGATAAAGGAATAGAAATAAAAGATACAAAGTGAGGACAGCAAAAGTGTCTCCAGAAGAAATTTATAAGTTGTGTTGCATTAAATTAGGCAATTATAATATGGAGGCACAGAGGTCAACACTTCTTGGGGTTTCTGAATTTGTTTTCTTAGGACTTGACAGTGAAACTCAGGAAGAGATCTCAGTGGAGGGTGACATTTAGCTGTGCCACATTAGCAAGGAGCCTCAGGAGGAATTCACAGGTTCCTATTTTGTCTTCCTCAGAGGGGAAAGATTTTCACTACGTGCTTGAAAAAGGGTTTTGCTTATTGCTTTCTTCTCGACTTCCACTTCTCCACTCCAGTCATGTCTAATGTCAGAGAGACCCAAGCACTTTAGAGCAATGTTCATTGCTGCATCATAACAAAGATGAACCTCTGGGAGGGACCTAGCAATACACTTTATAGCTAGCCAGACTCAGAAAAAAACTATTCTCTGACTTTCTCTTTCTTCTATAAAAATAAAACAGATTCCTCATCTTTTATTGGATGTGGGGGAAAACATTGCAACCCAGGATGAGGAAAAGGCTGACATACTTAATGCCTTCTTTGCCCCCATCTTCATTAGTCAGATCAGATGCCCCAAGGGTATTCAGCCCCCTGAGCTCGAAAATAAGGAGGGAGAGCAGAACAACCCCCCCATAATCCAGAAGGAAGCAGTTAACAACCTGCTAACCCTGCACAAGTTTGTGGAGTTCAGATGGGATTCACCCCAGAGTATTGAGGGAGCTGGCAAAGGAGCTCACCAGGCCTCTCTCCATCATTTACCAACAGTCTTGGTTAACACAGAAGGTCCTAGATGACTGGAGGCTTGCCAGTGTGAGACCCATCTACAAGACAGCCAGGAGGAGGATCCAGGAAGCTACAGGCTTGTCAGCCTGACCTCGATGCCTGGAAAAATTATGGAGAGGTTCATCTTGAGTGCACTCACATGGCAAGTGCAGAACAGACACAGCATTCTCCTTGAGAAGTTGGCAGCTCATGGCATAGACAAGTGGACTCTTCATTGGGTTTAAAACTGACTGGCCAGGCCCAGAGAGTTGCAGTCAATGGAGTTACATCCAGTTGGTGACTGGTCACCAGTGGTGCTCCCCAGGGATCAGTTTTGGGGCCAGTCCTGTTCAGTATCTTCACTAGTGATCTAGATGAGGGGATTGAGTGATTACTCAGTAAGTTCGCAGACAAGCCCAAGTTGGCTGGGAGAAATGATATGCTCGAGGGTAGGAAGGGTCTCCAGAGGGACCTGGACAGGCTGGATCAGTGGGCCAGGGCCAATAATGTGAGGCTTAACAAGGCCAAGTGCCAGGTCCTGCCCTTGGGTCACAACAACCCCATGCAATGCTACAGGCTTGGGGAGGAGTGGCTGGAAAGCTGCCAGGCAGAAAAGGACCTGGGAATGTTGGTCAGCACATGGACAAATATGAGCCAGCAGTATGACCAGATGGCCAAGAAGGCAAAGAGCATCCTGGCTTGTATCAGGAATGGTGTGGCCAACAGGAGAAGGGAAGTGACTGAGCCCCTGTACTTGGCACATAAAGTACTGTGTTACGTTGAAACAGAGCAAGGCCCTGATAAGGAGCAAGGCCCTGACAAGGTTAACTCCTGTTTTGAGAATAATTCAGAGTGTAGATCCTGTTCTTAAAACAAGATATATCCAAAGCTGACCATGCAACAAAAGAATGTAAACACACCTTCATAAAAGAATAATATAAAGATGTCATAACTAGCAGATAAGAAGCAAAGTAATGGCTTGAGTCTAACATCGTCTTGCAACACCATAATGGAGTCAGCAAAAATTCATCCAAAGACCCCCTGAAGACCCTGGAACATCTCCCCAAAAGGCGACTCCACCCAGAATCTGCCTATTATGAATATTAAAACTACATGTTGCAGTCACATGAATATGTATGTAAAGATGTTGTAACCTCCCCTGAGAACTGTATAAATTACCTAGCTTTTTACTAACAACTTGGAACTTTTTGTCCAGCGTGAGCTGGAGGTTCCCCAAGGTTGCAATAAATACCTTTGCTGCTTAAAGGCTCAAAACTCTATCTCTAAACAGTTCTGTTAGGCCTTTTTGGGTTTCAATGTTCTGGGCCCCTCACTACAGGAGAGACATCGAGCTGCTGATGCAAGTTCAGAGAAGGGCAGCCAAGCTGGTGAAGGTTATCAGGAGTAGTCAGCATGGATTTACCAAGGGGAAATCACACTTAGCTAATGAAATAGCCTCTTATGAAGTTGTGACTGAATGGCTAGATGCTGGGAGACCAGTGGATGTAGTCTACCTTGCCCTTAGCAAGGCTTTTGATGCAGTCTCCCATAACACCCTCTTGAGCAAGCTCAGGAAAGGTGGGATAGAAGAATCAGCACTGAGATGGATTAAGAACTGGCTACACAATACACAAGCTGCAGAAGATGCTATGAAAGCAAAACTGCTAGATTATACAGAACAGTCAGTTCTTGCCCCTCCAACTTGACTTCACAGATCATCTGTGCAAGTTTATGAACTCTTTACAGTGGGCTCATATTAGCTGCAACTGCTGTGCTTTCTTTGGCCATAAAGCACACAGGACATGACAAGAGGGGGAAAATCTGTGCATAAGGCATATCAAATGCAAACAAGGCATTTTACCCAGTTCCACACCCATCCAATTCTGTGGTCTTTAGATTTAATGTCATATATTACCTTATGTTTGATTCTTTGGTTAAAGTACAAGCTTTAACCTTTACATTTGTTATTTTTAAGGAAGAACAAATGAAGGCTCCCTGCCTCCAAATTTTCATTGGCACAGATATTCATACTGATTAAACTGGTTCTCTTGAAGTTAGCAAGAGTATTCATGGGTAACAGTCTGCAGAATGAAACCAGAGGAGATGCTGCACTAGCGGCTATATAACATAAAAAATGTGGGTGCATACACCAAAAATGCTGGTCTGGAAAGCACAGGTCCACGACCAAGAGAACAGAAGTATTTCACATGTGCCATGGAGCTCTGCCCAGGATCCCAATATGAACAATACAATCCATGCATACCCAGAAAAAATGATCATTCAACATTCTTTTTTCCAAAGCTGGTAAATGGCCCACTTGAACTCCTCACAAAATTTGCTGGGGGCAGAGAGGAACAGGGTTTTCAGAACAAGCTATGAAATTGTAAAATTTATGACCTGGAGGCCACAGTTTTTGAGCCAAGAGTCCAAAATAGTTCAGTTGCTTTAACACTAGAAGTCCAAATTTTATGGAGAATGTTCACAACCAATAAGAACACAAGGGGTTTTCATGCCAGCTCTTGCTAGGTAATGAAGCCTCTCTACTGAAGTGTTCACAGGCAATAAAAGTAACAGCTCAATTCCACTTATTTCCCCCATGCATCAGCAGACTTCTACACTTTTATATCTCTGGAATGTATGCAAATAATGCACGTACCCATCACTGTGGTGTTCAGGCGTTGTTCATCTTGAACAAATGCACACTGTTCAAACCTCCCAATATCCAGATCTAATTTTGTGGTTTCTGTCCATTATTATTTGTTCCATATGTTTGGGAATGAGCCAGTGAAGCTTTCTTGGCTTTGCTCCCACTTCTTCCTGTATTTGGGCAAGTTGTCTAATTATTTTAAATATAATTCAAATATTCTTCTCAAGGTGCTGGGAGACCTTCTGTGCTTAAGATAGTAAAATTTGTCATAGTAGGTCTTTCTTCTCTTCCCTACTTATTAGATTAAGAATACCTTTGTGACCATTTAAAGTTCATTTGCACATCTCCCAACAAGAACACAGTCAGCACCACTGCCTGGACCTTTCTTGATCCAGGTCATAGGGTGTGCTACCTGCACTGTGTGGATCAGTTACATTTTGAGATCTGAATGTCATTATTCCAACCTTCTTCAATTGCAATGAGATCTTACAACAGAGATCTGCCATGGAGATGGGAATGTCCACAGACCAGAAGCAGATCCAGAAGTTTTCTGAATGCTTCAATTTATAATCCAAGGGCCTCGTCCACCCAGCTGCCAACTTCTGCCTGTGCTTGCATTTTCCAGAATGTGTGTCTTCCACTACTCCTGAACGGCTGTTGAGGCTGCAGATTGTCACAACCATTTGTCCCTGCAGACACAGGCAGCAGCTTTTCAAATGCGTCCAGGAGTCTAGCTTTGACTTGTCTTTCCCAAGGGGTCATTTCAAAACACAGACCTGCTTCTGCTTGGTGATGCTTTCTCCTAACAATTTTGTGCACAGCAGAGTGAAAGCCCTTATCCACAGAAACATGTACATTCAGGGCAACAGCAGGGAAACTTCCTCCTAATGCCTGCATTTTAATCCTGCCCTGGAGAGTTTCTTGCCATAGTTGCACTCTTGTTAAGGTTGGTTGTCAGCAGCTGACCATTTTCCTAGCACATCTGGACCTTAGGTATCTATAGCCAAAAGTTACTGCTGAAGGCATTCATTGGGATGTCTTCAGTTTGCAATTCATGCTCAAACTCTTGCATTCCAGCAGCTTTTACTCCACATCCAGCTTGCATCAGCTGGTACCAACATCTGGCCCAAAGTTTAAAGCTCAGGTCGAGATAAATCAGTACAGACTTCAGCAATTTTTCTCCTATGCAGCAGAGTCCTGCACACTGTACTGAAATGAAAGAGTCCATCAATTTAATTCCAGCATCATGCACTTGGATGTTATACCAAATTTCCCATGCCCTAGCAGCTGTGCTGTCAATTGCCAGGTAGGCTCTGTGGGAAGTGCACAGTCAGGGATAGACTGGAAAGAGCTCTCGCAAGTCAGATGGATAAATGGAGAGCAGGTGGGCTTGCAGGTCCCTGTGGATTGCAGGCAGCACTAGCTCTCTCCAAAACAGTGTTAGGGAACATGCTTAACTATTGCCAGTACCAACAAAGAAACAGAGCTGTCTGTCCATTATCTTCTCACTTAAGATATTATTTTAAATTATTCCAGAGCAGTTTTTGCTCTAACAGAACAAGTCAGATACCCAACATCTCTGCTGCTTCCTGTGTTAGCTGTACCAAACACTGAGCACTAAGTGAAGATGGTTTCTGGTTGGATTTTGGGTAGGCATCAGTCCTTTAGTGACTGATCAGAGACAAGGGTCATTGTCTTTGGTTCACTTTCTTTATACAATAAAAAAGGAAGGAAAGTCTACTATGGTTCTTAAAGAACAGTTTTACCTGGATTTGTTTTAACTTATGTTACTGTGAATCAGAAATAGTGCCATTTAGCTATGTGGTATCATCCCAGTGTGAAACAGCCATGAAATCAAAACCAATGACATGGTCTTTAGAATAATGGTCTCAAAGTTCCTTCTCATCATGAGAGGTATTGCTAAAAGAGGGGTTAAATGCAATCCATTAATTTGAATTCTACATAGTTTTCAACAAAAGTCCAAGAATAATTTTGTGCTTTTTTTCTTCTTGCATATTATGCATATCATCCATCCATCCAAACCCAAAATATCCTGAAAGTCTAAATGCAGGACACCCCACAATGCCTAACTAGAAGCAGTAATTAAAAATAAATAAAAACAGTGCTTAAACTAAACTCTGAATCCACAGTCCCTTTGATAACCCCTCCACCTATTAACTCGTAAGTGTGTGTGGAAGAAAACACAGACATGGAGTTAAGGTTTTCAGGACAGCTTTGCCTCTAAATTACCTGTCTGTTGTAAATTGGCTACTTTGGGCTACATAGTGCTCAGTAAAGCAGCAGAGAAGGAGTTTCAGAGAAGCAACTGAGAGATCAGTAACTTGGTTTTAATTTTAACAAAAATGCATTCAAGAATAAGTACAGAGAAAATAAAGCCTGAACATATGAAGAATCCAAGCATCAGCTAAAGGAGACTACTTTGTCTCTTCAATCAATACAGAAATTTGAGAAAGAATTATTTTTATTTTTAGAATCCTTCAACCTTCATATAGAAAACATGCAGGTGATACCTGAACTGGCAAAGATGACATATTCATTTATCATCTACAGTCTCCAACATTACCAAGCTATTTCATTTGTTTTGTTAGGAGCATAATCAGAAACTGCCTCTTCCCAGAGGAAACAAGATAAGCTCTCAAACACTACACAGAGACTTCTCTGAAGTAGGAACTCTATATCAAATCTCCCTGCATAGCAGTAAATATTACTTTCTCAAGTATGTTTAACCTCTGGACTTCACAGAAAAAAGTCTTTCACAAATCATTCTGCTTCATATTCTTATGAGCAGAGCTTTCATACAGCCGCCATCTTTATAGTTAAAAAAACCAAAAGAGAACACATAAAAAAAAAAAAAAAGCTTTCACCTTTTGCCCTGTGCTCTTGAAAGTCCTCAGTGAAGAAATAAAAAGTTCTCATTTGATCTTGTAACAGATTTCTCCTGCAAAACATTATTTCAAGTAGTAAATAGTGCTCTCTAGAAAAGGTATTTCCTCTAAAATACTTTCAAATAATAATTCTAAGTCAGACAAGAGCTAAAATCCAGTATTTGCACAGACTGGAAAGCTCAAATTGCTTTCTAATTTGATTTTTCCTATCTGCTCCTGAAAAAGTCACCAAGACCTGCTGATAAAAGCACCAAGACCTGCTGATAAAAGAAACTCAGAGGAGAACTGCAAACCTGGTATTTATTTTTCTCTCATTCACCTCAAAAAGATAATCTTCATCTCAGAGAGCCTTCCCTAAAATACGAGCTCTGCTTTATCACCAGTGTGTGCAGCAAGCACAAGTTGCAATCCACAACTGTGATTCCTGGGCATGGCAGTAATGTGCTTAACAGGGAAATAACCACTGCAACAGCACAATATTAGTAAGCATCAGTAAAGTCTGCATCTAGTCCAGATTTTCTTATTTCATGGAGAGGATTTATTAAGTTGGTCCACAGCTCAAGATCTCCACCTGCTCTGCATTAGACCTGCAGAATTCACTTTTTCTCAACTACTTCTTGCTACTAACTAAGCATATGCAGAGCACCATGGGATCAGAGTAAAGTAAATTACCCAACTAATGCTAAAAGGCTGAGTAAGTTGCCCTCAGGGGGTCCCTGTAACTTGGTTAATACCTACGTGCAGCTGTTAAAAGCTGTTGAAATCATGGTGCTAAAAAACTGAAAAAGCATGACACAGAAAGTGGCTGACTAAAATAACCAAGCCATGAAAATAAAGTCAAGGTGAATAAAAGAAAGGAGGGACCAAACCAAACCAAAAAACCCAAACACAACAACCAAATAAAAGCAGGGCAAAGAGATATGCAGAGCTGATAATCATCTTAGATCAGCATTCTTTCCTCTCCTTACTTTCTCCTCCCCCTCCCTTTTCCCCGTTTCGTAACTTCTTGACTCCACTTACATAATTCTTTTTCCTCTACAGTCAGATTAGCATTACAAATCCTCAGGCTGGATTTCCTGAAGTGAAACAGGGTCAGTGAAGATCACTGGGCTCAGCTCACTCCTGCTATAATCTCACCCAAATCCATGGAGTTACATGAGGGATGAACCAGTGATGTTTCCCGAATCTTCTGACATCCAGCTTTGTGGAGCTCTGTAACTCCAGACGGATGATACACACTGAAGGGTTTTCTGAACACAGCAGGGTAGGAACAGGAAATATGAGCTCTTTGGGTGGTTTTCATCACTGTAGTTGCACTCCATCTACCATATATCAGAACAGTTCCCATGTTCCCTACCCAAGATTCATAACAGCTCTAAAAACACAACCATACTTCACCATGTTGAAAAACAAATTTCTCTATAGCTGGAGAAATATATTTTTCTAGGTGCAACAGCAAGGAACACAATGTCCTTTAGAGCAACTTAACAAAAGAAATGCTCTGATTCATGGAAAGCCTTTTGTAATCTCTGCTTTTTTATCTGCAAACTCTCTGCATTTGTTTATTCATGAAATGATAATCCTCTCCCCTTGTCTCAGTGAAAACTTCCTGGGAGATAAAAAATAATTTGTACAAATCTGCTGTATTGGCTGTGAGTAGTAATAACCAACTCACATCAAGGCTGTATGTTTTTTTATTATTGTTTGTACTAGTGCTGGGAGCCTCTTGCTGGCACTGGATGTCACTGTCTTGGAACTGCATGTCTTAGGAATGAGAGGCACTGATGGATCTGACTGGTCAGATGCACCACGTTTTAAATGGAAGAGGCAGGAGAAAATGGATCAGAAAATAAGACTGCAAAAGACCTCAAGAGGTCATCTAATTTTGGATGTGTGGCAGACTCACTTATGACTAATCAGCTCCTGCTATCAGTTGTTTCACCTGTTTTATAGATGGAAAATTAAGAGATTGTGTCATGCCCATGAAGCCTACTGCCTGGCTGTGGCAGAAGTGGGAGTTAAATTCAAACCTCACAAGTCCTGATTGATGGAGTCCTTGAAAATACTTTATGTTAACTGAACTTGGGAGCCTTTAAGGAAAACAATCATAAACCTGCTATTGTATTTGCTACTGTGAAACATTGAGTTAAAGAAAATCTAGCTATCAGCTACAATTTTTTAGTTGCTCTTCTGCACTCAGAAAAAAAAAAAAAAAGCACAAAGTCCACAAATAGATGTATATATTAAAATATTTTCACCTCATTTATCACGTTGCATTAGATATTCATATTTCCTTAACCATCAGTAGTAAAACACTATTGAAAGTCACACCATACAAAAATTCACAGAAGATAAAATACTAAGATCAAACACACTCTATATTCAACAATGACTTTTTACACCCTGCAATGCATCTTTTCCCATGTATTCTGTCTATTCCGTGGAGCAGCATACATGAGTAATATCAGATAAGCTCATCTATTTAGTCAGTTATTGTATATACCAAGTTTTCTGTTTCAATACAGAAGAAAAAAATAGTTCCAGATTACAGAGGGATCTTTTTCTACAACTACGTTAGCATTTCTCCTCTGAGCTGAAGTGTAATCATCCGGTTTTTATAGGTTACTGTTTCTACCTTCTATTTCAAATAGGTTTCATACATTGATGCAACCCAGGCAAGATTAATATGGTTTTCCTCTTTAAAACAAATCTTTTGATTTGTTGCTGAATGGACTGTTCTCAGGTATTGCTATCTAACTGCAAAGGACAATGCTGTTTTTCATTCCCCTCTGAAAGCAGCCATCCAGATCTAGATATTACAGTACTTTGAATTTAGAAACCATGAAATATAAATGTGTTCCTACCAAGAATGAGCAAGAATTAAATGAATGTTTATTTTATGTCTGAAGTACCTTTTGCATTTACCTCCCATTTATGACACAAAAATACCCACTAAAATAGACAGCTAACACTGAAGATTTCTTCTGAATGACAAACATACAAGTTAAAATGTAATGACATACAGATTACATGAAAGAAAAATATGAGTAATTACACTTAGTTAAAAACTTAATGTAGTACTTCTCTGTTGGAAAATGTAATTTTTTAAGCTAACACATCTTGGGAGAATGCCCTGATAAATTCTAATTTTTGTTTGGAAAAAAAAAATTCCCTGGGAAATTATTTCAAATGTTTCAATGTGTTACTTGGATTTTTTGCTTGAAAACATTTTTACATTATATAAAATATATAGTCTACATGTTAGAATGGAAACAAACAAACCAGTATGATAGCTTCATTCACATTAAATTTCAGTTTTCACTCATTTTCTATCCAACTTGGAAATAAGATGACATTTCTTATCCATTGGATTTCCTATGAGATAAGGAGTCTGTTTTAAGTTTTTAGGTAATACTTACTGTTTACCAGATAAATGGTTCCTTCCCTCATAAATAATACTCTCCTCCAGACACAAGCTTCTACAGTTAGCAAAGTTGAATATTAGAACACAAAATATAGTCTTTTCATCTCAAAAAAAAAAAAAAAGTCCTTTTCTTTCATCCCTGCTATGCCTGCTCCTTGCTTTCCTCTGCAATCTCTGTCTCTGCCCAGCTGAACATGTCAAGTTATTTTGAAAGTCTGGAAGCTCTCCCTCCTTCCAGAGGACTCCACCTGAACCAGAGTCCAGTGGTGAGGCCAGGCTGAGGGGCAACCCTCCTCCTTACTGCCCAGCCAGGTCCTTTCCCCAGGAGATGTCCTTAAGCTCTATTAGAATAGAATAGTTCTGAAATGTCAGCCAAGCAGGTGTTACCTCTGTAATAGGACAGAACAAGTAAAAACCTTTATCTATAGCCCAGAAAGTCATCATCACTCTAGACCAACATAAACACTCTAAACCAAAAGAAATGGAAAATTTTAAATGGGTGAATGAAGGACTGTTTAAAGGATCAAAGGAAGACTCAAAGTGGATGAATGACTACATAGCGAGAAACTCAGGAACTAAAAAAGTTGTTGTTCATTATTGATGGGTGCTCCCAAAACACAAAGAAAAGGAAGGCTTATGGTGATACTACTGATGAATATAGCTTATTAAACTCAGAGAGGCAAACGGTAGTTGGTATTATTTTATTAGACTCTTAACCTGTGTTTCTGGGAAACGACACAGACAAAATGTTTTGTTGCACAGGTGAGTCTCCCTTTCTTGAGAGAAAGGCTAGGAAAATGGAAAAGTAGTAATTTGGCTACTGAGAGAAAGAAAAAAAAAATAGTGCAATAGTTTACACTCGGGAGGTGTACTGCATATGGGTTTTGGAGTCCCCCTCCTCCCCAGTGTACAACTACAGGACCAGGTGTAGAACAAGGCCAAACAGACTTTTTGATCTGGAAAAGGCTCACATGTGTCAGAAATGTGAAGTTTAAACAAAATTTTAGAGGACAGATACAATTTTTGCAGAGTATGAAGAGCAAGATCCTCTAAAACATTTGAACTACTCAAATTATGGTGGGGGCTTGATGAGAAAAAAATTCATCACTTCTGTTTCCAGAACCTCAGAAAAAGTCACACGCTATCCATTACACTATCCCCTCTGGGAGAAGCACAGAAGACATCCTCTCCAGTAATGGCACAGCATCAGCCCATTGAACATTGCTCTTGGATCAGCCTGATTTGCAACTAATACTATCAATTTCAGTGAGATAATTCACATGCAGGAGTTAGACCACAATATCTGTGCTAGTGGAAAATGTGTATGAAGCACAATTTGCTCTGTATGAATGCTATTTAATGTGTACCCTTGCTGTTTCAAGATGGCAAAACCTGAGTATAATCAGTTGTGGTTATACTACAGGACTCTGCCATACTGCCTTTGCTGGCAGGGAAGATTCTTTTTAGGTTACCTTGATAAAGGGTATTATTTTAAGTACAAAGCAACTTAATTCTGTTCTCTAGGTCACAAGTTGGATATTTAGCTGGATACAGTATGTCTAGAGGTAACCAAATGGAGAATCGTTACAGGTTCATTTCACAATTTAGTTCTGCTGTATCTGAAAAAGAAATGGGCATAGGTTAATCCCCTTCTGCTTAGAGGAGAAGTGAGCAGAAAGACTGCCTAGAGCAAAATTAAGAAACAATTTTCTCATCTCACTGTTCCCATTTTATCTCATCTTTTCATTTTATCTTGAGGATGCTGCCAATAGTGTTAGTTGTGGAATTAACATCTTGCCAAAATAGTGAGAAAAGCCTTTTAAACAGTGAGATCTTCTAAACAGTGAAATCTATTAAATTATGCATCAGTCTTCACAGGGAATAGGAGATTTATTGCTTAAGAAGTTTGAAAAAGGCATGGATAGTTCAACAAAGGGAAGTGCAAAGTCCTGTACCTGGGGTGGAAAAACCTCAGGTACCAGGACAGGCTGGTGGCCACCCAGCTGGAAAGCAGCTTGGCAGAAAAGGACCTGAGGGTCCCAGTGGATAACAAGATGAATGTGTGTCAGCAAATGGGCCCTTGCAGCAAAGAAGGATGATGGTATTCTGGGCTGCACTAAGCAAAGTATTGCCAGCAGGTCAAAGGAGGTAATCCTTCCCTCTACACAGCCCTGGTGAGGCCACACCTGGAATACTGTCCCCTCAATGCCACCGTCCATGTCGCCAACAAAGATGTTAACATTGATCAGTCCCAACATTGATCCTTGAGTCTCCTGGCCCAGTTTTACATTTTATTTTATTTTATTTTATTTTATTTTATGCGTCCTGTCTTAATACTTTATCTGAATAATAATTTCCTAGCAATTTTAAAATGCGTATAGCCGTGGGAAATCTGTCCCAGCAATAATAAGAAATTACACCATCCATTTAAAGGGAGTTTCTTTATCTTTGCTGTTGACACAGGTACCTTTGTGAATGCAAGGGAAAATGAGAAAGGAAGGGAGAAAATTTTCTGATGGTTTGTCTCCTCTGCATCAGTTATGCAAATTATTATGCACAAGTAGTTCTCTTTTGATTAGTCAGACATCAAGTGAGACATTCATGCTGCAAAACCAATAACTAACACAGGCCTGGTTTGATTAACAGGAGAATTATGGTTTTGATCCCAGTTGCTGTAGCTCATGAACATTACTGGCTCTAGTGTCAGCAGCATTTGACCTCAAAAGCTGTATTCAGCAAGCCATCTGGATCAGACTCACAGCCCATTTAACATGAGCTAGAAACACTTATCAGAACAATAAAGCTTTCAAACCAGCAGCCATATCAGAGTGTGAAACTTGTTATGGAATCATCACCAGCACTAGAAGATGCCAACATATGATTGCCCCATTCTTCAGGTATCACCTGAAAGAAGCTCTCCTTGGGGTGAAAGACATGTCATGGAGCACAAATGAGAGAGTAGAGCAGTTAAGTATGGTCAATGAACAAAAATATGTCTGTGCTGATAAGGTTTATTCACTTTTCAAAATGGGTCTGCCAGCACAGACCACTCAGGAGATGAGTCAGATGGCAGCATGTCATTGCTCAGGACTAAAAGCCCTAACAGCACACCCTTGTTTCCACCTTCATTGATACTCGATATGTATGTGCATTACTGAACTGTAAAAATTTGTTCTGGGTCAGACAAGAGCACGATTCAATTTCTGTCAAGTTAGAAAAAAAAATTATATGATACTTAGATCAGCTTCTTGCTACTCGGAAAAGATAATCCATACTCAGTCCACTATCAGAGAGGAACAACGTGAGATTGTTTCTGATCTGGAATAGGGTCCATTGGTACAAAGTCATCCCTTCAAAAAGAAAAGGTATAGTACTTGAATTGACAGCACGAACTTGCATCAGTTCTGTGTTTGCACCATGTATTTCTGGTGGTTTGTAACTGATTTCGTTTCTTAAAATGCAACTGTACACCAGAGCTTCAGTGTCATACGTGTTCAGTACTTTATAAGACTCCATAATCATCACTGGAAACTCTAGCTAGAGGCAGTGCCTTTAGGATGCATACAGGATTTATCTAATCTAACTTTAGATGTCAATAAAGCAGACATCTACACCTCAGATAGCCTTTGCAGCCTCCGCTGACAGTAAAGCAAAAAGAAGGAACATGTGCAGCATCACCTGCCTGGTTTGTTTCAGAAGTCTTCTTTCACAACATGATGCCTCTAACCACCATTTATTACACTGACCTGAAAAAGAACCCAGGTGACCAGCTGAAATGCAGTCATATACATGATATGGATATAGGCAGCTGAATCAAACAAATGCAAATTAGAGGGAAATTACCAGTCCCATTAGTGTAGGTGTCTCTGTCTGCATACTGTCAGGTAGACGCTACTTTTCTAAGGCTGTTGAATTTGGACATATTTTGTCCTTGAAGTGAAAGTCAACCCTTTTTCCCAGAAGCCTAATGATTCACCTTAAAGAATTACCAGAAATATTTTATCATCTCTGATGTTAAAACATCTCTTAAAACTATCTGCTAGACAGGAAGAAATGTGAGGAAGATCATTCAGGGAACTCTATCAGAAGACCAAGTGGACTATGAAATACTCAAATATATGGTAATTATCAAGTTAATAGAGTATGCATTCTGTTCTGATTGGTAGTGGTGAGTCATTCAAACAATTAGAAAGATTCCAATTTGTCAGTACAATAATCCTAAAATTGCATTTGAAAAAATACCATGCCATGACACTGGGAATTATAATTATTAGAGGACATGTTGTGCACCTAATTTTTTAATGGTTCCTTGATTTTTGCCAATGAATAACTGGAAACACAAATAATATTTGAGTTGAGATTATTTCTTAAGAGATTAGTGATTTGTGGTTCCTCAGTTATCCAATACCTGACTGAAACTGCTTTCAAGGTGGTTAGTGCTTGGGACGTTGGATGCTCAGCTTTTTCCAAATACCCAGGTATTTAGAATAACTTAGATGGCTTTTCTAAACTCTGCAGCATCACTGTAAGAAACACATAAAAATCCTCATTGCTGTTTATAAACATGTAAAAGGCGAGTGTCAGGAGGATGGAACCAGGATCTTCTCAGTGATGTCCAATGACAGGACAAGGGGTAACAGGTGCAAGCTGGAGCACAGGAGGTTCTGTGTAAACATAAGGAAAAGCTTTTTCACTGTGAGGGTGACAGAACACTGGAACAGGCTGCCCAGTGAGGTTGTGGAGCCTCCTCTGGAGACATTCGAAACCCACCTGGATTCATTCCTGTGTGACCTACACTAGGTGGTCCTGCTCTACCAGAGGGATTGGACTTGGATCTCTCAAGGTCCCTTCCAACCTCTAACATTCCGTGATTCTGTGATCTTTGTCCACTTGCTTGCTTGCTTGCATTTTTTTTTAAAGAGACAAGACAGTGAACCTGCCTGTGAAGATGGATGGAGACAGATGGGAGCTCTTTCTGTCCATGTGCTGAGTTGGACACACACAAGATAAATGCTGCTCAGCAGTTGTATAGCTGTATTAGCACAGCAGTACCAACACAGCTACACAAATTCTGGAGCAGAGCAGATGAGGCACAGCACTGTGCAAACACAGCCAAACAGTTCTGGGTGGTGTTTGGTGTAGCCTAGTAAATATTTTTTTTTTTTTTGCCATTCCTAGTAAGAGGCCACATGGCTTTTATTGACCTGACAGCAAAGAGTGTCAGGATTTGGTTGGGCTCGTCCTGGCCTAAGCTGACAATTAGCTGGTTTCACTTAACTAGAGTAGCAAATGTCCAGCAAACACAGGATGGTATGGGAATTCCCAGACTGTAAACACAAACCCCAATGGTAGGTCAGTGCTCACTGCAGGCAGGCAGCTCTCTAAACCAGTTTAGATAATAATAAAATTACCACAAAAGTGAGTAACTGAGAACTAAAAAAAATAAAGTCCATGTAATGCAGGCTATATTAAGAAAACATACAAAAAATAAATGCAAACTGACTCCAAAAGAGAGGATGAAGGGACCTCCAGGATCAGTCTCCTGCTTGGGAAGAACTAAGGACACTGGTGGCCACTAACAGCCCCTCTAGCCCAAGGACCCAAAGGGACACTGGAAGGATGGCATAACACCACACAAAAGGAGCTGATACTTTAATTTTGCAGTTAATAGGATTTGGGGCTTAACACTGGACTTCTTTGTAGCTGCCCTGTAGCCTGGGAAGAAAAATGCTGGCTTTTTGCCCTGAAACATATTCACCGTGAGATTCATTTCACTTCATTTTAGATACTTATAATGCAAGACATCTACATCAGGTTTAGTCAGCCTGGGCTCCCATTACAGTCCTGGGAGTGAAATAGGTACTTTTGGGGCATGAATTACCTGATCTGTTTTAGGTGTCTGCTTTTGGCTGACAGGAATTGCACCCTAGAAGAGTTCTTTTCTCTCCTTTGGCTAAACACTGAAGAAAAAAAAAAAAACAAAAAGGGCTCAAGGCAACTAATTCAGAGAGGGACAGTTACAAGGACTTACATGTGAATAATTCCTACCCTCTATGTTCACGCAGTATCCCTGCATTTATTTGCAGATTATTTCAATGAGTAACTACTCTTTGAACTGAAACCCCTTAGAAAGCATGGCCCCAGGATTTAATTATAAACCAACATTCTTAGAAGTATGGATTATTCATTTGGAAGGAATTTGCATTGTTCCAATAATAATAATAATAATAACAATAATAATAATAATAACAGAGCTAATAAGCAAAGGCCATTTCAGTTCTGCTGGTTTTAGAAGAAATAGGTGGGAACTATAGAAAATCAAGTCTTTTCCAGGAGGTAAATCAACATCTTCCTGAATTAGTGTCATAAAAATTAGGATGCTCATCTACAAGAATCACAGCTTAAAGAGCAAAGACACAGATACAAGAGCAGAGACAGCTCTGGCAGCAAGTCCCATAGGAAGCAGGAGAGATTTGACACATTTCATCTCTATTTTACACTAACGAGCAGGTTATTAGGGCATTATAAAGGATAGGACTACCCCAAGTTTGGGGCTTCCCAGCAGTGAGCTCTTTCCTGATCCCTGGGGGTTGCTGTCCCCTGTTTGCCACTGGGAAAGGCCTTTCTCCTCCCTGAGAAAGGAAGCAGCCATGTGAGGCAGCAGTTATCACTCGGGGCTCCCAAGCAGACAACTCAGCTCCATGCCCACTTACAGCTCCATAAACAACAACAATACTATCAATTTACTAACTTCTGGTAAAGACCAGCTTCTTGGGAATTGCTGATACCTCTCTTTCTATGGGAAATAAATCTCTCTGGAAGCTCTGCTCCGCTGCTTTCTGAGCACATCAAAGCGCTGCCGAAATTCCTAATTGCAAATTAGACGTTTGACGAGGGGAAAGCAGAGCAGACTGATTGAAACAGCCTTAAAGTGCTTTTCTCTTCCTTATGGCAGAAGAGTTCATAATCCAGACAAATTAACTGATTCTAGCAAACAGCATTCAGGCAGCACTGTTCAATGCTGTGTCTGGCAGCTGGTGGCCAGACACTAGAACATACTTAACCAATTAGCACAGTCCCCTGTGCTGGTCAAAATGCACATTAAGAGCAACTGAGATGTGATCTGGGACATTTTGTGGTCCACATACAGCAGCTTTACCAGGTGGGCCAGAAAAGTGAGATTCTCAGCGGATGAGTTGGCTGGGGTTATAATAAACCTGAATCTGCTGGAAGTCAGTCTTTGCATATCTTATCAGCTGAACCACTCCAGGTTTAGCTGAGCTGTCTTTTCGTGGCTTTGTAACACTTCAAGGAGATTTTAGAGGCATTTTGTGATTCCTGATGCCTTTCTACAGTTCAAAAAAAAATAATAAATAGGCTGCAGACCTCTCAGAATATTCCTATTCTAATACCGTAATAGTTACATTTCTAGAATAATTATTCTTCATACTTGTACTCCCCTTCAGATTTCATAGGAAGTTCTGAATATTAACAAGTCACAGGCTGATTTTCAAATACAGTTTCAGTGACTCAGGGGTCCTAAAAAAATACAGTCCTTTATCTGTGTTCTCTACCTACAGCTTTAGATACTTAACTCTAGTCACTCACCTCTGAAAACATAAGCTGTGGAGACTTCAAGGGAAGGTGGGAAGAGATCACAGATCTTTTGACATTTGGTCATGTACCTTCCCCAAAAGATTATGTTTCATCTTATGCCTCAATGATGTGAGGGAAACACTTTTTTTTCTAATACAGCAAGAGAATGCTGGGTTGCTAACACCCTGGCAGCACAGAGTGCAAGATGGAGGATCTGGGGATCTCTCAGCAGCATTTTCTCTCCCTGATTACCCACAATATGGGAAAATGGTTTGTCTTGGATTTCTACCTGTCTTCAAGGAAAGAACTCAAGAGTGGCAGTGACATTATTAAAATCTTACTGTCTATTCACTGAGTACATTAATTTGATTTCAGTTGCAAGATTAACGAACCTTGGTTTTGATGCACAGACTCATGATTCATTCTGGACACTTCCTGCCTAGATATCCCCTTACTTACCCATCCAGTGTGACCCCCACTATACAAACACTTCCGAATTATTAATAAATGATGTTTTCCAAACAGCTATAAGTAAGTAGCAGTCAAATGCATGTCCTTTGCAGAAAGAAAGGAAACTAGAATGCTGAAATTCTTATTTCCCTGATTCTCAACACCTTGAACCTAGGCCACTTCACATTTCCTGTAAAATCAAAAGCATTCTATCTGATTTTAGTTGTGTGCATTACAGTACAGTGACTTATGCCCTAAAAATGCCTTTCTCTTGTTTGCACCGACTAGGAAGAGAGCCTGGGAAGATCAGCTCAAGAAAAAATGATTTCTTCGAGTAGGTTTTTCGAGTTAGGTTAAAAAAGTATCAAGTCACAGAGTGGGAGAGATGCTACAGCACTCTGCTGCACCAGCAGCTGCACACAGGAGGGAATCAAGTGTGAGACATCACAGGTTTCAGGAGAACTCGCAAAAGAAATTCTCCAGAGTATTCTGGGCAATTTACATATTGTACTATCCTGAAATTAAACACAAAAAGGCTCTGGTCACTTCACACATCACTGAAATTAACTCCCTTAGGAGTCTGGCGTGGGAATTCAGCTGTGTAGAAGAGAAAATAACCTGACCACATTTTAAAAAAAAAAAAAAAAAAAAAAAAAAAAAAAAAAAAAAAAAAAAAAAAAAAAGAAGGTGAGGTTTTTGAGTTCTAAGCTATCTATTTGAATTAGAAAACTACTCAGTAACTTTGCTAAAAATATCTTCATTAAAACTATTTAGCATTTTTGTTGTTTGAGTGTTTATCTACAAAGCAAAGTATTTCAAACCCGTTTCTAATTTACCTTATGAGCTAATGCTAATGCAGTAGAAAACAAAATGCAATAAATCACTTTCCAGTAACAAAACAAGCTTACTGATGCTTACCAGATGACTGCTTCAGTAAATTCTGGAGCATCCAATATAATAGGTTAACACTGATTTAGCCTTCATTCCACAAGCCAACATACCAGCCATTCGACTGGACTCAGTTTGAAGGGGGCATTATTTTACATACCTAATGAAAACATTTACTGTTATTGCTGAAACACCTAAAGTCCTAATAATACCTAAAAATTACTGAGGAGGGACTTGATCCTTCTGTGCCTCACTGTCCTACTATCCAGTGGAGGATCTTTTATCTTTTCATTCACTTCCAAATCAGGGGGAATCAGATTTTTCTTGCTCTTTCCCAGCCATCTGCCTCCACAGAGTATTATTAATAATTATGCTGCTTAATACCATGTATAAAAGATACTGTTATTCCCTGCATATTGTGTTGCCTTATCAACAACTTTTTTTCCTTTCTGCCTTCCCCCAGGTTTGGCTAACAGTGAGATCTCGCCAAGATTTTAGCACATGGTCACCCTAATTCCGGGTACTACTTTGCAATGTGAGGATGGTGGTAATCGATCAGCTGGAGCGGGCTCAGGGCGGGGCAGGGGTTAAGTTCAGGCAATACGAAGCCTGTGAGAGCCTCAGGAACTGGTTTCACACAGCGAGGCACCTGCTGGTCTTTTTAGTTCTTTCATATGCAGAGGTCAATACTTTAGCAGAGATCATCCTCTTAAGTCAGTCAGCTGACTTACACTCAGATCGGCTTACACAAAGTCTGATGGCATTTGAAGCTGTGGGAGGAATGTGTGTAAGCAGGGAATCCCATGCTGAAAGTTGGCCATTAGTGTAGATCCTGGCTCTGTTAAAGCATTTTGCAGCTTCTTTAGCAGATTTACAACATGCTGTGACAGCCCCTTCAGCAGGACAGAGCCATTAATCTCCGGGCAGACTCCTGAGCTCAGCACTGATCTCCTGTTCAGTTCCCCTAATCCAGGACCCTGCCCCCAGCAGGACCCCACACTGCACCAGTTTGTTCCAGAGGTGCAGGGCTTGATCGCAGCCCGGACTCTCTTAACACTTTCAATCATCATCTTTTCACAATTCCTCTGCAAATGCCGTAATGCAGAGACTGAAGACACGGACAGGCACTTAGGTACATGATGAACCTACAGTTCTTGAACAGAATTGTTGATTTCGGGGGGACTGCTTGTATACTTAAAAATGCACTCATTAAAATCATTAAAAGTGCTTCACAGATCAGTTAATTATCATTAAATACATGCAACAAACAGAAACATAAGAGATAAGAGAGCCACAGGAGTACTGCAGAATACATGCCCTGGAGCAGTGATAGAAAATCTGGGAAGGGAAGGAGAAGGGAAGGGGAAGAAAGGGAAGAAGAGGGAGAAGAGGGAAAAGGGGGAGCAGGGAAAGGGAAAAGGGGAAGGGGAATGGGGAAGGGGAATGGGGAAGNTCCCGGGTTCCACAGTAATCGATGCAACAGAATCTAAATTACAAATCATGCAATGCGATACGCTGTGCATGATTTGTAATTTAGATTCTGTTGCATCGATTACTGTGGAACCCGGGAAGAAAAAAAACCCACAACCAGCTGGCAGGTCTCCGACTCCAAATATTTCCAAAATGATAATACATTTTATTAATCAAGGTCAAAGTAAACTATTTTGGCCAGTATTAATGAAAACAGGGTTTGCGTTAACTAAAAATCATTTCGGCAAGGAAAACTGAGCCAAGTTAAAATTCGGTGGAGAGACAGTTCCCAGTCTGTGGGTTTCAGGTGCCATCTACTGGGCAAATCTCTGCTGTAAAATGACAAATGCACCGTGACTCCAGGGCTTGCATTCGCCCCTCTCTTACTCCCTCAGCAGCATTCCCACATGGTTCAAGCTTGGGGAATTTTTTCAGCACGTTTCAGTTGGGATGGAGAAGTGAGGAGTACTCCAGTGCTTCGCTGAATTGGGACAGAGCTACCCGTGGCAGTTCAATGTAAAAGGTTTGATGTAAAAATACACCCACAAATTTCACTCAACACTAAGGAAAGGCATTTTGCAACATCACTACAGCTCAGAGTGTGAAACTCCTGAAAATAAGGGTCATCTTGAAATAGGATAATTTGTGCAGTAACACCAAATAATTCCTACAAGGCATGGCCCACAAAAAAAAACAAACAAACAAAACCAACCAACCAACCAACCAAAAAATACAGACAAAAAAAAATCCAAGAAAACCCAAAACCAAATCCACAAAGAAGGCTGAAGGAAACACTGCTGTATCACAGTTTTGACTCACAGCACTGCAGACAGTGGGGGACTTTCTCTCTACTTCACAGGCTTTGGACTGGAGTCAGACCAACTGCCCTGTCTGGCTTTTCTGAGCAAAGATTACTCTGATTCTTACACATTTGATGACTCTGAGTGTTTTCCAATTGCATTGTTTCAGCACTGCACCACAACCAGAAAGGATCAGTCCAATAATTAATGCCAGAGTCACTACCTGGGGAGCTCTCAGCATAGTCCCAGCCTGAGCATGCAGGTCCCTTCAGGACAAAAAGTAAGCAAAGCTGGCTTTTTGGATCATGGGCAAACAAAACGCCAGATTATTCTGCAAATTCAGCAGTATTTTGTGAGCTGCAGTTCCAGTTTTCAGGCCCTTACTCTGTTTCTTTGATCTACTACAAAGCTACTAAGCAGTTTAAACTAATTTATCTCATACTGCATCAAATTACTAGTACACATATGGTAATTTTCTCTATTCTTCCTCCACAAACTATCAGGTTTTTTTGTTGTTCGTTTCTTTCAGTGTTGCTTGACTTTAATAAGACCACTGGGAATTAGCCTACTTAATGAGAGAAACTCTGAAACCTTTTGTAAATAAATCTTATTCCAAACTGTGAGGAACAGGCAAAACCTAGAAAATATTAGAGCCCCTTAAATCTGAACATAAAGGTTAATCAGAATTAGTTGGGTTGCTGCAAGGTACAAACCATTCTCTTTTTTGATAATTTTGAACATGTGCTTTTTAATAAATGTAATAAGATGCTGTCAATAGTCTGTAGTTTCAAACATAAGACAGGGATTTCTCAGTTTTGAAAATACTGAGTTAATATTTTGGTAATTCTGGAAAATGCTTTTGAGCACTTTTTAAATTGAGGAGGTAATTTCAACAAAACGTTTTCTACAGAAAGTTTTGTACAAAAAAAAATACCTCTTTCTTGATAAACCAACTGGTTTATTAAATAGGTCCCAAACCTATTTACTCCATTTCTTAACTTTGGGAACTACTGCTTTTTCATTAAATCACAATAAAAGAGCAAGCCCATCAAGACAGCAATTTCCTGAGCCCATACTGTATAAATCCAGAAAACCAGCTCTGTCCCAAAATATAATCAGCGTTACGTAACCTACAGTAAGTGCACCAGATAAAAATAAATCAGCACCTGTCAACTAATAAGGAAGGGTTATTATTACTCCATAGTAACAGTTCTTTCTCCTTTCCTCAAAAATCACCTTTAAAAACCTGCTTTAAATGCCTGTTTTAAAAGACTGCTGTTATAAAATATAACTTCCCAAGCTAAAAAACTCTCAAAATTATTACTCTAGAACCGTATTCCAACAGGAAAGCATACTCTGTGAAAGATAAAAATACTTCATGTTAGCAGTTAAGGGGAGGGCTTGTTCTGGCTCAATTGTTGCAGAGGCAGCCTGGGTGAAGACCTGCCAGGTGCCTCAGGAGCACTGGTACAGGGGAGGAGAACACAGTCATAAACTTTGAAGTTTCTGGGATCTCTGGGCCTGGTCAGTGGGTTGTGTGTTTCCTGGCAATGGGATTTACCTATTTTGCAACTTTGCCTTCCAGTCAAGCAGCACCCCCCCACACACCCTCAGTCACCCGAATCACAGATAAACGTCCAGTGGAACCGGTGTTAATTTGTTCCTTAACATTCTCCAGGTCTTTTCCTCTGTTTCTCCCTCCACAGCTTCCTTTTTCACCCTGGTTTAGGGCCCAGAGCCTGCAACCTCTGCTGTGCTATTGCGGAGCGTGCCAGAACACCTGCACCCCACAAAAAACTCACTCTGCTGTATCATTATGAAATATCAGTGGGAGAAAGTAGTGATTTTAAGGCTACAAAAATGTTGTTTTCAGCCAAAACAACAACCACATTCCAAAGTTCTCTGAGATTTGATTTGCAGTGTTTACAAAACCGTGATTATGTGACCTCTGCTTATCATGGCAATCGTAAATAACTGGCTGTGCTCCTCTGCTCCATTTTGGTTTTTTTGTCCACCCCCTGTCTCTTACTTCATCCTTAAATTGTAAGGAACAGAGAACATCTTTTCACAACAATCAGTTACCACTGCAGGACTATGGTGAACTGGTAGGTGCTTCTCTAATATGAGTAATGAGTAACCAAAACAGTAAGTGACCTGAAAATGAAACAACTTCTCTCTACCTCCCCATCAAATAACTGGGGTTTGACTTAACCCTAGCACATGGACAAAAATACCCAGCAATCATGCAATTACTTTCTAATGTTCTGCTCTGTCTTCTCCTGTTTACAAGCAATATTAAGCACTTTGCAGATGTGGTGCTTGGAATTTAACACACAATTTAACCATCCTTTTGCCAACTTCGTGTGCCATGCTTAAGTTCAGTGGAGCCAAAAATTGTTACTTTAGGAAAAGCATAATCTCAAAATATGTTGTGTCTTAGTAATGAAGTAGGCACCTTATGTGAAGTCAAAAATCCATGTTATTCTGTGATATTATTGTACAGACATGGAAGAAATTCACAGGTGTTTAATATGAGCAATCATCATATGGAAGTTTTTCATTGGGATCAGTTTTGCTCCCAATTGTTATATAGCTATTTTTTCCACTCATGGGACAGAAAGAGATTTATCTTCTGGCAGAAGAAAGTTAAAAAATATTTAAATATTTTATTACTATTTATTTAAAAATATGATTATTACTTTTTTTTTAAGGTGTGAAGGCCTAGAGAACAAGCTATAAAAGGAGCAGCTGAGGGAACTGGGCATGTTCAGTTTGGAGATAAGGGTGAGTGAAGACCTCATTGACCTCTACAACTACCTGAAAGCAGGCTGTAGGGAGATGGGTGTTGGCATCTTCTCCCAAGGGAAGGGCCAGAGAAAATGGTCTGAAGTTGTGGCAGGGGAGGTTTAGATTAGATACTAGGAAGAGTTTCTTTACTGAAAGAGTGGTCAGGCACTGGAACAGGCTGCCCAGGGAGATGGTTGAGTCACCATCCCTGGAGGCATTTAAGAAACATATAGACGTGGCACCTCAAGGCATGCTCTAGTACATGAAATTATAGAGGGGTTGGGGTTTTTTTTGTTTGTGGGTGTTATTTGGTGGAGTGTGTGTAGTGTTTGTGTTTGTTCAGGGTTGTTTTTTGGTGGGGTTTTTTGGGTGTATGGTTGGACTCAGTGATCTCAGAGGTCCTTTCCAACCATGACTATTCTGTGACTGTGTTGTGTTTTGCTGTTTTTTTTTAATAAGTCCACTTACAAAAAATAAAAGGAGGGGAGAGGGCTGCAAAAGCCTTGCAACAAATGACAATTACAATCAGCACTGGTTTTAAAGTCAAGATGCTGGCAGACATCCATATCTACTAAAAGCAACTTTCCCAACACTCCCCACCAAGAACTTTCTTTCCCTCCCACAATAACCCAATGTGCTTAAAAAGTAGCTGTGACAATTCCTCAGCATGCTGTGCAGCTAAAATATAAAACACCAGTTAATGAACTGTGTACCCCTAGATCTGAATGGGAAAGTATGCCACATATGCTTAGATAACATCAGAAATAGAAAAGTCATGGGAAAGGAACTTAGAAACTACATTAGCCTAAGAAATCCAAGATAAAAATCTAGCCCAGACCTCTAGGGGCACAGGTCTTTGAGGCCTTTCACATAACTAATTTCATCATTTGCAGTGTTCAGGGGCAATTCAGACTGTGACTGCTTGCTTAGTGTTTGTTTGGGGTCTTTTAGCCTGCTTGACCTTGATGAAAATGCTGGTATTCTCCACTAAGTACTGTTTGGGAGTGTGGGGAAAAGTAGTAAAGGTTAGGATATTTCTGACTTATATAATCTCAAAGGAAGCTGACTACCTCCCCATCTTGTACTGGTCTCAACCTGCTGTTCTGTGGTTTTGATAATTTCAAGACAGGAAGTTTTTATAATGCACTTTTATCTGGGTTTTTCCTTTGGCTTATTAGAACCTGCACTCAAACCTCAATATCATGTAGCTGGGCTTGTGCAAACTTCAAGACTACTTCTGGAGGGACAGAACAAGCATATATTAGAGGAGATGGAAAACTTTAGAGTTTGGGAGAGGAAAAGACCTGCTGCTCCATCTGGTATCCAACAAGACCTGAACCTATACTAAGAACATTGAATGAATGTATTTTGTTAAGAAAATAAAAAGTTATTTTGTGCTTAAGAAGATAATCTTTGATTACTTACTGGGTGATGGCTTTTGTGCTGGTCTACAGTTTGCTTTTGTGTGCTTTTGAGACATAATACATATAATTTATACTGTTCTTTTGTCCATATATTCTCAATTATCACAGAATCACAGAATCAGCCGGGTTGGGAAGGACCTCTGAGATCAAGTCCAACCCTTGACCTACTTCTGCTGTGGTTACCAGACCATGGCACAGAGTGCCACGTCCAGTCTCTTCTGAAAAAACTCCAGGGACAGAAAATGCACCACCTCCTTATGCTGAAAGATTTACAGATTTTAAAGAATAAAAAGATTTCCCCCTAAATTCAGCATTGCTGTACAACATGTAAGTTCTTGAATAAGAGACCAGCAGATGCAAAAGATTATAAGAAGAGGCTAGGAGATCATTGAATGAGAGCAGGTGTGCAAATTTCACAGTAATGAGAAAAAATTATGGATTTGAGTTCAACACCTACAGTAAAAATCTGTCTTCTATTTTAATTAATTAATCAATGAAAGAACTCTCCATAGGATTAGATTTTTTCATCTAGTCCAAATGTGCAAATCTAGAATAAATTTTGGAGTTTTTTAAAAAGGTCTATACAGGCAAACCTGCTTACCCTTTTTCTCTAATTTATCTCTTCATGCAGTATTTTTTCTTCTGTTGATCTTGCAGCGTACAAATTCGTGGGATTGAAGCCAGTTGAATTTTTATAGTTGGCTTCACTGGCAGCAGGTTAAAACCCCAAAATCCTAATCTGTTTGCAACTGTATTGATATCTGTATCTCTCCTGGTGACAAGGATCTGAATAAAAACAATAACTTCAGATGAAAGTTCTTTATTATCTTTCAAACACCAAATCAGGGAGAAGAACCATTAGCCCTGAGATGAAATGATCTTTTATTCTGACTTTATTATGCAAATTAATTTAATAGCTTTCTAACCTTTACAGCTACAGTAAGTAAATTGCCACTTCCTTACAAACAAGATTACCACACTTTCATTCCCTCAGTCAGATAATAAATAAATGGTACAACAAGAAATTATTTTGTAGGAATGTCAGTTTATTTGCATATACTTCGTTATTTTCTTTGTAGTACCTGCAGCTTAGGTTAACCAGTCAGGTGCTCTCTTCATTGTAGTTTAAATACTTTCTCTTTTTTTCTGATACATGATGCAAGAAAACACACAAAATACCTTTTAGTCAAGGCTTAAAAAAAAATTTTTAATACCTTTTAATCAAGACAGACCAAAAACAGTGGCTGAGTTTACATCTGAAAGGCTTTGCAGGTATAGATTCTGGAATATCATCATGGTAAAAAGTTAATGCAGATTCAGTTTATACAACTAGATAAATCCTCTTGCCACTACGTTTCTTACATTCTGGGCTTTCCTTGTTTCTCTTGTCTCCAGTTAAATACATCAGAGTAACTAAGCACAGTTTTATGGGTGGAACTCCATCTAATAGCACAGCTATTCTGGTCACACACCATGATTCATCACATTCTTCCTGGCAAAAGTTTGTACTCCAGCTAGAGAACTGCTGCCAAGTGACTACATGTGGTTTGTGACAAAGAGGAAAGAAACCACCCAAAAGCCGAAAGCAAATTGTTAAAGAAATATCAAAATGAAGGTGAAAAATTCAGAAAGAAGGATAAAATACATCTCCTCTAATTACACAAAAATCTTGATCTTTTTTACATGGTTCTTGTGGATGCTGTGGTTATGCCTTGAATTGCACTTGCTCAAAACTCAGCACATCAGTGTGGTCAAGTTACAGTCAGCACTATCTAAGCCTTGACATTATTCAAACAAAAACATTTCCAGGACTGGGTAGGAATTTCTCAATCTTATATACACACCAGATGAACTTCAAATCCTATTCACTCCTCATTCTCCCACCTCAACACAGAAGAATGTAATTCATAGCCCCTGTGACTGTGAACAGCCAGGATATCTCAGAAATCTTGTGGCAGTGCAAATGGAATAAACCGAGTCTTACCGGAGTGAAACTTGACCAAAATACAGGAAGAAATCCTTCCCTGTGAGGGTGGTGAGACACTAGTTGCCCAAGGAAGTTGTAGCTGCCCTCTCCCTGGAAGTGTTCAAGGTCAGGTTGGATGGGGCTTCGAGCAACTTGGTCTGGTGGAAGGTGTTCCTGCCCATGGCAGGGGCTTGGAACTGGATGATTTTTAAGGTCCCTTCCAACCCAAATCATTCTGTGATTCTGGGATCTTCAAATAATGATAATGAACCTTAACTGCATTCAGCCTTGTACTCGTTTACTATTAGACTGTTATCTCCTTCTGGCACTGAAGATAAAAGATTTTAACTCACACACAAAAATGGCAAAGTAAACTACACATTTTAGCAAGAATTAGGATTTTTAAATAGAAAGAACGACAAGAACTCCCAAAGGCACTGCAAACAACATAAACATGTAAGTCATCTAGTAATCATGATCCAGCCTACAAGACACACAAAGAAAACTTTTGCATACAGAACATGATTTCAGAACCTCATGAAACCAGAAAGCTCTCTGTTTCAAAAAGAGATTAAATGCTTACTCCATTGGTCTCTTGTCTGAAATTCAGTCCTTCTCTGAAATTCAAGCCTGCACAAGGACACAGAATAACGATTAAGGGTCTCATAAACTTAATTTAATTCCTTAAAAAGGCATCTGTGCAGAAATGAATTCCAGTGTCTGAGAAAGTTGTACTAACAAAAGCCTGAAAAGACAAATGAAGCACACCCAAACCCCCCTTCACATTTAGAATTAGTTTTAAAACTCTATGCTCTAGAAAACTTTTTAAAGTTTTGTAAAAACCTTTCTTTTAAATTGAGATATAGGAGGAGATACACTTTGAAACAGAACCCTAAAATATTCTAAATCCTAATATTCTAATATTCTAAAATATTCTAAATCTAAATAAAATCCTAAGAAATTCTAAATATTAAGGTCAGTTTCTCTGTTCCTGCTGGCTACAGACTGATAGCAAAAATGACAAGAATCACATCAAAGATGGCCAGCAGCTATCAGGGCTTCTGGACAGGCTTCCCATTTGCAGGGATTCTCCCTAAAATTAGGGAAATGGTCTTCCATTGACAAGGAATAGGAGGCAGAGAAATGCATGATAACCAGTGTCCTGTAATACTACCTTTGTACAACCTGTAGCAGGTTAAGTTCAACAACAACAGAGTGAAAGAATGAGAGAAAGAACGAAAGAATGAGGGAAAAAACAAAAGAATGAAAGAAAGGAAGATGACCTCGCATTCAGTTTCTAGGCTCCAGGCAGTCTTACCTCGAGACCTCCCTGTCTTCTAGCAGCTCTTTTTGGTGATAAAACTTACTGTTTGTTTAATTTATATCTGTGTTTAATGCACAACATAAATGGATGAAACTGTGTTTCGTGAATGGAGAGAGTCCCTACTGGTGTAAGCTGGTAAACAGGAAGAACAGGAGGAACCTTCTCAGGCACTGCAATACTGAAACTCTTCATGCTGTCTGAAAATTTATTTCAAAAGCATTAGAACTCATTGCTGTTGGTTCCCTTGGCTAAACTCCTTCTTGAACCCTGAGGTGACTTGCCATTACTGCTCTAAGAAGCTGTTGAGCTGTTGCTATCTGTCTCAGAGCAAGAGCCAACTTAGTGGCTGTGCCAGCTCCAGTCAGGCCTAACCTCCCCATAAGTCCATAGATTTGGGGACAAAAAAACAAAAACAAAAAAAGTTTTACTTTTTTGTTTTCAGTTGGGGTAAATTCCAGCAGTATTGTTTGGACATGAGCCAGTGAAACACTCAGTAAGTCTGGGAGTCGCAGAGGGTTTGCAAATGCTGCACTGATAAAGGAAACAGTCCCTGGGAAACACAGGCTCCAAGTTTCCCATTACTTAGCTCAGGGAAAGAAGAATACCCCAAGCAGGAAGGGGTTTTTTTATGGAAGGGATGTCCATATAATCCTGTACACCACTGATCTCCAGACTAACTTAAGCTTCAGAGAAACTGCAAAGCAACAGCCAACCAACAGATTGGTTGGAAACCAGCATAGCAAATCATCAGCAGTGAAAGTAGCTACCAACAGAGGTGGCTAATAGAGGCTGCCATTTAAAATAAATTGAACTTTCCAAGATATAAATTTCTCCATTATCTAAAAACATAGTGGCAGGGACTGGGCTACTCAAGTAAAATAGAAAACACAGTACTGAGGTGATGCTGGGGTGATTCCACAACCCCAGAAAACAGGCTGTGGTACACATGAAAATCAATTGCATTTATTTCTTTAGGTGACAAATGAGTTTCCTTAATGTGTGGGGAACATTTTAAGAAATTCAGAGAGCAGCTCTGAAGAAAACTGTCCTGTTTGGAAAATTATATCTCCTGACTGATACTCTGCTTCTAAATTGAGAAGACACAACGTGACCCCAGCAGTACAGATTCACCTGGAACTGGGACTCACCTGAAAAATCATCAGAGAAACCAACAGAAGATCTCAAGATCTTTCAGCATTGTACATAAGAAAAACTTCTTAGCTGTCCTTCAGAAGCCAGTATTCATAACTGAAGCTATTGATGCCACTTAGGTAAATATGTAATTATTTTTCTTTAATAACATACAGTAAATTCGTTGTAATTACTTTATTCCCGTCTGCTGTACTTAAGTAGTAGAACTGCACGGTTTTTTTACGCCTTTCATCACTAGGTGGCGATGTGAGAAGCAAGAAAAGCGATTAGGACAAGGAAAAGCCCAGTACTCAGAAAGAATTAACTTCCCTCGCACTTTGGAGGAAACATTAAATCCCGAGCAAACTTACATCCGTTTATTTTAAAATTCACGAACTGACTTTAAGTTTAAAGCAATTAAAAGAAATGTCAGCCCAGGGCTATAAATCCCATAATGCACTATAATCCTTGAATTATAACCCTTCTAATCCTCGCAATATAAATATTTTGATGGGAATTTAACCCACCATCTACAAAAACACTTGACCACACCCCCTCACCCTAGGATATCCATAGCAGTTCTGTGCAAATAATATGAGAAAGAATTGCCTTTCATTTCCAGGTATTTCCTCACCTTGTGGTTTCTTTACTACATATATATTACCATATTGTGGTTTCTTACCACTGATCCCCAGGGATCAGTGTTGGGCCCAGCTCTGTTTAATATCTTTATTGATGATTTAGATGAGGGGATTGAGTCCATCATCAGCAAATTTGCAGATGACACTAAGCTGGGAGGAAGTGTCAATCAGCTGGAAGGCAGGAGGGCTCTGCAGAGGGACCTGGACAGACTGGAGAGTTGGGCTGATTCCAACGGGATGAGGTTCAACACGGCCAAGTGCCGGGTCCTGCACTTTGGCCACAACAACCCCATGGGGAGCTCCAGGCTGGGCACAGAGTGGCTGGAGAGCAGCCAGACAGAGAGGGACCTGGGGGTTTGGATTGACAAGAAGCTGAACATGAGCCAGCAGTGTGCCCAGGTAGCCAAGAAGGCCAATGGCATCCTGGCCTGTATCAGGAACAGCGTGGCCAGCAGGTCCAAGGAGGTGATTCTGCCCCTGTACTCAGCGCTGGTGAGGCCACACCTCGAGTACTGTGTCCAGTTCTGGGCCCCTCAGTTCAGGAAGGAGATTGAGGTCCTGGAGCAGGTCCAAAGGAGGGCAACCAGGCTGGTGAAGGGACTCGAGCACAGACCCTATGAGGAGAGGCTGAGGGAGCTGGGGCTGTTCAGCCTGGAGAAGAGGAGGCTCAGGGGAGACCTCATCACTCTCTACAACTCCCTGAAAGGAGGTTGTAGCCAGGGGGGGGTTGGTCTCTTTTCCCAGGCAACTACCAGCAAGACAAGAGGACACGGTCTCAAGTTGTGCTGGGGGAGGTTTAGGTTGGATATTAGAATTTCCTTATGAAGCGGGTGATCAGGCATTGGAATGGGCTGCCCAGGGAAGTAGTGGATTCTCCATCCCTGGAGATATTTAAAAAGAGACTGATGTGGCACTTAGTGCCATAGTCTAGTAACCGCAGCGGTAGTGGATCAAGGGTTGGACTTGATGATCTCTGAGGTCCCTTCCAACCCAGCCAATTCTATGATTCTATGATTCTATGATATTTTTAAAGTACTACAGAGGCTTTTAAAGGGTCTTGTTAACACACTGCAAAAAATGGAAATAGAATGATTTCCAAGGTAGCAGTTTTTCTCTACCACAGACCAAGAAAAGCAGAGCAAATTTAAGATACAAATCTTGTGATTAAAATTCATCAGTAAGAATATTAGCTCTGAAGAGAATCCAGCATCCTATTCAATAAATGTTTTAACCAAAAAAATCAATAGAGGCTCATTATTGTACATGTTAATATTTTCTTCTGGATTTTATATTAATCCAGAAAAATGTTTTGTTTGTTCAATGGCAAACATTTTACAGTGTATGTCCTTGTGAATTTATGGTACCCTCCATCTCCCAAATTTCTCAACTGCAATACTCTCCCTTCCCCCTGTGACTCAATGTTCAGGCCACCTCTCCATCCCCCAAGCTCCATTTTTGGGGCTCACCACATGAGGGTCAGCCCCAGCTGAGAGCACCTCCGTCTGTGCTGCAAAGTTGCTGTAACAAAGAGAAAGGCGAGCTGGGAGGCACTGGCACTACGGGGACTTCCCTACATCACCCACCCTCTGGTTTTCCACATGGATACAGCACAAACTGGAGAGAACCACAGCCCTCAGCAGGCTCCTGCTTCTTCCTGAGAGGCCCTATGAGGAGCTGCAGGCAGCATACACAAAATGTAATTTAAAAACACCAAAGAAAGCCTTGTTTTCTTCGGAGAGACCCACAGAGAGGGGGTGAGCTGGCAGAGGCCTTCCCAAGCATGGACACCTGGGATTTCTGCTCCTGGGCTGGCATTTCTGCTCCTGGGCTGGCACCCCCACAACATCCCCATGGTTGCAGCTGCTACAACATTCTCTACCACCTGTTTTCATGTCCCTCATTATTTGGGGGCTGAACGCAACACATTTAGGTTTGTTCCCAAGGCAGCAGAGAGAAGGAGTGTTGATGGCTGTGAAGCTGCTGTTTTGGCAGGAGAAGCCTCAGGCTGGGAGAATGGAAGCCTGAGCGAACAGCCAGAGGTGGTGGCTGCTGGCACTCCCCATAGGGAGGTGTTTTGCGAGCACACACAGAATTTTTTACTGAGGAATACACTTAGGTCGGAACAAAGCGCGGTCACAGCAAAGTCACCACACTCGAACACTGCTGCAAACCCGCCTCTAAAGCGCCCCATGAGACGACTGCCCGCCGCGCCTCCCTGCCGGGGTGGGACTCGAACCCGCCATCTCCGGCTCCGCAGCACCACGCGCCAATCCGCGAAGCCCGGGGAAGCCACGTGACACACCACCCCCTTGCCCCGTCGTGGCGTGCCAGCACTTCCGTAAACACCGCGGCAGCTGAGTGACAGGGGGATGGGGGTGTTGAGTTCTGATGCTGCTCCCCGATGCTTTGGGACTCGGGAACGGGCCGCCACAGCTAAGCTGGGCCCGGCCCGGTCCAGCCCCGGGAGCCTCTGCCGCGGCGGGTCTCGCTGCGGGGCGGGCAGGCCGGGGTAGGCCCTCCCCGGCTGAGAGCAGCGGCTGCTCCTCTGTGAGGGTTTCCTCGCAGGTGACGGTGCTGTAGGAGCGGTGTTCGCTGCTCCTCGGCAGCAGGGAGGCTGTCGGCTTTAGGCTTCCAGTTTTGCAAGGGACGGTGGGATTTGTAGCAGTGTTTCAGAGCTGGTTTTCCCGGTTCATTCATGCTGGTTGTGGTTTCTGAGTAAGGTATATTCTCTTGGAAGTTATTGTGCATTCTTAGTTTTGTTTGGTGCTGATTTCTGCATGTGTCTCCATAACTGTTGAGTCACAAGTGTATGCGATAAAATATTCATATTCCTGTACTTTTTTTTCTTAATGGTATAATAAGTGCTTTGTTTTACCAGTTTATGTTTTGGTGTGTTGTCCCAGCCTCACAATGGAGATAAAAACAGTTGTCAGGAGATACGAAACAAGAAATAAGACAGCAGGGACAAGACTGTCGTCCAAATCCCGAGTTGATTGGAGACGCACTAAGAGGGAGCTCATTCTGCTTGACACTGATGATGAATCCTCATGTGCATCAGAGGAGGAAGAGCCTACCACATCAGAAGATGAAGTAGATGAAAAAGATGGAGCTGCTGTGAGGGATGGCCTTTCGGATCAGAAAGAGAAACCCCACAGTGGTGAAGTAACAGAAGATGGTGAGGATGAGTTCATTGTGCCTGGGAAACGTAAGAGGTTGAACGCCTCTGTCTTGTATGACAGTGATGAAAGTGAAGACAGTGATATACTTGTTAGAAAAGTTTTTGCCAAACGCCACTGTATAATGGATGAAGATGAGGGTTCTGAAGAACAACAACTAGATAAAAATTGCTCTACAGAAAATGTTTTTACTAATAGGAAACAGAAAGTGTTTGCAGAATTGAAAGAACTTGCAAGACGAAGAGCGACTGGGAGATCCTGTAGCAGTGAAAATGATGAGGTCTGGATTTTATCTTTGAAATTCAATCGGAGAAAACACTGAATGTAGGGAATGGTGAATTTGGTCAGTTGGATTTTATTTGCTTTGGGCTTTGTTAATGAAAAATCAGTATTTCACGTTTTAACAGTTGCCAGATTAACTACGTAACAACATGAACTACTGAAAACCTTTATCTGGAGTTTAATTTTAATCCCTGAGGATTTAAGACTTTCATTTGCTTTTTTAGTCATTCTCATAACTAAACAGATTAGAATGCAGGTGTCTACACAGTCAGAAGGGAAAAACTGTATAATTCTTTTTATTTTATAAGGAAGAGACACAAAGGCTGTCAATGATTTTTGTCAAGAAGCAAAATATCTGCTGAAGTAACATAGTGCTCATGTTAGCATATTTCCTACAAATAGAATGAAAGGAGGTACATGGAGTTGATTGATCTAAAGCTGAAAGTCACTGTCATGTACTACAGAATGATCCATTTTTTGGAAATGCATTATTTCCTGTTAGTCAAACAAATGATATTATTAGAAGGTCAAAAATCTTGTCCAGTATATGTATACCAGATAAGTGCAAATACTGAACATCAGTGCAAATGGTGGAAATACTTCTGTTTTAAAACTTAATTAGGATTCTAATGGTGAAGCAGAAACAGATGAGGAATCACTCAGTCACTTGCCCCTGACACCAGCAGAAGGTAGTGAAACTGATGGTGACAGCATGAAGGATTTTATAGTAGATGACGAGGAAAATGACACAGAGCATGGAAGGAGTAAAAAGCAGCCACATCAGAAGGAACTGCATACATCAAATAGCGAGCTCCTGGCGCACTACATCCCACACTGTAAGATCAAAATTAATGGCAATCCTGTATATATAATTTTGGTTGTGATAACTTGGGTGCTGTAATAGATATTAATGAACTATAAATACAAATACTGTGTAATAGGATGTGATAGCTTAGAAGCAGGTTCCTAGAAGGCTTCTGTTTATTGTGGAAGTACTCTAATTTCCACAATAAACTTTTCCAGTCATTATTAAAGGGAGGGTACAACTGGGAGTGGGGAGGAGGGAGACAGATCCTATCCTCTTATTTAGGATGAAGCTGGCTACCTATGATGCAGCCATTACTATGGCATCCTAGGAACATCATCCTCCGTCTTGTGTTATATACAAAAGAGCAGCTGTGTTAATTCTGGCCAGATTCTTGAGAGCAATGTTAAGTTCTTACCATGAGCTTGGGGTTTTGTGTGGCTTGGGGTTGTTTTTTTAAAATGTGTTTTCATTCCATGGCACTGAGACTTGGGAGCACAGGTCGACAGCAGACTCTGAATTCATTGGTGAATTTCACCTGAACAGAGAAAGAAAACTTCTCATATTGGTCTTTTATGAAAACTGGCCTCTGAGTGGAGCAGAGAGATCTGAACCAGAGTTTTGTGTTAGTACATTCACATATTTTGTTGTTCAGAAGCAGAGATGTGCTGACTGAGAAGTCAGTTGGGGATGGTCACAAACATTTGTGTATTTCTTGCCTAGTAAAGAGATGAGCAGAATTGTGTCTATAGGAAAAGAAATTTAGAAAAAAAGGAAATTAAACAAACAACCACACCTTATGCCTGTCCTTCTCTGGTTTGCATTTTTACCTGTTACTCATAGAGTGAATTACTCTTTTTTAGTGTTTTTAGCTCTTACTGTGGAATCTTCTTGCTGAAAGGACATGTGACTTTAGGATGCTAAAATCCATTAAGTCATTGGGATGAGAAGCACTATTGAAAGGCAAGGTTTTAAAGATGTGGGTTGTTTTTAAATCCATGTTTAAATGACTAGAAAATTCTAAATTTACAGTAATGGAAAAAAGAATTCTTGTTACAGGACTTTAACATTGCTTACCTCATTTTTTCTTTTTTGTTTTGCTGTTGTTGTTGATAAACTGTTTATATTGCTTTCTTCCCAGTATCTCGCTGTGATCATTATATACACTTCCAAAGAATCATCAAGGCTTTCCTCATAAATGCAATTGATGACACTTTTCTGAGCTCATTGTATGGTAAGTAAATTGTGTTAAATAATAAAATAGTGCATGCAAAATTATGCAAAGATGTTTCTGCTAGGGAAAGGTATGTCCCCTTATAGCATTGCAAGTCCTGAGATCTGTTCTTGGTTTTGCCATTCCTGAGATGTAGGGAAGGGTTCTGTGTTAGTGATCACCACTAACAGTTACAGCATGAAAGCTAAATGATTTTCAAAGTAAATAGCTCTTGAAAACATTGCAAGTTCATTTGATTTGTCAAAATATAATCTGCCTCATAGGTTTTTTTCTGGGGAATTTGATAGATAATAAATAATACTAGTTATGTAGATAATTTTTTTTCTTTTCCTTTTTTTAACATTGTGCTTTCAGATAAAACAAATTTCAGTTGCAGTCAGCATTTCTTCTCATGTTCTTGCTGAAGAAGTGCTTTTTGGCATTTGGCCTCGTGGGCCTGAACGGCAACCTCAAGTGTAGTTTCAGAAGCACTGTAGAGATGGGATTAATGAGAGGACTGTCAGTGACAGGTTGTGGAAGGAGTTAGCAAAGTGCCAAAGAGAGGTAGTTTTGGTGTCCTCAGGATCTGTGAGGCAATGGAGAAGTACACCACAGATTTCAGAATAAAGGATGTGTATTCTTGGAACTAAAAATGTCTTTCACCTTAGTTGTTTTAGGTGCTAGTTTTATTTTTGTTTTACCAAGTGAAAACAAGTTATGAAAAGTAGTAAGTAAACTTTGCCTTTCTATGTTGTAATAGCTTCCTTCTATTTCAAATTGTATATGCTCTGCAAAGCTAAGAACTTAGTGCCAAGGTGCTGGCAGTAGATCAGCTATGCAGCTGAGCAGGAATTCATATTCTGTCTTTCTGAAAATGTTGTTTAGTATGGTCATAGCTGGGCCTTACAAAGATAAATTTTCATAACAAAATGGATTTCTCCAAGTTGATGGAAGGGAATCTCTTAATTAGTTTGACTTATGAGTAGCTACTTCAGTAGTGGGGTTTAGACTTGCTTTTTATTTTGAGGGATTTTCTTATGGTCTAACACAGCCAAGCTCTCTGTTTAGTTGACTTATGGAAAATGTGTGTGTATAAAGTATATATGAAAAACAATTAATTTTAATTGTGGTGGCTACAATGTATAGAAAGCTCAGTTTTGTTTCTTTGATAACAATATTCCTAAAAGTCTAAGGAGGGTGGCTGAATTAGTTTGTGTGTCTGTATATGCTGTACAAACAGAACCAACTGGCATGGAGCTCTGAGAAGTCCGGTTTAATTCCTGGGGTCCAGCACATATTTGGGAGGCAGTTGTGTAATAGTGGTAGTTTTACTCATCCTCATACTTCTTTAGCTTGAGTAAGTATTTGGAAATAGTTATGCTGCCTGTCTCATGGCATCTGACTGTGCTGCTGAGGTGTGAAGGTCAGTTTCTGTCTATTCCTTTTTAAGTGACAAAGGACTCATCAAAATTTGTGCTGTGAAGCAGCTCAGAGCAGTTTGTTTTCATGGCTTGCAGGTTTATCCCTTACACTTTATCAACAGCTTACATGAAACGGACAAAACCCAAGATGCTCACCCTCCTTTTCTATTTTTTTAAACGGGATCAAGTGATTTGGTCTCCATTTGGATGACAGGCTTTCATTTTAACATTGAATGTAGAGGGTTTCTTGTGTACCACTTCTGATACGGACTTTAAAAATCATTAAATACATCTGTTCATGAAAGATGGTCGGGTCACTTTTATGGATAACAATAGCAAAGGTATCAGTAGTAATTTATTAAAATAAAGCTTCTGCATGCTAAGACCTATGAATTATGTTCTTGCTAAATTTTATTTGAAGAAACTTGTACAACAGCAAATTAGTAATGACTCTTGCTGAACAGATGGAACAAGACAGAAGAAGTATGCACAAGATATGTTGCTCTCCCTTCATTATTTGGACGACCGCTTCATTCAGCCACGTCTTGAGAACTTAATCTCTAGAAGTCGCTGGAAGGACCGATACAAGGTATGTCACTCCCACTTCAAATAGTGAAGTGGGCTCCAAATTAGTTTGTTAGTGAAGGTACAACCACTGCTATAGTTTTACACACTTTTTAAATGCAGGTTTGTTCTTTATGTTATGTAACTTGTTCTGGGACTTAGCATCTTCAGGAGTATTTTATGTGTTTATAACCAGATAGACATTCAGGTCACAGAACAGAATCTTCTCAGTTACCTGAATGCTTCTGCTAACTTCCCTAGACTACTTTTTGAAGATTTTTTGTGGTTTTGTGGTTTTTTGGGGTTTTTTTATTTGTGAAATGCTATAACAAAACTTCTTTCTCCTCCAAAAGATAAGCCAGTATTTTCAATAACGAACCTTCTACTACTTAAAAAAGTGAAGTCAATATACAATAACATAGTCATTGTATGCCAATTACTAGAACTGAATAATGGTGTTTGGCCAGTGGAGAGGTACACTGGATGTATTTGAGTAGACCATCTGATACAGTTGCACGCCTACCCTCTCCAAAACAAAACAAAAAAAGAGAGGAAAAAAGTTAAGTACCAGGATGCAAGAGCCATTCTTTTTTTTTGAAGCAAAAAAAAAAAGAATTTGTGAACTAGAGCTGAGTGAAGTGTTGAAAATTATTCAGAAGGTTAGCAGCTGAATGGTGAAGGATTTCAGATATGAATCTCTCAGGTTTCTCTTGAATTACTTTTGTGGGAGTACAGAGTGCTCAGCAGCCTGTCTGAGGCATCTTCCTTCTCATGAAGATTCTCTTATGTTTGAAATTTGCTTTTCAGGAACGTGTGGATTGTTACCCAGATGTTCGCATAATCTTGAAAAATCCAAAGAATATGTCTTGTCAGGCCTGTGAAATAAATCGGTATTGTAAGTTTAATGTGCTGCTCTCTGGAAAGCTTTATGATAGTAGAACTTTGGAAGCAGATGACTTCATGTCAGATGACAAGCAGGTAACTTCAAACATGCACCTGTGTAATTATTTTTAAGCTTTGTCTAGTGTTACAGAAAATCATATAAAGAATACAAATCTTGTCAAGACATACGATGTCTATAATGCTAGAGGCAAGAGTCAAGCTATTCTACTTTTGTGTTTAAGCCTTATTAATTTTAAAAATACGAGGAGCATTTTGCATTTTGGAGGAGTAGTCTTGGATTTAGCTAAGAATTATGAAAGTAGTTTCTGTGAAACTCAAAAGGCTGAATAGAGGCATTCCCCTCTGCCTCCATCCTTTCTTATGTCTTGGGAAAGAGGTAATGAAACGTATCCTCAAATAAAACTTAACTATAATCAAGAAGAGAAATCTGATGTTTTCATATGACCTTGTTTTTGGCTGCATCACAGTGATTTTTATGCTGTTTCCTCCCCATTTTTGCCACAGAATATTAGTACCTGATGCAGGTACTTGCACTGCAGTAAGCACTAGTAAGTGTACCCAGCCATGAGCTGGACTTTATAATAAAGAAAGATAAAGGGATCCAAGAGGCACGATAGGGTTTATTGGTAACTCTTGCCTTCAAGTCAAAATTGACATTTGCTTCAATTTTTCCTCTGTTTTCAGTCTCGAGTCTGAGGCTCATGCAGGGCAAAAAGGAAGCTCTAGGTACTTGACATCCTGCACATCCTGCTCTACATTGCTTGTCTTCCGTGGTGCACGGGGAGGCAGTCTGAAGGTGTTTGTCAGAAGTTCTGACAGCACACATGAAGATTTGCATACCAACCAAAGTTCTAATAGCACTCGGTTAATTCTATAGCAGATTTTTGTTTTGTCAGAGGTCTTTTAATAGAAGATTATCAATCCTAAAGTGTAAGCATATCTTAAAGAAAGGAATAACAGTGGTAAAGAAATAACAAAACTGAGTGATGCTCTGAACAGGCCTGGCATTCCTAATTTTCCACCAAGTACCTGAGAAATACTATGACTTTTTTCTTTTATTTTTATCTTTAATAGATCTTATGCCAGGAGTCTGAGGCTTTAAATCGAGAACATAATTTGCTTCAGCTTTACGTATATTCAAAACATCAAAATGCCTGTATGCTGAGATTAGAACTCTTGAAACTTCGGTCTCTTTTCCCAGGCACCTCTCAGCAAGACAAGAGGACACGGTCTTAAGTTGTGCCAGGGGAGGTTTAGGTTGGATATTAGAAAGAATTTCTTTACGGAGAGGGTGATCAGGCATTGGAATGGGCTGCCCAGGGAAGTAGTGGGTTCTCCGTCCCTGGAGATATTTAAAAAGAGACTGGATGTGGCACTCAGTGCCATGGGCTGGTAACTGCAGTGGTAGTGGATCAAGGGTTGGACTTGATGATCTTTGAGGTCCCTTCCAACCCAGCCAATTCTATGATTCTATGAAAACCCTTTACTTTTATGTTCACCTATAATGCTCTTAAGGCTTTCCCAGCAAGGATCTTGCATTGGTTAGCTTTCAGAAACATTATAAAAAGTAATGTTCACCTCCATTTAATTATTGAGGTTTCTGTTTTGCTGCGAGTAAGATTTGTTCTACATTGGGTCACTAATTCTGTGCTGACTATGCCTGTAGCATTTGGAGTGCCCGTGTGCACTCCAACTGTTCTTGTTTGCTCTAGGTCAGAAAGCTGAGTGAAATACTGCCACTGAAATGCTCATAGTCCAAGTGCAGCCTAGTCAGAATGTACTGCTTCATTCTTCAGATTTTTTTCACATCTGCTATTTCTCATGTAGCTGTTTATCCAGGGCAAAGTATCTTGACATCTCTGCTTCATTGACACTTGAAATTGCTGCTGTCCTTTTGAGAAGACTTGTTCTTAACTACAATACATTATCAGAACTACTTGTCCAAAGTAGAAAACATTTCCATTTAGTCTTGCATCTTGTTTCGTTAAGTTGTCTGTACTAAGACATTTTGGATTTTTTTTTTTTTTTTTGAATGAAACACATTTTTCATGTTGTTAGGTAGTGTGGCACTAGGTAGTAATTTTTAATTACTTGAGCAGACAGTTTTGTTATATTTCCCAGCTGAGACTTTTCAAGACCTTGACTCTTAAAAACCCAGGTGTCTCTTTAAGATTTAGGGATCTTCCCTTCAAACTTACATCATCTGCCAGTAACTGTTATCATTAAGTATGCATATAACCTATTTAAGAAATGTGGTTTGTGAACTCCTATGATAAAGTCAAAGCACACAATTTGTCAAGAATAAAATATTGGTACAGTTGTGTACCAAACTGATATCCAAGTTCTGTCTTTATTGCCTTTCAGGGGGCATAGAAGGCATATTCTTTGTCCTTGTGAGTGTAAAAGAATTTTAGAGTACAGCTCAAGTTCCTTACAGTATTTGCTGGAAAAAAAAATACCAGGATGAGTTTTATTTACAATGTATTTTGAAATGGCATATGATAGAATTTCTTATGTGAAAATCAAGTGAAGACATCATCAAAATGGAAGTACACCTTATGAAGCTCAAGCCTGTATTGTTTGGATCTTTGCAAATACTCTGCCTTAAAGATTTCAGGAGCCTCAGTCATCCATCTCATCATCATTATGTCATCATATCGGGCTCTGCATTTAATGCAGAATTTAGGAAAATCTGTGCCACAGTTTTTCATAAAAAGACTGCAGACCTTTCTAGGCAGTGGTTGTTAATACACTGCTTTGGCAAGCCTGTGTGTGCACGATAGTCAGGAGAGCCAGGCTTTTCCAAAAAGGCTTTTCCCCTCGTTTATTGCGGCAAAACAGTAAGTCCTTGGGAATCAATTACTGGCACTGCTACTGCAGTCCCTCACACAATCATTCTTCCTTACATACAGGTCTCTAAATGTAAATCACTACTTTTAAAACCTTCAGATTTTCATGGGAAGTGCGTGCCTTACCTAACCAGAACTAGCACAAATATTTAGTATTTTTGCAGCTTTCAACTTAATAGCAATTCCCTCACTGCTGTCCAAACGATCTTGTACATAAAGCACTGGCTGTTTTTCACTTCAGAAAAAACTTGAAATATCCTATCAAATACTGAACTAACTTCCTAGTTAATTTTTGTCATCTTCAGCTTAACAGTGAGAAATTAGAACTTTTTTTTTATCCTGTGTACCCCAGCATCTGGTGAGTTACCTGCTATGTGCATGTTCAGTGTAGCTCAGGGGCTGCAGAACAGAGCCAGGAGAGAAATACACTGAGCACTTTCCAGTAATTTTTGGTAGTTCCTTTGTAATGCAATATTTGTGTTCTTATGGTGACATGTAGTTTAAGCTGCTAAAGGTAATGTTCTCAACTAGTCTTTGAAGTGCTTCTGGCAATGCAATGATCAGCTTGTTCTGCCAGTTTGGGAAAAAGAAAGAAACAAACAAACATAAAAGGAAGAAGGCACACAGGGCTACATAAATTGGCATTTCAAGAACTCAGTTGAGTGAAAGAGAAGGCAGGTCAGCACTGCCAGGTCAAATTGAATGGAAACACATAAGTTGGTCTAGTTTCTAAAGTTTTATTTTTAAATACCCAAGAAAAGTGGATGTGGAGAGAACAAAAACAGATCTCCAACCCCCTTCTTCTGCATAAAAGTTTCCTTTTCTCTCATCTCTGAAGCATGGCTTCTACTGGCTTTGCCAGTAGAAGAGAAGAGAAACAGCTGTTCCAGTTTTTCTTAGGCTTGCAGTGCTTGTTGTGTGTGTAGCTGCCAATTCCCATTACTCTGTGGTCAGGGAGAATTGAATGGTTTAGAGGTATAGGTGTCTCCACACTTTTTTGCTCCTGTGTCACCTTGATTATAAACTGTTAGAGAACAGTTCAAGAACTCTCTGTCTTGATATTCTGCTTCCACTTTTAATCGTGCTTAGAGGGTGTAAGTTCAGTCCTTACATGTTGTGCTGTTGTCAGTCTATGCTCCTGCATTCCATACAAAGTGATTTAACATGACTTTGGCTGATAGGGCCAGCTTGAGCAGATAAGTTAAGCATTAGGACAGAGTCACTGAGAACTGCAAGAGGGAAAAAAAATAGGATAGTACAGTACTACTGAGATTTCTTCCAAAGCTGCATTCTGAAATAGCATTGTATTTTTGGACAATATTTCTTGCTGTAAAAACACAACATATAGTTACATTATCGGATATTTAGATATTTCCCTGTGGCATTTCTCCATCTATCAATTGGTTACACCTCACATAAATTAACTCCTAAAAAACAAGTAGCAATAACTTTCAAAGTGAAAATTGTTAGTGGGTCCCAAAAGGGGACAGGTTCTTGAGTAAGCTTCTTCCACACTATGGAAAATGATAGTTGGGATGAGGTGGACTGTTTTCACTGCTGACTGCTGGAAGCTGTATGGTAATGTTATGATCGTTCTGGTGTTCATCCTGCATCTTGTACTAGCTTCCTAAGTATCTCCTGCAATCTGTTGACTCGGGGTAAGAACTGGGCTTCAAGTTTGATGCAGAATGCTATCTCCTCTTGTATATCACATAGTGTTCCATGTACTGTATCTCATTGCTTGGGATACTTGAAAAATCATGAAATGCTCTATGAAATACTTCAACTCAATTCTTGATTATTTCAGTATTTGAAGTGGTACTTCTAGAAATTTAAATGAATCAAGGTTATGCATTGGTCAGGAGGTCTCTCACTGTAGAAGCACCTGTACCACTAAACACAAGCTTTAGCTTTGCAGTTTTGTGGAGAGTAAGAAGTAGAACTGTATGTATCAGGAGCTGAATTGCTGAATTTCTTTATGCTTATATTAATTATGTTGGTTTTGAATGCAGAAAGCCTGACCTCTGAAAACCAGCCAGATGTAGGTTTCTTACCTGATAGGCTTTGTCTCCATGGGTTGAAGTAGTAATGGGTGCATCTGTGCATCACTTGCAGGGGATAGGTTTATCTTCTGATTTGTCACTGCATGTACTCTAATTACTTCTCTTGTGGAAATGGCACAAAACTCTTGTGACAGCTGGATATTCTAAAATGAAGGTGAACTTTGACTTGTTCTGCCTACCCAATTTCACATACTCTTAGTAGAAATGATTGCCTAAGATCCTTGTAACCTGTGTATTACTTAGTATTTTCAGGTAAATATATATTCACTGCTTAACATCTTTGTATAAAATTTGAGTTGAAGATACTTGCAAATGCTTGCCTGTATTTAATGTTAGATGTTAATAAATCCACTCTAATCTGTACTCTAATTGTGTGTTTACATGTGCATTTACTATTTGTTTATCAGTAAATACTGCCATAGAGAAAACTGTTAATAAGATAGTTCTCTCTTTTCTTCATGGAAATTGTAGAGTAAAACTGGTGATAACTGGGAGATGCAGAGGCTTTGATTTCTATAGCATTATTACCTAACTATCCCTTCCAGACAGTTACAGACAAACATTTGCATTGTATAAAACCTTGGTTTCCAGATTTTATTTTTATGAAATCAGTCTCTCTCTGTATTTAGTAAATATATGTTTCTAGTCTATGTGTATTCCAGTCTATTCTGTATATAATCGATTTGTTATCATATGTATTTCTTGAAGAAATATTTACTATTACTCAGTCTACAAAATCATGGAACTGTTCTTTCATGTCCCTAGGAGGTACTACATATTAAGCAAAAGTCATCAAATAATTTATCTTGGTGTGTGTTCACTATATGGTTGTTGTCTAAAACATTAGTGATTTTGTAATAGAGTTTCCACCAGGAGATAGGAAGATACTACCAATCATAGATGTGGTGGTGTTTGCAAGAAAACAGTACTGATGAGCTGCTGTTGCATAGGTTTGCTGGCTGCTTGCTTGCTCAAACATTGTTCTGTTGTGGCTGTGAAAACTATATGGTTTTGTGCTGATTTTATGCATGTAGTGTCATCGTGTTTATTTCATTATTCAAGAAACCTTCTGAGACTGACTGACTTAGCCATTTTTTGTAGCATCAGGTTAATGACAGTTGTATCACAGGGAGTGATTTGTTCACTTTGGCCTAGGTTTTGAAGGTTGGCATGGTGTGTGCAAACCGTACCAGAGTTTACCACAACCTGAAGCACTTCAAATACAAGTTATACATGGACTGCAGCTCTGTGACCGAGTTGGATGGTGTTGAGGATGAACCAGTCAAAGACACAGTCGAGCGACTTTTCAGCCAGTTGGAAGATAGTGGGTGGATTCAGAAGGTACTACTGACTTATGTGATGTATCTTTTTCCATAAAGGAAAATAAGCTGAGATCAAATTTCTGATTTAATTCATCAGTTCTGAGTTACTGTGCTTCAGTAGTACAACTCTGCTTAACCATACATCCAGTTCTGCTGACCAGGTCATCTCAAACAGTGGTGTGCAACTTTGTGTCAACTTCTGACATTAAACTTTTTGGCAGCTGCTTGATCTCTGGGTGGTGGTGGGCAGTCTCCTGTTTCATTTGAAAACAGCAACACAGCAGCCTCAAGCTGTAACTTAGAAAGATCAGAATCATGTACATGAGGCACAGCAAGAATATTTCACTCTTCTGTTTAGGCTGAAGTACTTTGAATTATTTAGAAACATTTTATGAACTATTTTAAGATAATTTGTAACACGGTTGCATTTTGCAAGCTTTCAGATGTCACTGCTTTTGAATTGTTAATGCCATGCTTGTTTATGTATTGAAGAAAAAGAAGTCTTTATGTAATTCGACATTGAACACTGATGAAATAATACAGATTTTAATTTATTTGCAGAGATACAATGATCTTGAAGACTACATGAATGATGCAGACAATTTCCAAGAAGAGAAAATGGATTAAGTGGCCATACAGCTCTTCAGAAGACATCTTGTAGAAACTTGAATGGCCTACTTCATCTGCATGCACTTTATCTCTGTTTGGTCTTAAAGCCTTTCTAGGCTCTGTTCCACTTAAACCCATATGCCTTTAAACTACTGTGTGAGACTGTGCTGTATTGGTTTTTCTCATCTATGTCAATAATAACCTAAAGTTTTACCAAGTAAGTCCTTCTGGTCTTGCTGCATAGGTCACTTTTAAGTTTCCTTCTGATCTTAAAAGTAACATCTCATCTGTTTATTTGTGAAATAAAACTTCCACCTACTTACATGGGGCTGCATTGTAGAGAAGGTAGGAGAGGCTGAGACCTTTAATCAGGTGTATTCAGAGAGCCAAGGCTATGTTACACAAGAACATATGACTTGCATCTTACTCTCCTGTAGGATATACTTTCCTTGTTATTTGCAAGTAAGTCCAACTATTTAGAATGATAGTTATCATAAACAGGACCCAAAAGCAAAGCTCTGTTTCCCCTCCAAGGAGTGGGTATAGACTGTTTCAAGGCAACAGAGGAAATATTCTGCAGTCCTGACTGCATTTGCAGCACAGTAGTCATTCCTCTTTAGAGAGCAGGTGATGAGTCACTTCACAGGCGTCACACAGGCTGTCTGCCTTAGCTCTGTGGGCCCAAGTGTTCATTTAGGTGGCTAAGCAGTTCAGGCAACTTACTGAGATTTTAAACATCAAATTATGTTGTGCAAACATAATGGCAAAATCCTGCAGTAACTGAATAATCAAGAGAATGTATTCATGTGGCCAGGCAAGATAAGCAAGAATTCTTCCAGTGTATCTTAGCAGGAGGAAGTTACTCGGAATTGCCATGTCTGGCTTACCTGAACTGCATGAAGCCCACATCAGAGTTCTTTGGGGTAAGGAGTTTTGAGTAGTTGAGGAAGGGTTAAGTATTGTATTATCCATTCTGAAAAGCTAGATGTGAGCCAACAGTGTGCACTTAGAGCCCAGAAAGCCAATTGCATCAAAAGCAGCATGGCCAGCAGGTTGAGGGAGGTGAGTCGTCTTCCTCTGCTACACCCCTCTGAGACCCCACCTGATGTAGTGCATCCAGCTCTAGGGCCCTCAACACAAGAAAGGCATGGACTTGTTGGAGCCATCCCAGAGGAGGGCCATGAAGACAACCAGAGGACTAGAGCACCTCTCCTCTGAAGACAGAGAGTTGGGGTTCAGCCTGGAGAAGTCTCCAGGGACACCTTACTGTGGCCTTTTAATACTTAAAGGGGGCTTTTAAGAAACAGAGAGAGAAAGAGGGTTTATCTAGATTGGACACAAGGAAGAAAATTTTTTAGATGAGAGTGATGAGACACTGGCACAGGTTGCCCAGGGAAGCTGTGGATGCCCCCTCCCTGGAAGGGTTTGAGACCAGCTTGGATGGGGCTTGAAGCAACCTGTTCTGGAATATGTCCCTGGTCATGATAATCTTTAAAGGCTCTTTGCAATCCAAACCATTCTATGATTCTTTGCCTGTGCTTTCTGCTGTTTATGAAATTAATTAGTTGTAGCATAAGATAAGATGCAGGACACAGGGTTTTGAATCCAGTTAGGACTTGTTCCTACATCCTCTGTATGCACATATTCTTTTATTAGTGTTTTCTGGCTGAACAATTTGGTAAAAGGCAAAAATAATGTTAAGACCAGATTCTTTTAAGAAGTTTCAGAAGCAAAATGGATGAAACCTGATTTCTGATGGTTTTGTCCATAAGGACTCCCCCCATTTGCTAACACCACTCTACTGGTAACATGCTAATCAGCCAGGCAATCACTGCCAGGTGCATCACTTAATGGTGACATCTGTTGGCTTTTTTCATAGATTAGATTTGTTACTCAGTATGAATAATATAAAAAGGAAAACCCCAGTGAAGAGATGGAGACTTACTAACAAGTAAACTTATGCGGAAGGTAATATTTCTATACCTTAACTGTGAGATATGTAAATATCCTGAGATTGGATGTATTTTATACCTTTCTCCTTGGCTACCAAAGCTGGAGGAAATACCTTCTTTTTCTGTCTTTCTTACTGCTCAGAGAATATTGGTGGGAGCACACCAACATCAATTTTAAAGTTTTCAGGAATATGTCTCAGATATATCCCTTTTAAGAGAAGTGATGCCCCACTCCTCTGTTTGAAAAATCTTGGTACACTTCTTTTGGCTTCTCTAGAATAAGCTTGGTGTAGCTTTATTCTTACAAAGGAAAACTGTTCTGAAATAAATGGGGTTTGTACCATGAACCCCATAAAAATAACAATGGGGTGCCCTCAAAGCCTTCCTCACTGCTTTTAATTTCTGCTACCTCCTGAATTTTCTGAAAACTCTAAAGACTGTATGATTTTTTACTTCCAGATTTGCTGTCAAAATGAATGGTCATTTTCTCATTTTGCCACATTTAAATTGTTGCTACCAAGTTAAAAAAAAAAAAACTTTTTGGGAAACTTTGGCTAACTGATAATGTTTCAGCAATACATATCTTAAAATAAAATTGGCAAATTATTCCAGGTTTTGCTCATTTTATTCAGTTTTACTCATTTTTTTATATATACATCCCAGGTCATGTTTCTAACCTCTTGGTTCACCTGATAATGTGAGGTATATACTTCTTTATTGTTCCTGCAGGCATTTTCTCCAGTTCTTTGTTTTTTCTGTCTCTAACGGGGAAACAAAAGTAGCCTGTTAGAGTTTCTTGGAAGAAATTTTACAGATCTTGTCTGTGGCATCACCAGTTGGACTAAGAAAATGCCTATAACTGACTTCTCTGATTTCTGTTTCAGTAGGAAACAGGTAATTGATTCAGTTTGGCAGGGGCAGACATAATGTTTGTGTGTGTATAGTCACTCTTAAACTTTTATATTCTCCTCACTGAGACTGGAGGAAGTGGTAATGGTTTGGTGACTTGTTTTACCTAAAGAGTTTCTACAAGGCAGAAAAGTATTGTTACATCATGTATACGTTTGTCTTCACTACAGAAAATTAAAAGATTGTTTAGAAGAGCTGTATAAGTAAAAATTGAGATCACATTTTCCAAGGCTGGCTGTATATGCTAGTACTTGGACAGCATGAAGAGGATTCGTACCTCTTGAGATTTTCTGTCTGTAGAAATACTTGGTAAGACTATTTCTAGCAGAAAAATTTTGTGCACCTATCTAAGAATGGGAAAAGTCAGAAACCTGAGCAGTCTTTCATATTTCTTTTCGCACATTAGAGAATTTGACTGCTAGGGTGTGAGAAGGTATCGGTGTGACTTTTTGAAGCAGTAGCTCTAATTAGGTTAAAAGTACCTGGCTTAATTGAGCAATGAAGAGAACTCAGAATGTGAGTAGACTTATCGTGGGTAATTAATGATTGTACCTGAGAATTACTTCAGTTCCTGTAATGGTTCAGTAATCTGCTCTCCTTTAAATTCTTTAACTGGAGACTGTGATAAAATTCACACAAGGATCAGGGTTACGAAGGTGATGTTCTTCTAGGACAAAAAGCCCTTTGTGATCTGTATTCTATGTCCAGTTCTTGCAACGAAGTACAAAAAGAAGGGATTTTTCTCGTATCCCTCAGTTTTTGGAAAGAACATCATTTGTGGATCGATGGGGATGGTAAACTTTGCTAATAGTAGATAGCTGTTACTGTCAGTTCTTTGACAGTGAAGGCTTCTCCTGTTCCCAAAGGCTGCTATTTCTAGCAGTTCAGTTGGCAATTACAGACCATTCCCATGCTTAACTCCTCTAGTTTGCTTTAATTTGTATAAATAAAGACTTGTAGTTTTATCCTTCTTTAAGTTTTTCTGGATAAACAGAGTGGGTGTGTTAGATAAACACATGTAAATATAATACCACTCCAAGAGAAATACCCAGCACACACAAAACAAACTTTATGAAGTTGACTTCATGATTCGACTTTTGGAAATAAGAAATACCAATTTCTAATCTGAATTTAGAGGTGAGACAAAAGAATGTAAGGAAGTGAGATCTACCAGCCAAGCAATAATAATATGAGAAATATATTAAATGGTATTGAAAGAACCTGATGATAGTCCTTTGAGTGGATCCTCTTCCCAGATTAGTTACATAATTTTTTGGCATTTTTCTCAGTAAAAGAATACATGTAAAAGTAATGGCATGGGGTTGTTAAAAGTTTGGTGTGTGGGTGGGTTCCTGTTGTTAATTAAATAGGATGGAGACACGGGTTCTTCAGATTGCTCTGGGGATTATAATTTTAAAAACTATGTTCAAGATGGCTTATTTTGCAGTTTAAACGAGCAGTAATTGCATGCACCTTGTGCCCCAAATTAAAGGACAAGAAAACTGACTCAAGTGTAGTCTGACTCTGCTCCAAAGTTAAAGACTTTGCCAGGTGAGCTGCATAATGCAGGAGCCTGCCCAGCAGGGAGTACCCCAGGAAACACCTGTGGGTATAACGGGGTCACTCAGAATGGCCAAGCATCCTCACCTAACAGCAAATAATGGAAATGGCTAAAAATTAAAAGCTCTAGTTTGCAAGATCCTTCACAGGGCTGATAGTAATGTGCTGTTCCGGAGGAGTTAATGTAACTTTGTAGTAGATACGTGATTTCTAAACACAGATGAACGAGGTATGCACCTGGATTTACACATTTACTCAAGTTTTTAAGTGAAATAGGTTCAGCACAGTCTTTTTGTTCCATTTTTAAAAAGTTATTAGCACAACGGGTTGTCTATGGTGAGAATTCCTGGCTGTGAACCCAGCACACAGAAGTGCTTTGCTGCCCACTCAAAGCTTCGACAGAAGTAGTGAATTCACACAGAAAAAAAATGCTCCAGCATGACAGCTCATGTGAGAGTACAACAGGATGTAAAAAGGTTATAAATTAATGCAGACGGAAAAAGAGGTAACTAATTTTTCAGGACCTGTTATGTTAATGTTTTATCATGTGTGTGTTTATTAGAACGCCCGTGACACAAATCTCGAGTGATGTCATGATGATTTAAGAACAGTTTGCTTTTAAGAGAAGTGACAGCTAGCCAAACAAAAAATGGTAGCGGCATCCAGGGGCTGTCAATGTTCACCAGTTTTCTGAACAAAGCTTGAAAAGCTTTGAGGGACGGATTTGGGTATTTCCTTCCCTGAAACGCCAGGGGCAGCATTAGCTGTGTATTGTGCGGTCGGGACTTGGAGTGCTGCCTCGTAGCCGGCTGTCCCTCTCCTCGGGAGAACATTAAAACAGGGAACACGCGAGGTGCTGCCAGGCAAAAAGTGAACCTTAAACATCTGAAGCTAAAATTCAAAAATCTTTGTTTTGAAAGATTATTCTCTGAGTTCTACAAAATCGTCTAAGAGAAGGAATTCCAGCAGCTTCTCTGGCATCTTCATGAGCAGCACCACTGATTTCATGCTCCCACAGCAACTTTGAAAACCCCAGCTAAGACCATTGTAAAACACCCTTGCTTGTTCTCCAAGAGGTTTATGTGTTACTGTTCCACATGTGTTCTGGGACTGACCCTCTTGAACCCAGCAGTGACGTCAAAGGTATAATGAACAAATAAAAGCCCTAGCGAGGCCTGAAGCAAAGGTAACATCCATTATTTTACAAACATTAAAATTTCATATTTTTTTCCAACTGTGCCAGCCCATTGTTCTCAACAGATGCATGCTACCATTATGTATCAAATAATAACCCACTCTTCCTCAGTTGTTCAAGGTTAAATAAAAAAAACCCTCTTTTTCCTGTTAGCAATAATCCCTTCCTCTGACTGCAGCACATCCACAAACCTGTCTTCCCCAGGCCTTGTTCCTCAGTGAAGAATCAGTCTGTGCTGGGGCAGAAGTGGGTCTGAACGTGCTGGAGGCTCTGGCTGCTGCTCACACAGTCACATCCTAGAAAGCCACATGGATGTTTGTTGCAACATAAAGGAGATAGGGAGCATGAAAGTGAGGGCTTTCACATTTCCCATATGTCCAATGCTGCCTGTCTTTTATGTATTTTGGCAGAATTTCCAGGAATGTGTCATTTCATCATTGGCATTCGAAGCATTTGCATGTATGACCTTGGAAGGGAATAAAACCACCTGAGAGGGTATGAGGGTTTCTCCTCGTACTCACCTTAAGACTCCTGATATGTTGTAGTGAAATTTGTGTATTTTCTTGAGTGCACCCACTGCAGAACTAAATGAGATGATGGACCCTTGTGCTGGGTCTGTAGAGTGCCAATTGTCCTTAAAGGCTTTCTGTCAGGGATGTGTCTCAGCATGCTTGGAGGCCACTTTTATTCCCAAGGAGGTATTCTGGAGTTCAGCTAATATGGCCACAGTAGCATAAGTGTATTGCTTTAGTAAAGCCGACCAGATCACCAGATCCCAGGTCTTGCTGCATCCTCCTTCACAGCTTACCCACAGCAACACGCAGAACCTGTCAGGTGCCACTGGCAACAAGGTCAGCACCAGGGGCCAGATCCCTCACTTGGCCACCCCTGCTCCAAACGGGGAGCAAGGGCAAGAGAAGCGCCAAGACTGTGACTTTCCCAGGGAGGAACTGAAGTGCAGGCGCTGCGTGACTCTGCCTTGGACACCCAAGAAGCACATGTCAGAGCCCGGAGCTCCCACATCCCAAGCCTGACCTCGTGTTGTGCATCATCCCGTGCCTGAGAGCGCCGTAGAAGGCACTGCTTGTTTTTCTACCGTCTGTTCCAGAGAAATCCAGCTGGTAGAGGAGCGCTGCGCTGTGATTTATTTGAGAACTCCCTCGTACTCGCCTGAAGGTCTCACAGCCGGAGGAGGAGGAGGGAGAGCGGGCTGCAGCGCTCTTCGGCAGCAGCTCGGGCGGCGGACAGCCCGCCCGCCCGCTCCAGCCCTGCACCCAGGTACAGCGCGGGAGGGGAACGGGGATTTCCTTGGCTTCCTCCCATGCAAATACCCCCAGGGAGCGGCGGCGGCCCGGTTCCCCTCGGCGGCCACTGGGAGGCTCCGTGCCTCGACCCGGCCTCCCCGGCGCCGCGTCCCCGCTGACACCCGCCCCCCGCCCCCGCANCGCAGCTCCCCGCACCGCCGACCCGCTCCGCACCGCTCCGCACCGCACGGAGGGGCGAAGGGCAGCGCGGGCACCCGGCGGCGTCCGGCGGAGGCAGCGCTGATAACCCCACCGGCAACCACCGACCCCAGCGGGTCGGGGATGGAATATACAAAAACACAAAGGAAAAGTGGCTGGACTGTTCTGGGTGCAAAATTCTGGAAGTTTGTAAGTGCAACTCTTCGTTTGTAATTACTGTCTGAAGAGGGGCTGGCTTTTTATTATTATTATCTCCCCCATTCCCCTTTTTTTTTCCCCCCGTGCTTTTCTTGAAACTGTACTTGAAACTATTCGGTATCTGGGAGTATAAGGGAAAGTATGCGAGAGGAGTTCCTTGCCGGGGTCCGTAGCTTGCTGCTTTATTACTAAGGGGGGAAATAAGCGCTGAAAGCAATACGGATTTTATCCAGTGGCTGGATTAATTGAAGGACAAGCGTGGTCTGGAAGTCCACTGACTGACATTGTTCCGGACCGGGGTATCCGTCGCTCTTATTTTTAGAGGAACTACAATTTAGCGGCAGACAGTTGGACACAGTAATAAACCGAAGAGCGGCCAGCAAAAGAGCGGGCGAGAGAAACGAGAAAGCACAAAGACTAAACTAAACCGAGCCCCCTCCTCTTTATTAGCACATTTACTAAAGGTGGTGGGGTTTTTTTTTTGGTTTTGTTCAAAACAACCCCCAAACCCCACTCTGACAAATTACGAGATTTTTGGTCCTCCCGGGGGTTTCTCCGTGCCGCCGAGCACGGCAATGCCTTAAAATTACTTCAAGGAATAACTAACACCCCCNTTGTTGCGCCTCACGCCCCCCCCCGCTTTGGTCCCTACCAGGTGCTGGGCCCGGCGGTGGCGTCGAGGGTGTGAGGAGCGATGGGCAGGGCTGACAGGCCCGGAGCGGGGGAGCTGAGGGACGCATCCTCCTCAAAGGGATTTTGGGACCGCTTGTTTGTTTGTTTGTTTGTTTAAAATAATTTTGTAGGCCTAAAAATGCATCTTTTGCCTCCACCTCTGCCCCGCCAAGGCAGTGGCAGCCCGCAAACCCGAGGGGCAGCCAACGGCGCTGGTGCAGCCGCAAGCAGGGGTGAAAGTCACACTCGGGTATCGCTCATGCTCAAAATTGACCCTTCGCCCCATTTTATCCTCTTCTTGATGGCTTCAGGTGGCAATTTTCACTCAAGTCCTGCAGATAAAACAGGTCTCACCCCCAGCCCTCCCAGCACTGGCTCCACCAGAAGGAGTGGGTTTGGTATTGTCACCGGGGTGTGCTTCAGGGAGCAGAGTTACAAGAGTTTTCCAGCCACTGCCACTTTGTAAATGTTGACCTTTTTCAACTGGAAATTGCTCTGAACCTGTCAAGGAGGCGAAGCCTTGCCACCATTGCTTTTTTTTATATTTTTTTTCACTATCAGTCCATGTACCACACTTTGAAGGCAGTGCTGTGCTGCCTTCCAGCTCCTAATTCTCGGCACACATGCGAAATATTAAGAGGAGTGTCTGCATCCTGATAGGCCCGTGGCTGCTATTTGAACCGCTCAAAATAGATCACTCCCTCTGCTCCAGACATCAAACCTATCTCAGTGCCTGATGTATGCTAAAACGGGACCTTTGTGGCTGCTTCTCCTGTCCTAGCCGGGAGTTTGCAGCGGTGCGTGGATCGACGTTTGGGGCTGCGTTACTCAGCATCACTGGTGAGGGTGATGATGTAAGCGTTAATGCGATAACATTGTGTCCAAGGGGAGTTCAGACGCTTCGACTTGACTCAGTGTTCAGATTAAATCTCCTCACATTCCTTGTCACAATCAAGAAAGCCATTATCTTATTTTTCCAGTGTGTATTAATGAAATGCTTTGCACTTGTCTTGAGGGAAAAAAAAAGGCTTTTGCCTAGTAATGTACGTTCTAGAAACAAAAATGCTTTCTGAAATCGGGGAATAGGCCTGTGTGGGCTTTTTTTGTTTGGTTGGTTGTTCGGTTTGTTTTCAGGGTTTTTTACTGGTTGTTACTATTATTACCAAATAGCTGGAGGCAGCTGTTTGCAAGTGCTAAATGAAACAACCCCAAAGAAAATATTGAAAGATTTTCATCTTGTCCTTCTTCCTGAAATGCCACTAAAGATTGTTAACCTGCTCTTTGCTGGAGAATGCTGTGCGCAGCTCTCACTCTGTGTTGCAGATTGCATTACCTCACAGATAACTCTGCACATGCCTCTTTGACAAGGGAAAGGTCTGATGAAGTCTCCCTCTTTTTTTGAGTGCTAGCGTTCAGTAATCCTGATGACAAGGTACTGACTTCACTGAGCATGACGTTTGGGGCCCTGAACCATGTTTTGACACTGAAGAAATGCTGGCTCATGAAGCAGCATTGTTGTAATGGTATCAGTGCACATCGCTGATCCTCCCACTCTGTGCCTGACGCAGACATTCCTCATTTGTTCCTCTGGTAGGACTGCCTAATTAAGGAACAGAGAAAGGCATCAGTTCAAAGTCACATCTCTGTGTTGTGAAGATGTGTGTTCCCCTTACCAAGTGCTCCTTAGAATGTTGTTGAAGGTATTAAAAAGGAAAAGCAGACCACACAGTGTCTAAGTGGGATGAACGCAGGTGGCTGAGGGTGGAACATCATTGTGCTCTTGTTCTTGAAAATTAAGAGCGTGGGGATGGGCCAGGAAATAATGGGGTCTTGCTTTTGCTTGGGCCATAGCTGGAGGGGGAGATTGCTCTGTTCCAAGAGTACTTGAAAGAAAAAGTTATGAGGCAGACCAAGCCTGATGTCCTGTGCATCACAAATGGATGAGAAGGAGAAGCATCTCTAAGGCAGCAGAAGTCATCCTCTGCGAGGTGTTTCTCACAAGGAAATCCGGTGGAAGTCTGATTTGCACTCATGGTTGTTTCTCTTATTCTGACTTTTTGCTTGGGGCAGATGGCAGATCTGGGGCACACGGGATCCTGGAACAAGGCACAGCTCTGAGCTTCAGTTGTGGCAGGTACAGCTCTAGCAGAATGAAGCACAAGACAGTAGCATTGGTGTGTGTCTCACACGGAGCATGTGAGATTGTGAGATTGGACACATCTCTGACTCCATGGGGGGATTGTAAAGCTCCACCTGCCTTCCTGTAGTTACACCAGGTCAAAATGAAAAAAGAACTTCACACAGATAAGCATGAGAGCAGCCACAGCTCTCTTTGGGGAGTTCTAGCTATGAGGACACTCTTTGTTGTGCAAAACTGAGATTGTCCACATGATTCCTCTCCTGAAAATAGGAGATTGTTTCATTTGCTTTGCAGGTTCTACTGCTCTTGTTACAAGTGTGCCTGACATGTTTAGTGGCATAGGATGGGTCGTTTACACAGTTGGACTCAAGAGTAAATATTTGACACTTGATAACATTCAAAATTACAGCCACTTGGACATATCAAAGTGATTATCTGACATTGTTGGTAGTGTTACTTGATAATTATCTTTTCCCAGTGGACAGCTTAAAGCTGCCAGAAGAGAGAGTTTTTAGTGGGGATTGGTTTGGGCTTAATTTGGCCGTGTTACTTTGATTTTTAGGAAAGCACCTTCAGCAGCAGCATTTTCTTATTTGAGAGTGGAGAGCAGATTTTTCAGTGGGAACAATGGACATTGGTGCATATCAAGGAGAAACTTATTCTTTGGGACATGGCTAGGAAAGCTTTTGTACTTTCTGCCTCCCTGCATTTCCCAAGAGCTGACATTTGTTTATTTATATGGTGGTGTTACTTTTCATGGTGCAGAGTGGAACAGATAAAATATTCTGTCTTTCTTTTATACATACATCTATATGTATGTATACACCCTCCAGCACTTAGCTGTTTATAATATTTATGTTCTGTATAAACAGTTAGTGCTGGAGGGCATTCCTCGGTGGCTTCAGCAGTGAACTGGTAATACCAAAGTTTTTGCACTGTAGTTTCAAATCTCCAGTGGCCGATTCATTCCTTCATTCTTCTGGCATAGGCTGAGCACTGTTCATTTTGCTCTGTGCAATCTGAGAACTCTCTTTCATGGACATGATTGTATTATTCTGGTCAGGTTCATTGCAGCCATCTCATTGGTGGTTCTGAGTGTGCTAAGTGATTTTCGTCATCAGTAGCAGGTGACTGGTTCTACTTTTGCTCATCTCAAAGTTTTGCAGAATATGTCATTATAAAAACTAATTTCAAATATTAATCAGTTGAAGAAAGGGCTGCCTGAATGGTACCAAGAGCCAAGTTTGGCATGTAAAACCTCAGTTTAGGCAGTTATTTTATGAGGAGAGTCTTTGATCATTATGGAAGCCTCGACTTTGCTTCCTAATAACTTTTTTTTATGACCCACAGTGCTTGCTGGGGTTTGGCCTGCCCTGTGCTAGCATTAAAGATCCACAAATATTTTAAAAGGAAAGACTGTGCTCTGGTATCTGTGGCCTGAGTTTACACTTCCCCCATCTCCGAGGCTCTTTGCTTTGTTTGCTAGTGGGCTTCCAGGGCACCCTCCAGAAATAGCTACATTTTATGGTTCTGGACGTACAGAACTTTTGGAAGTGTTCTGAAGCAAGTGGAATAAGGTGGCCAGCTGTGGGATGAAGTGATGTTACAGTGCAGTGAGCACAGGTGATTACAGCACAAGACATTCTGCAGAGCTGGGGTGGGATCTTTTGACTAACAAGGTTTTGTGCCAAAGCACCAAAATGTTCTCTTTGTGAGGTAAAGGACCTCTGTCTTGTGCTTCTGTGGGATCAAAGCTGGGTTCTGACAAAGACAATTCATGCAACTGCATCAGATAAAATTATTAAGTCACCTTGCCTTTGTGATTAGACAACTTTGATCTGCTGTCATGGACCCTCTGGCCTTCTGGCAACCATTTGGTTAGGGTGGACAGAGGTGCCATTTAAAATCTTTGTTCCCCTTGGTTATGAGAACATTTTCTGAACTGAAATCAAGACCTCCTGGAAACTGCATCAAACCTGTATTTAACGAAAAGTTTAGCAAGTGAATTTGTTAAATGTGTGCTAGTGTAGGAACCTTTCATTCCTAGCTCTCCAATCAAATAATTTGGCTCCTTTGAAGATTTTTAAGCTTTGAATACATTTAATGAAATTCACCTCTGTTCTGAAACTGTTTAACAGACTGTTTCCACCACTGAAATTTCTGTAGGTAGCAAGCAGAGGAGTTTATCTGCCTGGACTTGACACACTGTTTGGGGCCAACCCATGGGCTTCTTAATTTCCCTGATTATACAGCATGTCCTCTCACAGAGCTCTCACATCCCCTGCATTACTTACATTGAGTCCCTTGTGTGCAGCACCACAACAAAGCAGAGGGATACACTGCTTCTCTTTCTTCTGCACTGAGAAGTGTGACTCCAGTAAAAGCTGCTCTGTGGAGAAACCTGAAGCTCAAGAAAGGTACATCTGAGTCAGACAAGCTGAAACTTTGACTTACCTCACTGTTACTACTTTTCCCTTCACAAACACTGACTGCAGATGGTGCATGTGGGATTTGGTTAGCTTGCAGTGACCCAAACCCCAGTAACCAGGTTAGTCAGCAGAAAGGCCACAAAATGCCTCTCTTCCTAACTGCTGTCAACTTCCTTTCTACCAAGATACCATCCTTGGAGGCCAGTTGTAGTCAGCCTTTCTTATTGAGTCTGTTATCTTATGAAACTGAAACCTCACCCATGTCTCATTACTGGAAAAGAAGTGCTCCATCCTAGTCCCTTTGATAACTTCAGGAAGGGCAGTATGCCCACTGGGTGGTGAAAGAGGCAGTGGTCTTGGCTTCAGAAAAGGAGCTGGTGCCAAGTGAGATTTGGATCTCTTTCTCAACTCAATAGTATTAAGAGGAAGATATTTTTATATTTTGGTTTGTTGGGTTTTGGGTTTTTTTTTCTTGATTGGTTGGTTGGTTTGGTTTTTTTGTTTGGTTTTTAGGATGAAAGCATAAACCATTTATGCCCCAGATTTCCATCAAAACCTATCTATCTATTTTGATTTCTATCAAAATAGACACTTGAGAGCCAACTTGTGAATTTGTCATGCCTTGTCAAGTTCTTCCAAGGTATTTCTAAATGCAGGTAATCACTCCATAATTGTACTGAAGTGCCAACACCAATACCTAACACAAAATACCTTCAGCTCTCAAGCAACAATGTGCTGTAAACTAAAAACTCACTGTTTCTACTTTGACTCAAGAATCGATTCAACAGATTGCTCCTGTTATTTCACTTGCATAAACCTCAGTTTCCTCTATGAAAAATACTATATATCACCTTTGTAAAGTGCATTGAGATCAGATGAGTTTTGTGGCTTAGAAGCCAAATTCATTATTGATGGATCCTAAGACAGGATATTTAAACGTTTGCTTTGGCAAAGCTGCAGGCAATGTATATGAGTTGATGGATTCTTATTTGACTTCTGTGTTTTGAGCCTTTGAGGTGTACTCAAATCACCTTTTCAGCCATTGACCCACAGGTATGAGTACTGGAAATACAAAGTTAAATGAGTCTTCTACATAATCACATTACACCCAGAGATGGATTTTTGTGGCACCATGTTGCCAAGTTTCATAATGAAAGGGCAAGATCTCTTCTTTTTAGAAGAGAAAAGCATTTCCCAGCTTTTCACTCGTAATCACAAATGTATGCTTCATATTTATTTGCTTTGCTTGCTCTTGATTCTGCAGCAGTTTGTACTCAAATTAGTCTCCCAGTCAAGTCATCTGTGTCCAGGCATTTCATGTACTTGATGCTGCAGCAAGCTGGGAGCAAAGTGGGACTGGAACTGAGAGCATTTATACAAGTCATCTGCTCTGTGTCAGCTGCATCCCAGCACTAGCAGGTGGGAGTCACCTTGTCCTGCATGTGTTGCCTCCCATCTGGTAAGGTGACTATACTGTAGCAACAGAGGAAAGTTCATGTCTATGGCTTGGAGTAGGAGGAAGATACGTTTCTTAAAGATTTCTTAATTGAATAACTTACATGAATGCAAAATTCCAGCACACTGAAAAATCTGAAAATGCCTCATGCCAGTGGTTTCACATACAGGTGTTGGCGTTTCCTTGAAGAAATTTCTTTTGTTCATAAATGCCTGGTGTAGCTACTTTTATCTGTGTCACTCAGTTGTTCTGATGTGCTTGCAAACACAGCTACATCAAGTGCAGAGAAATTAGTACCAATTAGAAATCAGCACGAAAGTGCTTCTGACACAGCGAGAAAGCAGATGTTATAAACCCATTTACCTGATGCCTGAGCCTGAAGCTAACTGAAAGACCTGGTAACATCCTGCACTATGAGGTGAAACCTCAAGAAGGTTCATTGTGGCTCTTCTGTTTTGAAACAAAACATGCTGTTGTGCAAGAGTCATCCTTGTGGTACCCTGGCTTTATTACAGCGCTCTGCAGCCACCTCCCTGGAGTAGGTGTTACACAAACAGCCAGTAAGAACCATGCCCTCCCCTGCATACCTTAGGGCCTCAAGAGACAAGATAGACAAAGAATGGAAGGAGGAACAGAAGCACAGAAAGGTCAAGTGTCTTGCCCAAGGTCAAACAGCAGGTCAGTGGCAGAGCTGGGAACGGAGCCCAGATTTCCTGACTCCTAGTCCGGCAGTCTATTAATCATCTCTCTGCTTTGTGTTCTGTGGCCTGTTACTGTCCATAGGAAACGTGAGGACAACTTTCCGACAGTTTCAGAGTTACTTCTTAGTTTTGGAAACTATTGATCATCAAGCACACTATTGAGATAAAGAGGTCATGTACTGGACATATGCACTAGAGGATTCAGAACTAAGTGCTCCGGGTATCGATTTCACTCCAGGATGCTGAAAAGCCATATTTCATGCTCCCAAATCTTTCTTCTAAGTCAGATTTTTAAGGCCTTTTTTCACTTTATGTTGTGTACAGAGTGGTTTGTTTTTAGAGTTACTCATCACAGCTGAACTCCTACGTTGGTGCTTACCCTATAAATTATTTCTTCCTTGAAAATGAGCTACAGCAGTCATTTAGTTAGGACTATTCTTCTCCATGGAATTTACCAGTGAAAAGAAAACCAGAGACTCAACAGTCCTGAGACATTTGTGACTCTTACTTATTGTACATTGTATTGAGATTTCAAAGTCTGTCAATGGAATTATCTTGATCATACAGTTAATTATACCTGTGAGATTATTTTTTTTTTCCCCCTCACAAAAATTTTGACTTGAGGCAAAACTCTGGCTACCGTGGTAATGACTTACCGAGAGACTCTTGTAAACAATAGTGTAATCACTTTCTTATAGTCATGGCAACAGTGTTTAAGAAATGAGCTTACTGAACACAACGTGCGCTGTCTCCACTGAATAGCTATTGCAGTGCTGAAGTGTATGCTGCTCATTTTCAGAGGACTCAGGGACATAAATTATTCAGCAAAACAACATTCTTTCAGAAAGCGTCTTTGAAATTGTTGTATTATGTACAAGCCAAAGAAGGATTCTTGTCTGTGCTGACAGGGCTGTGTATAGCTACTGCATGACACTGTAGTCTCTGGGCCTGGTCCCATCCCACTGAATATGAGGGTGTTTGTCTCAAACCATTTGAGAACAGTGCTACCTGTTGACAGATCCATGCTTCCCCTGGTAATGTTTGCCACTGTGTGAAATCCCTAATATGGAGGGCAAAATGGTTTAGGAGGATGCATCCTGCACATATACATGGTGTGAAAGGTGATGACTAGGTGCAGACAAAGAAATTTGTTTTAATGAACAAGGGGTTCACTCTAGCAGGGCTAATACTTTTCTTGGCCCAGAGGATCACTTGGGTGTTCAGTGGGTTGGGGAGGCATCTTAGACCGTAGGTGGCTATACAGGAAGCTTCAGAACTGAACATCAAGACAAGGAATTGCCTCTGATTTTTCTGTTTATTTTGTTTTTACAGCTCTAGCATTCAAATAATTAGACCTGGAGGAAAGACCTTGTTGGCAACAGTTGTTGTTTTGGGATGAGTCATTCGACCAGATTTCAGAAATGCCACCCCAGTGACAGTTGGCAAAAATGCTGCATGGGCTGTTCAGTTTATGTTTTTCACTTTGGAAAATCAGACAATTTATTTAGGGTTCTGTTGCTTTAGAAACCATCTCCCAAAACTCCAGTTTCCCTTCCCCTTTTCCTCTTTCCCTCTCCTCCCTCCTTTCCCTTTATTTTTTACCTTCTTCCCTTTTTCTCCACTGCAAGGTTATCTGAGGCTTTTTTGAGCCTCAATTCTGATCTGATTGGCCCCTCCTGAAACTGCCTTTGGGAAATACTATGGACATCTTGTGGAACATGAGCTTAATGGAGGCTCAAGATCTTTATATCTGGCTGTGGTGCTAGTTTATAGTAAATTATTTTGTTTTCCAAAGAAATTAATTCTCTGTTTCTCTAAAAGTTCTTCATTCAACGTCTAAGCTTCCAAGCTAGATGCACTTGGCCTTCAGATGGAGCTACTTACCTCTGTGGCCCAGTTACTGGAAACAGTTGTGCCTGTGCTTAATTGTGCACACATGGGTAATCCCACTGAAATGAAGATGTGTAGAATTAAGCAAGTCTAGAAGTATTTTCAGTTTTTGGTCTTTGTTCAACAAACAGGCCTCAGCCTGGCTGAAGCCCACTACGTGCTACAAAAGGAAGCTGAATTCAAAAGTTAGTAGCGTATTAATTATCAATTTACTTATTTCTTTAAAGCAGTTAATTTTCTACTTTCAAAAACTACTTTCCATTTTTCCTGCAAATCCAATTGCCCTTCCTTTCACACTCATTTTTCCTCCTCACTGTTCAACTCCCAGCAGACCTGAGCTGCCAGCCACACGATCCCCTTTCATAATGATTTGAGCTCCGACGTTTTTTCTTTTTTCCTACTAGCTTTGTGTATTACCATAATGGTTCCTAAGGCAGATTTTGGCCAGCTTTTAGGGAGAGAGAGAGTCACGGTGTTTCAGACCTTCATTTCCAAGTGCAGTATTAAATATAATCCTTATAATTATAGCACTGCCACTTGGACCACTGTAGTTCAGGCTATGTCAATACGTTGTCAAAAGCTCTCTTTCTCAGGATCTGGAACTCAGTCATGTTGATTGAATTGAAATTTGATGACCAGCAGCTGCAAACACACTCTGTCCCCATCCCCCCACCTCCCTGCATTTTTTTCCTTTTACCACAAAATCCTCTTGATTTCCGTCAAAGTCATGAGTTCACAGAACAGAGATAATGGCTGATTCCAAGACAGATTATTCTGAGCCACCCTTTTGGGTTCATCTAGACTGTCCCTCAAGGGGTTCCCTGAGGCAACCTGAAGGCACAGTCTGCTATTTGCACCCAAGGTAATGAACATGAAAACCCATCCCCAGGTGCAGCACAAAGTCTGTCCTCAGACTACACTTGGCCATCCTCCGTGTTGGAGCTCTTAGGATGTCATGAGTGTCACACTTGACACCTAAGGAAGATGTAGACATGCCTGGGCTGAAGTCTGTGGGACTCCTTCACAAGCAAGGCTGGGAGCACCACAGTCCTCTCCCTTCTCGTCTCCTTTGTCAGTCATCATACAGACCTTGCTATTCATCTCTGCAGAGGCATGAGGACTGGGGTAATTGCAGTTTACACAGCAAATTTAACTCAGACTGGGCTAGCCCTAGGGAGCTGGGGAAAAAAAAAATGATATCCAGTAGTTGTATAAGACGATCCTGTCATTTTTGGTACTTAAAAAACAAAACCCCAGTATTCACAGCATGAGCTATTCAGGTTTTAAAAAGTGCCACTTGCCAGTACACAGTAACTACTTTTCATAAGGCCTTTTAGTCCCTATATTTACAGGTGGACCAGAATAGCTCTGCAGAAGTTAACGCAGTCCCTTGAGTAAACAGTAAGTACTTCTAAAACTTTCTAAATATACCAGCCATAGGTAAGGCTTTTGACATACGTTTGTACCACACACAATACATCTGAGGGGCCCTGACAGAGCCAGGATGGCTAATGAGGTCAGTAACCTCCTCACTAGCATCCTAGATGTGTGTTCATTCTGTTAAGCCTGTGAAGGGTGACTGTATTTGGATGACCGGGGCGTTAAAAGGGCGATTTACTGAAACGGTCCATTATGTGGTTCTTGGAGCCCTCTCCCAGAACGTACTGTCTGTGCTTGGGTGTCCCAGGCTATCATCAAAGAACAGCCTCTTTGACACAGGTCAGAAGTACTCTTCACCACAGCTTCATGCTGCCTCTTTTGGTCACAAAAGTCACACTCATCTCCTTCCCCCCCGGTAAAGTCTTTCTCTGCCATCCCCCTCCTCCACTTCCCAAAATTATTAGCTGTTTCTCCTTCTCCACATTCACACTCCTCACCTGAACTGTTGCCTTTCCTTGTCTCCTTTCATGCTCCTGACTTTGCTTTGTAATGTTGTTTTTCTAACTTGGAAGGAAGGGCCAGAGGGCCAGGCTAACAGAGATGCTGAACACATGGTTTCCACATGTTCTCCTCATCTTCCCTCATACTGCTTCTCTGCCTTTTCTATCTTTGCTTCAGCTAGAAATCTAATGACCATGAGTGTAATCTTTCCTCCTCATGTTAGTTTTATAAAGGATGAGTTCCAAGGTCCTGCATCATTGTCACAAGAACTTTAGAAAAAAAACTTCTGTGAGAAGACAATGCACTTGTAGGTTCTTTGGGCTCTCACAACAGGCCTTGGGTGCTCACAAATTGGCCATGCAGTTGTGATTGCTCAGTTTCTAGTTCTGAAAAATACTTAAATAATATGTGTGAAGTGAAACAAGAAACTGAATGCTTTTCAGTTTGAGTGCTGTTTCCTGGGAGTGGGACCCCAAATTGGAGAAGGTCTCCTGATTCAGAAAATACATAGTATATATCAAACTTCTAAGAATGTAATTACATCCACTATCTTGTATTTTTAATGACTCTTCAGTAGGGTAAGGTGGTATAGGCAAGGCAGAAAATGTGGAGGCTCTTCTCATCATCTCTTTACATTTCAGCTCACTCCCCAGGTTCTGAATGTCTCTGAACTCTAAATACGTTTTGGTGGTACTGCTGCCTACATGCCACTGCAATCTTCTGTAATGTAATCGGGTTGCATTTTCTTGTGCACATTATTTAGAGAAATTACAATTGAATGAAAACCAATTAAGCCTTAAAAAGGAAATAAATTCTTATAAAGGTAGCAGTATTTATGTGACTGTGCTTGATGGTGAATTGGACCCTTGAACCCTTGGATTCCTCTTCTGCATCCCAATGATCAATCTCGGACCAGCCAGGAGCTCAAATCTTTTTGAATTATAACATCTAGGCATCTAATCTTCCCTGTACTGAACCAAAACCAGTGGGAACTGGGCACCTAATTGGATTTTTGGATCTCAGCCTAAAATCTCTGGAGTGCTATGGAAAATTTATCCCTAGGAGATTTTGCTTTAGTCGAGAATATAAGCTGGAGACATTGCTCACAAAAAAGACCCAGCATGTGACACCAGTGCATCAGTCAATGAGTCATCCATCAGTACCAGAGGTCAAAGTATTCTTTGTATTTGCCTAAGAAGTAGTTACCTATTTACTTTCTGAAAGGATGCTTGTAGTACTATTATGACATTTTGGTTTACTGTACAGTGAAAACACTGGTTTTAAATGCTTTGTGTAAAGACAGACCTTGCTGTTCCTTTAAAAGTAAGAAATACTAGGGAACAAATGTAAAAGGCCCATTTTCTTCTTGTTAGTATATGTGGTGCAGGAAAAATCCTGAACGGTGCTAGTAAGAGGCTGTCCAGTCTCTTTTCTTGCTGATGATGTGTTGCTCTTTCAGAGAAGTTTGAATTACAATTTTATCATTGTGTTCTTCTGATCTGTCACTGTTTCTGCTTTGCCGCTGTTTTGGCTTTTCATTCTTTAAGTATATTGCTGAAAATATATTGAAAAAATGAAGGCAGTAAGTTATTAAAAAAGAATTTACCTGTAAAGGACTCTAGGCATACCACAAACAGGCAGGTTCCAGAGACAAAATCCAGTGTTAATGTTGAAACTTGGTCCCTCAGGCTTGCTGTTTCTCATGGATGCTTGGTCCTTGCTGGGTGCTGGGATGTCTGAGCTTCCCAGCACATGTGGTAACCATTGATCTTGGTGTGGTGTCAGAGGCCGCTGCTAGGAGCTGAGAGCAGAAGCAGAGCTGAAGGGCAAAGAAGGAGAGTGAAATTTTGCTGTCAGTGCCTAAGTGTCTCTCTTTGTACAAGCCTATGACATGTAACCAAAGGAAACTTGAAAATTACCCTGGGAATAGGAAAGCAAATAAGTACAGAACAGGATAATCATTCTTTCAAGGAGAAGGAAAAAACTTGGCTCCTGCCAAATTCTTTCTTTCCTTTTTTTTGAAGGGAAAACAAACCAAAAAAACCCCAGAAGAACTAATCCAATCTGACCCATTCCACAGCAGCAATGAAAATGGCACCTAGCAGGGGCCAATCTCCTGTTTTATGAAGCCTGTTAGAAAACATGTATGTGTCTAAAACTTGTGCCCTTCCTTCTCCTGATACTCTTTATCTCCTTAGATCAGGTTTTCTCCCTCGGTACATAGTTCCTCTTTCCCCATCACCTTTTCCTGTCTCACAAACTTCTCCATATTCTTTCTCTGAAGTTCTTCTTGGAACCAGCTTACTGTGAGTGCTTTGGAGGGGAGCCCAGAGCCACTGCCTCTCACAGGAAAAAGTAGATACCTGTCAGGGCTTAGCATCTTCTGAAATAGTCTGTAAGGGTGTAGACTACAGGAGCAATGGACTTGAAAGCAAAACAAAGCTGCCTATAGCAAGACACATTTAAGTTCTTCATGAACAACTGTACCAGCCAGAGTTTCTCGTAACCCTCTCTTATCTAATCTAACATATCAGTATCTTTACTGCGTTTATTACCTTGTTATCAAGGAATGACAGGAAGGAGATTGGGGCACTGGTAAAAGCATGAGGCAGAGAGGCAGAAATGAGACATAATGTCAAGAAAAGGTTACAAGGGCTATACAAGCATTGCACTGAGCATTGCAGACAGCAGCCCTTGTCCTTTCTCCTTCCCACTGACTTTGCAGTGATGAGGACCTGGTGGCACAGCCTTTTGGTGTGGGCAACTGAGAGACCCTACAGCTGAGAAATGGGTTGTTCCAAGGTTTCCTGTGTCTTTGAGGGTTTCTCCAGCAAAATTCAAATGCAAGGACATAGATATCAATTATTCCTTTAATCATTCACTCAGGAACATTATTAATTAGATCAATCTTCTGAATAGGTTTCATTTGGCTTGCCTGATGGGAATGTGCTACACCTACTGTCAGTGTTCATTTCCAGTTAGCTTTACTTGTGGCCTCCCCTCAGTAGACCATATTTAGGATGCTCCAGTTAATCAACTCTCCTCCTCTCCATTTCCTCCCCCTTTCTTATTTGTCTTATTTGTCTGCTCTTTCACTAGAAACACTTTCAGCAGTTCCTCTTACACAGCAGTTACTGAGGCAAAGGACTGTCTAGTTATTCTCCAGCAGAAACTCAAGTGAGTAAATGCTAAGAATGATGCACACATGAATCCCAAACCAAGCAGGGCACACTGGCAGTTCTTATGAGGACCCATTGAGGACCTCAGGCACTTTCAAGCAGGGGACTGTACTCCCAGGACACATCATCAGAAATAAAGAATGGCCCTACATAAACTGATGCCCAAAGCTTCCTGCCTCTTAGCTGGGTTAGGGATGTGGTAGTGCTAAGTCTTCCTGCAGTAGCCAGGACATCTCCAGCTTAGCAGGAGGTGCAGTCAGTGCTTTCCCCACTTAGAGCAGGCACAAGAAGGTCTGCTGATTCATGAAAACTGTCCTGAAAAAGAGAACATGAAATTAAGCAGGAGTGTTTGTTCTTATTTTAAACAGTTGCAGTTTGTGCTGGCAGTGCTGCCTGCTGTGTGTATAAAGACTGTGGACCTGCAGTAAATAGCACACGGATCTACTAAGGGGTGGAGAGGTGCAAATCAGAGCAAGTAGTACCTGGAGCTGTTGTAGCTAATGAGAAGAGGCACCTCTGATGTGAAATGGGCCGGGCTGTAAAGTAGGACCAATGGTATAAAGGACTTCAGATTTGTTTCCCCAAAGTGGATTAAGTGATTTCTTGGGTTGCAGGGGAATGCTAGGGAGATGGTTGAGAGCTTTCACCCCATCAGTTTGTGAAGAGAATGATTACCTGGTGTTTCAGAGTGCAAAAGTCTGATCTGTTGACAGGGAATGGTTTTCCATATGGAAAGGTGCTCAAGCAGCTGGGTACGAAGGAGAAGTTGAACATGTAGACCCTTGGCTAGGGCAGGACCCTTCAGTTTTATACCCAATCTCAGTATTTTCTTCTAATTACACGAGTGAGTGAAAGAAGAAAACCTGCGCTGATAGCACCAAGGCTGAAATTTCAACTCTGGTTAATAAGCCATTTGATCTTTGCTCTTATGGTCTCTCTGAAATCCAGTCTGATCTCTTCTGGCTGAGACATCCCCTTGGGAGTCCCATCCCAATGCACATCTGCAGCCATTGCCAGAGACACATGAGGGAGTGATAGGGGGAATGTCACGTCCATCCTTAGGCTCCCCAGCCTATTGAAGGGAACCCAGCACCATTAACACATAGCTCCAGAGTGCTTTTCTGGGTCTGTAGGTTTTGTAGGTTTTTGAGACTGCTGTGGCATTGCATCACAGTGTGCCTGGAGTCCCATGAGGGAGTTGTGCTATTTTGTTTCAGTACAAGCCACTGGGGTTGGACTAGTGACCCTGTTTACAGAGAAGACATCAGTCATGTTACCACTGAAGAAAAAAGAACCAGATTGCACCTAAAGTGAAATGCTATGTTCTTAAGCTAAGGAAAAATAAAATTAAAACAATTTTCAGAGCAGAACTCAGCTTGGATTGACAAGCTTTGTTAAAGTCATCAGTACAAAGGGTAAACTCTGTTTTTGGTGTCCCTGTCATGTTGACACAGAGACTTGAATGCTAACCACTGTTTTTACCACCACCAAATTCTAGAGGTCAGAGAGCTCTAGAATTAAATTTATGAACTATCATAGTGTGGGCTGAAGAACCAGCTTTTTTAGGGTAGTAGCTGAGAGGCTCATTTCCTCTGTGGATGAGCCACAGAAATGAATGCATAACACACACTGCCCAGCACGTTGTACTTTGGCACCTGTACCGTGCAGAGGTAACCCAGCAGCCAGGCTGGAGCAATCTTGAGATGAAATCAAACATGTCATCAGCAGGACCTAACCACACTGTGGGCATCTTGCAAAGTACTGTTGATGTCAGTGAGAGTTTAACTCAATGTTCTTTATGGAATCCAGATTTGTGTTAGCTGCTGCAAATCCTACCTGAGCTGTATGTATGGCTGTTGTATAGAAAGCTCACCCTCTTGCTTTAACTATTTACAATCCACACCCAAGTGTCTCTGCTATAGGTTTGAACAAGTTAATATTGATGAAGGCATAGTCTAGAGAAGTTCTGAACTAACCTGGACTAAAACCCATGTAACTAAAGTGCTGCTAGTGTACCAAAATCCTTCCCACAGTTCTTAGTTGCACCATTCTCTCCAAAGGATGGATAAATTCTCCCACAGGTTGTACAGAACCAAGGCAAACCACAGACCCTCTGTACGAGGAACTGTGGCCCACATTGCCTCAGTCACACATACGTTGGTGAAGAAAGACTAACAGGGGCTGGATTTTGGATTTTATATGGAGACTGTGACACCCTCAGGTCTCCAGTCCAGCAGCAGAGGCTCATACCTTCATGCAGACTTACTCTGAGAGCAGGCACACTGAAAGCACAGTGCTACTTAAGCCTCCATTTAAGTCTGAATACTTGGTGCATTATTTCCATTTTGAACTTTTTCCAGAAAAATCATTTTTTCAAACGTTATAAAAATAGCTAAATAAATTTTTAAAGCCTGAAGGACATTCTTTTGCCCCAGGATTTGAATTGGAAATAGCTGTTTTGGGTCCAATTTACCTTCAAAATTCTACTTTGTCCAGAAGGAGCTAGTTGGCCCATAGCATTTTCAGCCTAAAAAGCTTTTTCCACTTTAACAAGGATCTTAAAACTAAACAAGCAAAATCATGGTCCAAAGAAATATTAATATTGTTTATGTCAGGAAAACTATATCCACTCTTGAGTTTACCCTGGTGAGGTTTAATGACAAAGAACTGCCTATACTCTTACCCACACTGTCACATATACCCTCAAATTATCTGCAGACAGGGTGGCTTTCCTTGCACAGAGCAGGTTGCCATGTCTACAGGGGATTATAAAGCCTGTGGACATACCTGTCAATCTTTTACAAGTTACTGAGCCTCTCAAAGTTCTCCAATGCATATGAAGGTTCATTTACAACTGATTTAAGCCTCGTGGCAATTAATTAGCTTTTTTTTCTTAGCTTTCACAGGCCCTTCAGAAGTAGTCCTCAGACCCTTATGGGTGTTCACACCACAGTTTGAAAACCATTACCTCTTAGTTTAATTAAGATGTCTTGGGGACTTCTAGGCCTCATTTTTTGTTGTCTTGTAGGTTTTGAGGTCTTATATACCTGGAGAAAATGAGAGTAAAATGCTGCCAGCTGAGGATGGCATTGTTCAGTCCTGGTGTTGGACACTTTATTTGTGTGAAGGACACCAGTGCGAAGCAGTGGCAGATCAGGACCCAGTCATCTGGGTTCCCCCTCATGAAGATCATGAGCAGTGCTACTCACAGCACCCAGCCAGGAAAAAGGATTATTTGAAGAATTATCAGTCTGCTGTTAGCAAACCAGGCAGCAGCACTGCACAAGTGCACCATGGCAAGGATCAGGCGTTAGACACCCTGGAGTGAAACTTGGGCTAAGGGACTCCACTTAGTCTTGGACTCTCGCTTTGTCATGCTGTTTGCATCCCCGTTCAGTCTCAATTCTCTTACACTTCGTGTCATTTCACGTCTTCTACACACAGCAACAATCTTTTTGTTCAAGCAAAATCACGCTGAGAAGTGCTGAGTGTTTCAGTGCCTTTTCTTTCTTTTGATCTCACCTAAAGCTCCACGCAGAAGGTAACGCGATCTCCCTCACTATCTCCTTTCATGCCCGCTAATTAGCACATGTCCATGGGCTGGCTGCAATGCTATCCTTCCCTCTGCTAAGAGGGGAGACTGTGGAAGGGGTGGGAGCAATTGTTTGCTGTGTTGATCACTGTGGTGTTGCCATGGAAAAGCTGGAGACTTCAGGGGAGTTTGTGTTGTGTTGGGCAGGGAGCCAGCCTGCTCTGACTTATTACAACTGTGTGAGTGAGTGAGTGAGCCGTGCAGAACTTTATCCTTCTGTAGCAATTCCAAAGCAGAGAGGAAGAAAAAAAAAAAAAGGATGGGACTGCTTTAACAAGGAGAAGTGCAGTGCACTGTACTAAGGCTGATTGTGTTAAATACAGGAGGTGCAAAAAAAAAAAAAATCCTTTGCTATTTTCCACATTTTTTTAGTTTGTTCGGTTTCTCTCTCTTTTTTGTTTGGGGTTTTTTTTTTTTTTTTTTTGGCAGAATGTGTCCACTCTTTCTACAGACAGAATTCAGAGCAGTGCAAATAATGAGCTCTCAAGTAATCCTTCTGGAAGCCAACAGGGCCATTTAATTGGCTGTATCTATACAGAGAGGAACATTAAGAGTTCTGCTGAGTCCAAGTCCATTAAAGTCTTTGATCTGTTCCAGAAACAAAAGTGGAAGCAGACTATACTGTTTTCATTATCTATCCTGAATGAAGTGCAGAAAGTAAATACATAGAATAAACAGGGGGAAAAAATGAATCAAGGCTCAGGTTCGCTCAAAAATCATCTGCATGCTGAGCTTCCTGTACTGAGCAGTGCCATTACTCCCTGGAGGTGGAATTAATAGCGATGCATGCTTCCCACAAATCGCTTTCTATGAGCACATCTCAGAGCAGTTTGCTGAAGCAGCCAGTCCCATTGCTCCCACATTAGAGAAGGAATGACTGGGGCCACAGGGCTCATCCAGGAGACTTAGACCCTGCCTGAAGGCCTGGTTAGCTGCTGCCTTCTCACCACACTCAGAAGGAGTGTACAGAAACTAGGTATAGGTTGTCAGGGTTATTCTGGAGTATTAAAACACAGCTGCACAATTTTACTTTTTGTAAGTGTGACTTTTTCCTACAACCCTGTCTGCCATACTATGTTCTCATGTTGTCTGTTATTGAGGTAGAGGCACATGCCTCTTCCCTAAATGTATTTCAGAGGGTGGGAAACAGCAGGGTTTTGTTGTGGACTCTTTTTCTTTCTGGTTGTTTTCAAAAAGTAAATTTCTATAGAGAAGAGTTGGGGTGATGATTTTCTTTTTTTAAATCAGAATTTCCTACCTGACTGTTTAGTTTTATAATAGATGCATTGAGGAATGCTATTTTAAAATATTCTTCTCAGGGAAAAGTGTTATAAATGTTCATCATAAATTGTCATCTAGGAAAGCTCTGATTTCTATAAGAACAGGAGAAAGGCTGAGAGAGTTGGGGTTGTTCAGCCTGGAAAAGAGAAGGCTCCCAGGATACCTTATAGCAGCCTTCCAGTACCTGAAGGTGGCCTACAAAAATGCTGGGGAGGGACTTCATACAAGGCCTTGTAGTGCTGGGACAAGATAGCAGCTTTAAACTGGAAGAGGGTAGATTTAGGCTAGATATTAGGAATAAATTCTTCACCACCAGTGTGGTGAGATACTGGCACATGTTGCCAGGGAAGTTATGGCTGTGCCCAGCCTGGAAGTGTTCAAGGCCAGGTTGAATGGAGCTTTGAGAAACCTGGTCCAGTGGGAGGTGTCCCTGCCCATGCAGGGGGGTTGGAACTAGGTGATCTTTAAGGTCCCTTCCAACCTAAATCATTCTGTGAATCTATGATTCTCTGAAAGCAAAATTACTTTCTATAGGAGTTGGTCAGTGAACATACAGGGAACTCTTGGCTTTGCAGCAGCCAGTGGCAAAGTTCTGGTGCTTGCAGTCAGCCTGTGATCATACTCAGGAGGTAAATCCTGCAAAACCTCTAACACCTCATACACTTCTTGTATGAACTGCATCCAACAGCATCACCTGTTCCCTGCCAGAGGTAAAAGACTGCCTGGGTACCATCCCATGCTCTGGGGTCAGGCTGACTTGTAGTACTCTGGTTGGGCTGGGAACTTTAGCTGAGGAACTGGGCCAGATTTTGCCAGCATGGGAGGTGACAGAAACTCCTGTTGATTTCTCTGTGATCCAGATAAGATCTAAAGAGTGGATAGCACCAAGGATTCAGTCATGGTTTGTCAGTGAACCCATTGCCCCCTTGCTGTATATTGTTGCATTTTACAGGTTTTACCTTGGGACCTGATTTTGTGGTTACTTGGTGGCTGTGATCTCTCAAGACACTTACCACTGCTGAAACAAGAACTGCAGGGACTAATCTTGTGTTTCAAATCCAGCTGGACAAGTCAACTAGTGTAAATAATTGAGCTTGATGGAGCTGTGACAGTTTACACCAGCAGAGGACTAACACTGGGTGTTGAAGAATTGTCACTTTAAAGCTAATCGTCTGCTCCAAAAAAATTACTTTTATGCTGCTTTCTTTTCTTTCCCCTCTTCAGTGTTGGTTGTTTTGTGACACTGCTGGTTCAGTACAGAAATTCATGTCCTCCCCACAGGCTTCTAGTAGCTCTGTGTTCAGGGACACTCCAGATTAATGAGATCTGCAACATCTTTAATCTTGCCTTGCAGCATGCTGTGCTTGGGATGGAATGTGTGAGAAAGACCAAAAGTGAGGGACACAAGAAGTGTATACACACAGGAAACTGAAACTGCACTGTCATTCATTCCTGTAATGCAAATAACCTTTTTTGTAACCTCAGCTTCCTGATTCTCGTGTGGCTGGGGCCAGATTTCCCACTGGTGCAAACTGGTGCAGCACTTCTGACATGAGCTGAGATGCACCGGTTTACTCCTGGAGATAATTTGTTCCAAGTCTTTACAGCAACAAAACCAAGGGAACAACAGATGTAGATGAATCCAAAACCAACGAGGTCTTATGAAATGAAGGGATTGTTTTTAATAGTTGATGAGTACGAAAGCTGAGCACTTGGATCCTGTTGTACCACTGTCTTTCAAAGGAAAAGTTTCTACTGAGTGCACAGTGAAAGTATTCACAAAGTTGTTTATCTTTCAGGGAGACATCCTTAAACTGAACCATGTCCTGAAAAGTGCATGTTCTTTTGTATGATGCACCATGTGAAGAACTACTGATGTTTCCTCCTCTAAGGACCTCAGCATTTCTCAGCCTTTCCTCCACTAGTCAGAGAGGAGCTGGCTGCAGTTTTCTGAGGTCATGCATGCTGTGATGTCAGAGAAATTTGGGAAGCTGGCTCCTATTTTATTTTCCTTCTCCAAGGGAAAAATAGCTATTGAGCTAGGCCCAGCTAAGGAAACGTCCTACAGCAGGTATAGCTGTGTTACCTTATACCATTTCAAGCCCCCACATACACGTGTCAGTGGTACCTATGTTCTTCTGCAAGAAGAGGGTGACAGCAGGCAGAATTGGGGTGAGATAGGCAGAAAAGGGAATGAAGCCTTTATGAAATTCCAGTTTCTAGCCCCAGGGGATTCTCTCCGTTTTCATTGGGCTTGTCTGAGCTTCGAGGCAATGGGCAGGAGGGAAGTTGGGGTGAAGTTGTAAACTTGCTTCAAACCTAACTGCAATTCATGTCCTGATGCCTTTATTTATTTATTCATTTATTAATTAGGCAGAGGCATACAAAGCTTCCCCAGTACACACTGAAGTCCTTCCTCTTTGTGTTAGTGATGTCTTCTCCTTAAGTCTTGCCAGCTGGCATTTCAGGCTAGCCACGTGAGAAAGAAAGGTCATGGTTAGGCAGAGACTAACTACAGGGGTGCTGGCAATAGTGTGGACAAGGGATAAGGTGACATCCATATTCCCCAGCCTCCTCCTAACAGAGCCTTGCTGCTCCAAATGGCTACTAGAAACTTCTGCAAGGACTGTGAATTCCTACTATGTTTCTTCACCCTCATCTCAACCAGGTAGAAAGTCTGTAAAGTACTTTTTCTACCATAAAATAATAAATGATGCTACACATCATCACAGCTGCTGTGGAGTGCACTTGCCTTCTCCTGGCCATCTCCTGCAGCTGATCAAGGCAGATTTTCTGCCTCCTTGAGATCACCTAAATCCTTCTAATGAGGAGGAGATATAAAAGATAAGCTTGTGAAGTGGATATCCAGGAAGCTCCTGGGTACTTGGGCACTTTGTGCTATTCGGTACCGCTTGTTCTTAGCGGTTGACCCAAATGTAAACTGAAGCTCTTCAGATCCTGCCACACTCTTCCCCTGGGGTATTGCAGAGGCTGCTGAATTCAGGGCAAGCTACACCATTTCTCTATGATGTATTAAAACAGACCCTGAGCCCCAAAGCACAAACTTAAGTGTAACTGATCCAAAAAGGATGTTGGGCTGTGCTGAAAGCTGAGCACAGGACAGCTCATTTACCTCACTCGTCTGTCCCAGATGAGCAACTTTTTGTGCAGGGCTGGGTGCAGCAGCTGGCTGGGTGGGAAGGGGCCAAGGGATGCTGCACAGGGCTGCAGCTACACAGCACAGGTGTACATGGCACATACTGCTAAGTGTGAGTTGGAGGGGAGAGGGGAAGGAGAAGAGATCAGAGCTTTACAGCACCCTGGGCTTCCCTGGCAAAATTGCAGAGGACTTAAAAGGAGCAATAGATGAAGTGGAAACAGTATTAAAAATAACTGTATTATGATGCTTTGGTTGTAACCTGTCCCCTGTTCATAACTTCATCTGTGACTCAAGTGCCCTGCAGTAGTTTGGACATGTGAGAGCTAATAAATTCATTTATTATGAGGGCTGTTTGTTGCAGCATCAGAACTGAAAGTTCATCTGCAGGTGCAGCAGGGCTGTGCAGAGAAGCAAATGCAGATTTACAGCTGTTGTGGCTTACTCCACTCTCTGCTACAACAAATCATTTTGTTCAGGAAAGAGGGTCTGCTGTTGGCCAACCAAGACATGGTCAGGAATTTGAAACACTGCTTTGTTAGTTTAAAAGAAAACATCACTGGAGATGTTAGGGTGGGCGTTTTGTAAAGATTCAGTGAAATCTGTCATAAATCAAAACCTGATAGAAACTGAACAGAATGTGCCTTGTTTTCCACCATCATTTACTATGTTCTTCCTTTGCCATTGTGAGGGTGAATCAAGAGCAGGTTCTCAAAGCGTTCGGCTCTGAAGGCCAGTTATTACTTCCTCCTGTGATCCTGTTTGATTTTCTGAAAATGAGTCAGTCAGATTCTGCAAGAGTTTGGTGCAGGCTGAGCCTTTTCTCTGAGCTCCACTCGTCAAGACAAAAAAACATATTGCTTCACAGGCAAAGCAAGTCTGCACAATAGAAGACTTCCTTACAACTAGGCTCTGCCAAGTCTGTTCTCAGCCCTGCATGGAGTCATGTTACTCCTCAGCAAGGTCATACAGGCCTAAAATAATCACTGATGTTTATCTTTCCCAGAGGATATTAAGCACCCCCAAACACTAAGGCAAGAAAAACTGTTAACAAAAAAAAATTAAAAAAAAAAATATTAAAAATAGTTTGTACCTCAGCAATCAGTAGGAGAATAGGTTTATGGCTTTGCCTTTTCCCATTATTATTTTGTGTGTGGGGAAGGAACAGCTTTGCAATTTTTCATTGATATTACGTCTCTCTGTTTACAAAGAAGTAGGCTGTGTACATTTCTCATCATTAATGCTGCACCTTGGCTGCGTGCTGGTTTTGTGCTACTTTTGTCACATGAAGAACCTGAAGATGGCTTAGTTAGGGCAGTGCTGTGGCTACATGACAGCCTAGATACTTGCCTAAAGGTGCACTAGCTGAATGCTTCATGGATCTAGATCTATGCAACTCCTTTGAGAATGAGCAAAGTGCTGTCAGCCTCTTTCCACAGATGGAGAAGGAGGAGATTTGGGAGGAGTATGAGCTGGCAGCTGTCTCCTCTCCCAGCCTGACACTGGTGGCTGTCACACCACAGCTCCATCACCTCACCAAGGCCTCCTGTGATCCTGAGCTTTCTGTGATCCTGAGGTTTCTAGGGAAGAAGCATGGACTACTGGATACACAGGATCTAAGCCCACATCAGTGGGATTTTATCCAGTTAAAGTGTGTCAAGCAGTGCTGTTAGTGATTTGCAGTGCAAGAAAGTAAATATCCAAACACTTTGCAGTCCACATTCCTTGGCCTTTCACACCTTCACCTTTGAAGACCCAGCCTTCCCTTCAACACTGTGTTCTTGGCACATCCTCTCATTCCTACATCCCCACATTCACAACCCCCCTCTGGCTGGGGAGCGAGAGACATCTCCTTGCCACTGCAGGTTGGTGGGAAGATGTGTGTGCAGGGGGATGCAACAAACTTCACTCAGGTTCTTTGTGTTTTGACAGACTTTGCTGGAGGATTTCACTCCAACTTGAGCCAGACGTGGTGCTGGCAGATGCTGTGCAAGCTTCCCACACAGCACTGGCACTGCTTCTCAGATACGACCCGTGATCACCATCCCTTCCCAGCTCCCCAGTTCTCCCTCCCCTCCCAGCTCAGGCCAGCATCCATCTTGAGCTGAGAGTTCTCTCCCTGCCAGATTGCGTGGTGGTTTTCTGATGTGACAGATGGGACTAGGGGGGCAGGCTACATCTGTTCGCTGAATTCTTCCACCTTCACAATTGTTTGCAAATGGGTGAGAGCTCAGAGGCTGGAGAACCATGGGTTTGGGCTCAGAATGCTCTTTTCCTGTGACATGCTCAAGAGTGAACCTGTTAAAAGTTTGATACTGACGAGGAAAAGACCTGCTGGTGCAAACAGCTTACTTCTTTCCCTGCAGAAGCACAAATTGCCTGCAGGATTAGTGTTAATGCTTTCCACAGGCCAGCTTAAAAAGGCCCCAAATATCCTTCAGGATTTCATCCCACGACATCATAGCATCAAGGTGTCTTTTCTTTGAGATTCAGTATTGATTTAATTGATTTAATTCCTGTTTCAGCTTCTCCTTACATTTATGTAACTGATTTTCAGAAGGGCTCAGCTCTCATCTCCCTGTGTGTGCCAGACACAGGCAGATGTAAATAGCTAAAGGAGGCTGAGCACTTTGTGGAAAGTGGGCCATAAATTCTTTACCTTTCTGATTGTTTTTTATGCCCTTTAGCATTTGCAGGTTGTTATCATCCATGTCCTCTTCTCCCATGTATTTCTTGCCAGATTCTCCATACAGCCACACAGTTTGCCTCATAAATCATGCTGCCTTCTGGGCACAATACTCTCTCTTCATCTTCAGTTTACCAGTGGGTAACCATCCGCCACCCTTCTCATCCCATCTCTTCTCTCCAGCATGGCATCTCTCCCTGGGCCACCAGAGACCCTCAGGCTGGAGCCACACATGCTGAACTCTGGAAAACCCAGTGCATACCAGTGCTGGGCAGGGCTGCCCTGTTGGCTGGCTGCCAGCCAAGGATGCCCTCCCAGTCACCCAGCACTGGGGAATTTAACCACTTCAGATGGTTTTGTGTGGCGATGCTCAGTCCCCTTCTGCCCATCTTATGGCACAGCAATGCCAAGAGTTGGAAACCAGTTGTCAGTGTGTTGGGTTAACACAATGTCCTGGTTTGGGCCAGGATAAAGGTGATTTTCTGGTTTGTACTTTTGCTTTCAGCTCAGTCTCTTGTAGTTGCACTTGCTGAAATTAACAGCAAGTTTCTCAGTGTCTGCTTCTAGGACTGATAACACTGGATGTTTATAGTTACTGCCAGGCACTGGTATGCAGAGCCAAGGACACTGCTCAGCTCTGAGGAACATTTTACCCTCCAGAAGGAGTAAAGAGGTCCCACCTGAACCCCTCCTTTGGGGAGGACCGGACAAGATAGATGCCAGAATTGAGCACACACCAGGGGACTAATATGTTCTGGTCAGTGATGCTGCACCATGGGACTAATTTCTGAGGAGAACAGAGGGACTGCCTCCTATAGAAAAGACCATATGACCTGAGAGCTTGGATGCTCTGAGACTCAGTAGTTGCATGTTTCTGGCACTCATCTTCTCAGGAGCTGCACTTGGACTCCACCTTGCTGGGCGTATGGAAGCCAAGTAATTCTTTTCCGCAGGCAACAAGTTGCCATTTTGTGTGGAGTTAAATTTCAGCTTCTTGCACTTTGTAACTAGAGGTTGCAATGTTCCTGTTTTCATAGTTTCTTGTAGTTTTTCTCATCCTGTTGTCAGTTAACTAAGTAATTCCTGAACTGGTTATTTCTTCTTTCAGATGATTAGTAAGTAATAAAAAAAATCCACCTTAATATGCTGATTCATGCATTTCCTCACAAGGCAGAACTCGTTACATTTACCCAAGCATTAGCCTTTGGTTATGAACCTTCAGCCAGTTTTCAAACCACATCACAGCCACCCTATTCTGGCATACTGCATTATTCTTTAAGATATTATCCACTGGTAACTGTGTTTTTCAACAAAAAAGGAAACACTTATTTTAAATCTTTTCTACCTATCATTTGGTTTACCCTTCCCCTCTAGATATTTAGTAAATTGTTATGTCTTGACATAATTTTCATTATTTTACTGTGAAGAGTGGCTAAAAGATTAAAAAGATTTGTTTTGGATAAAAGATTACAATTACTACAATCACTCCAGGATCAAAAAGCAGCACTATGCTTGTTTTTCTTTGGTCTTTTGCTTCCTTCCCATTTTAAATTGACTTTACAAAATACACAAAAAATTCAAGCAATTTAGTCAATCCATTACCAAATTCCCCAAATTCTTTTTGAAGCTGCTGAGCAGGGTAGTCAGCACTGTGGTTGAGCCCAGTGCTAGGGGATTCAGAATGACTCTTTCATCCAGAGCCTGATGTGGCATTCCCCGTGAGTGTTTTGTCAGGGCTCTCTCTCTGAAAAACAGAAGTATCCATATTTTGACCTTCCTGGTGGCACAGATTCCAGTTTTGGCCCTTTCAGAATAATTGCTTACTCTGTGCATCAGAATTTACCATTCATTGTTCCTAGACCTCAAGAGGACTGATGGCCAAGTTCTCACTGGCTTTAGTCAACTCCTGTTAAAAACTGTCTGGGAACAGTTGTTTTCATGTTGTCCAAGGAGTCCAAGAAGAGACATATGATGCTATAAATGATATTTTAGACATAGTGCTGGTTTCTTGAGCACAGAAACAGTTTATATCTGAGCTGGATGCAAAACATGCTTTGTTGGTGGTTACAGGCCTGGTTTTCTCTGTGGCTAGGGAGTCACTGCGGGGTTTGAACGGTGTCATGGGAATGGCCATCTCTCCTCAATGAGGCAGGTGCCAGTCCTATCATAAAACATTGCAGGACGTTTGTCTTAAATAGGGAGATCTTACTGCACTTGAAGCTTGAGTCCTCTAGTGCCCTCTTCCAAAAAAAATCTTAAACATCTATAGCAGAGCTGATCTCCCTGGATCCCTTTATGGTCTGTGAAGAGAGGTAAGTACACCTTGGGTAGGATTTAATCTATGACTATCTAAAATAGGTCAGAAAAATGGTCCCTTAGAAATGCTTACACTTAAAAAAAAAGTGTAGGGTGATGATTAGGTCTTACCTAGAGCTCTATAAGCAGGTGAAATATGCCCTTCCCCTCAGTGTTTGCCAGAGGAGGAGAAAGACAAATATGACCATTTAAGATAGAGGTAAAAGCCTTTGGGGTAGTTCCACAATATAAGTCAAACAAACCCTGGGGCAGGAGGCAGCCCTTGAGGTTCACTCTCAGTACTGACACAAGCTCACGTTTAACACATGGGGACAGCCAGAATGTATCATCCAGAGCCTGTGAGATCTCACGTGCCTGATCTTGCCCCGTGGCTCAGGATGCCACCCAGCATGGCCAGACAAGCTCCAAGCCCCACAAAGGGACAGGAGGCAGCTGTAGGGCACAGCACAGAGCACTTTGTACTCTGCTGGAGACTACATGGAGGCACAGTCTGAACAGCTGTTGGCCATAGGAAGAGGAGACCACTGCAGGGACTGATCTGTGTAGAGTAATGAGACGTATCCCCCTGGTTCATTGGCTTCGGGGCATGTCTTGTACTCAGGATTTATCCTGGTGTCTTAGACTTGGGACTTGAGTCCCCTCACATCCCAGCAGTACCCCTACAAGGGTACTCAAAAAGAAGCCTCCGGTGCAGATCTTGCTGTAGATGACTGTGCTAATAAGCAATAATGGTTTAATAAAAAGTGTTTGATCCCTATAAAATTTAATCAGAGAGATCCACTCTATGGGGAGTTCCTTCATCTTCAAGATGAAGAAAAGTTGTTGTTTATGATGGAGACTTTGCTTATTGCCTTTGCTTATTGCCTTTTAAACATCTCTGTGTTTTTTCCTTCCTTGCTAGGCTTTTTAATGGCAGGAGAAAAGTATCACTAGCAGTGTTGTCAGCTCTGTGATTTTACCATGAGCCAGTGTTTGCTAGTTTGCTTAAACCCCCAGCTCCTAGAAACAATGGATTATGTGAGAATCACTCAGCTCTGATTTGAAAAACAAAGAAAATTTCTAGTGCTTTTGGTGTCACAAAAATGGTTGAAAGATGACCTCGATTATATCCTAAGTAATCCAGAACCATATTTGGAATTGATTACATTTTTATGTGCATGTTTTGAAGCCAATTGTGTGATTTTTCTTTTGGAGGGGGGCATCTGACTCATTATTTCTGAATGCTTGGGGAGTGGTGCTGTTACATGGGGGAAACGGCTGATTTTTCCAACTGTTGAATGATTTCTGACAAAAAAAGCTTTTGCTCTTTAGGGGAAAGAAATGTTTTTAATTTGTAAAAGGTATAGGACAGAACCTGCTTTAAAAATACATGGACCACACTTTTATTTTGTTCCTGCTGAGCAGCAAGCCATTGAGCAGATCCCATGCAATCTCTAAAGATTAATTGTCATGCTCTTTGGTAGGCACAGAGGATACCTGAGTTGACAGCAACATAGACTTCACCAAAAGGCCCAGTGCCATGAATGTTAAGTCCCTGTAGGGATGGTGCTTTCTAAGAAGCCCCCTCTGCACCTTTCAGTATTAGAGTGTTTGATAAAGACTGTGTACATTCTCCTTTTGGGCAGCATCATTCACTGGTGCTGTCAGGCAGTAGTGCTGCCTGGGGAAGTAGGTACTGCTGCTGTAGGGTGCAGTGACTCCCATGTACATGGCTTGGTTCTAACCAAGGCTGAGCCAAACATTTCCCCTTGTGCCCCTGCCTCTGAAAGTCTGCAGGCAGCCTAAGGGAGACTCTGACCATAGAGTTCAGGTGGGCCCAGGACAGGGCTGAGCTTGTGATGCCTCAGGTTCAGAAAGCGAATCCCAGCCTTTGAGGGCAAGAGTAACTATTCTTTGGAACAGCAACATTTGTAGCTTCCCCAGTTTAAACAAAAGCAGATGATAGCAATTGATCCTGTTCCCTCTGGGCACCCTGTAACACACACAGTGTCAGCACCTGATAGATGATGCCATTCACCATCATGCCAGTGTTTGTCCAGAACACATGAGAAGTCTGGCTTAGTGGAAAAATGGAACAGGTTGCCCAGGGAGGTAGTTGAGGCCTCATCCCTGGAGATATTTAAGGTGAGGCTTGATGAGGCTCCAAGCAACCTGATCTAGTTGAGGGTGTCCCTGCTTACTGCAGGGGGGGTGGACTGGATGACCTTTAGAGGTCCTTTCCAACCCAAATTATTCTATGATTCTATGAGAAGTACTACTAAAACATTGTCTGCCTTATATTTACTGTGAACATACCCTCACTTGAGGAAACCTCCTTCAGAATTACCCATAAGATGAGGTAAGGAACATTTTTCTTGCTGAGAGGTCCACGGACCTTTCAGATTTATTTGGGGAGCTATGCATTTGCAAAAGCACATCCTGGGTGCTTGCCAGCAATAATATGCAATAGTTGTTCCAAAGGCCTGATATTCTTTCCCCCAGTGTAATTAAAAGACACTGGCTGAGTCCAGGAGCCAAACTGTGTCCCTAATTACTTAATTTGATTGGGTTATGTATATGGCCCTGTAATTAAATGAGGTTGGCAAGACTGGTGCTTGGTATAAAATTCATTACACTCTTGGAGCAATTATATCTAGGGAGAGTTTGAACTATATGTTTGCCACTCTCACCCCCTTCTTAATGTATTTCTTTCATTATTCCTTTTTGCCTTTGTTGTCTTGGATAAAAATTACCAAAATTTAATAAGCATGAAGCACAAGTTAGGAGCAAGAGAGCTTACTCCATAATTGTGAGATTTGGGATGCTTAAATTTTGCAGTGTTGCTAACAGTTGAGGTGCTGGTTGCTTAGCACAGGACAACAGCAGAGCTGCTGAGATCTGAGGGAAGTGAGTGCCTGCAGACACTGTGTGTTGGAGAAGGGTCCCTGGCATGGTGTGAGACACCCTTTCCTCCTCCATGTGGGGGCCAGAAGGGAGGTGTGAGAGGGGCAGTGGTGGGAAGGTCAATCCTTGCCTAACCCTTGCCTTCAGTCAGTGCAGGAGACTCAGGGGTCTGGAAACCAAGCTGGGTGTCCCCCTTGCAGGCATCTGACGCTGGGGGTGACTTGGGTCTTGGTGTAACCTTGCAGTGCCAGATTTACACTGACACTGTTGGTGTGAGGGAAACAACCCCTGAAACGTATCGAGGTGTTCCATGGGCTGGGAGGACACGAGTCTTGACTGCCTTGGGTGGATTCACTGATGTTTCCCAAGGGATCAGTTATCTTGCACCTTTGACTCAGTCTCTTCATGAATACACTTCTGCTTTCTCTGCCTGTATGTGTATTGTCATTAGCTATCTAGTTACCTAAAATGTTTTCAAATTAATTTATACCTCAATGTTTGGTTAAAATTGGCCAACAAAAAAAAAAAGAATTAGGTGTTAAGTCTATGCAGATGCGAATGCTCACATATTAGTACAGATGGAGTAGGACCATATGTGCTTATTTACCCTTACCCTAGTAAGAGGAGACCAAGGAAATCTATGATGCCCCGTGTAACAGAGAGCTTTGTGCTGGGACTTGCTGCTTCCAAGGCAACTCAGGGCCTCATTCTGATTTCCTCTGCACACTGTATTCCCACAGAGCACCAGCAGTAACTCACACTCTTTACCACTCACTGTGGGTACTATCTGTGGTAAATTCTCCCCACCCTCATTTTTTTGTCTTTTTATTTATTTATTTATTTATTATATTTTCCTTGCATAGCATATGGTACAGTAGCTGCAAGAGACACTTCGGTGCAGTGTCCTTGTTTAAAACATGCCCAAGAGCTCTTAAGCACCACATTCCATCACTGAAGACCAGCAATATCCTTTCCATTCATTTAGTTACATTCCAAAGTTACATTTTAACCTGATGTATCTTGAATAGTTAATTATCAAGCCCTCTGCTTCCACATTTGTAGTTGATAGCTGGTACTGCTAGTGTAGCACTCTTTCATGTCAGTGCCCCAGGAGGAAATGGCAGATGTGGTCAGGAGTGCACTCACCTATTCTGTAGGCATGAATGAAATCAACAAGCACAGTACATTACCACCCTGTCTAAAGCAAAACATACCAACATGTCCAGTCCCCACCCTCAAATTCACTGAAACTTATCATAGCTTTAAAGCATATTTTTAAGGGATATTTTTAAGATTTTGCTCCTTAAAAGTTTTTTTTGCTGAATCACAGACTGGAGCCTTTAAGAGTGCTATCTTCTGTTTGAGAGGCATATTCAAACCAGTATTGCTGGTGTTTTCTGAAGAGATTCTATTTCTACTCTGACATTTTTTGGCAATTAACTGACAATTAGCAGTTGAAGGGTTTATTGGTTATATTTTGCCTGCCTTCCCCTTCTGTTAAATAAATGGTCCAAAGTTAAACTTTATGGATCACACCTCTTTGTTTGCTATGGTTGATGGATTGTTTTCTGCTCAGAATGGAAATTATTAAATCATATAAGAAAGGATCATGCTTGCTGCTTATTCTCTGGCATCATATATGGAAAAATATTGCAGTTGGTTGAATTGTCTAGTTGAAATTAGCCTTTAAAGGAAAACAAAACAGAAGGGAATTGTGCAGGTGGGTTCATTAGAGCTTCATCAAAACAAGGAGTGAGTGGTGAGGAGGGAGAAAAGATGATAGAGTTCATGTTCCTATAGATTAATTTATCAGTCTTTATGGGTACATGAAAAGAAAATTATGGCTACCTATAAAGGTCTAATTAGGGCATCAAGTGTAAATTCTCTGTAGCTAATCGGGTACAGTTCATAAAAAGCTAACAATAAAAACATAATGATGTGTTGCATTAAATGGGCAATCTTCAGCAAATGGGGCTAAATTAAAAAAAGGTCTGTTGGAAAAGTAGACTCTTTATAGGCCTTAAATTGAGGATAACTCATTAAATACACAGCAGGGTTTTTTTCTTTTTAGCCCAGTAGTGACTAATGTACAGTAGATGTGCATTTCTGGAAATGTTTCTGGTCTTGGGAGCAAGTCAGAACTCCTGGCAAAACCAGTGCAAGTCACACCATGAACACTTGGGGAATAGTTTCATTTTTTGGTGTAAGCAACCCAGACTGGGATGACTTTTGTGATCCAGCCTTCATGTTCAGGCCTGGAGAGTAGACATTTGAGAACCTGGCAAAAGCAGTAGCAAAAATCTTGTGTAAAGCCTCATTTCTGTCTGAAAGGAGTAATTAATAGTTAATGTTATTTGAGAGTGCAGAGAGTGCACTCTGAAAACTCATCTCTAGAAAGCCTCCAAATATACAGGCAGTGTGAACAGAAAGGGAGATGAATTTACTCAGAGTGATGTCAAAGGATAATTTTCCTCACTCATTGCTTTGGCCACTCCATCATCTTTGTGTCTCATGCTTGACTTCCCTTTCTCATTCTCACCAGACATAAGCTCCTTGTCTCTGCTTTGTGAGCTCTCTGGTCAGTCCTCACCAGCTCTGTTTCTGTTGCAGCTAACCAAATTTTTAAGTGTCTGCCTTGGCGACTATTTTTAAAGAAGTCTCTTCACAATTTTGGGGAAGAATTTTTCAGAAGTACCAAATATCAAGTAAGTTTCACAGAATCACAAAATGGTCATGGTTGGAAAGGACATCTGAGATCACTGAGTCCAACCATACACCCCAAAAAAACCTCATCAAAAACCAACCCTGAATGAGCACAAACAGCACATACACTCCACTAAATAACATCCACAAAAAAACAAGCCAAAACAAAAACAACAGAAAAAACCAAACAAACAACCTACAGTCTCAGGAACTAGATCATCAGGAACTGAAATACAAAACCTCGAGGGATGGTGACTCTACCACCTCCCTGGGCTGACTGTTCCAGTGCCTGACCTGACCACCCAGTAAAGGAATTCTTCCTAATATCCAGTGTAAACATCCACTGCCACAACTTCAGGCCATTTCCTTGTATCCTGTCATTATTCACTTGGGAGAAGAGGCCAGCGCCCACCTCCCTATAACCTCCTGTCAGGTATTTGTAGAGGACAATGATGTCTCCCCTCAGCCTCTGCTTCTCCAAACTCAACATTCCCAGTTCCATCAGCCACTCCTCATATGACTTTCCTCCCCTTAGCCTCAAACCCTCTGTAAGACAGTCATGGGCAGATGCTTGGACAGAGCTGAACAACCATGAAGGAGCCAGGGCAGCTTCCCACTTTGCTGGCCATGGTGTCCTGACTGCTGTCCCCAGCCAGTCTGCACTCAGACTCACACAGCCTTTAAGGTAGTGAAAGAAGAAACATTTCTGGAAGGCTGCTGCTCTGTGGTCAGCTTTCTTATATGATAACATAATGTAAAATAAGATAAATAGTGCATAAGGAAAGGCAACAGTTCACGAGGGTTGCCTTCAGGGTGTGTTAAGAGCTGAGTATCCTGGTTCCTCAACAAAATGCTCTAGAGAAAGTGGAGGTCCATTGAGCACTTCCCAGAAATAAAGTTCTGCTGCCTTTGAGGAAGTAGGTCTGTTCCCACATCCCTGATAAAAGTAGGAAGAACATAAGAGACTAAAGAGGCCAAGGAGACCATATAGGTGGTAGTTTCCTCCCCCTAACCTTTCACTGCATGCACAAATGCAGTGATCAGCTTGCTACCTGGTGTAAAAATGTCAGTGAATACATTTGGGGGGGGGG
>JAAWXA010000007.1:9787795-10020743 GCA_038090715.1 Florisuga fusca | reverse complement strand
GGGGGGGGGGGGGGAAAGTAGCAATCTGTGCATAAATTAAGCAGATGATATCCTTATCTGTGTAAAAGAAATAGACTTAGTAATTACATTTACATCCAGATCTTAGTAGGCCATTTTAGCAGAGGTCCTTGCTTCCCCGGTGTGACCGCCAGCTTAGAGAACTTGTAGGTTGTGGACGATTGGTCTAATTGGTTGTAAAATAAACTGTTTCAAAGACCTGGCACTCCTTACATCTGCTGCTCTTGGGCTAATGTGTTTGTGATGTATGTGCTGGTAGAGAAAAATGTTGCTGGATGTGTGTGCATTGGAAAGCTGCAAGTTGTTTTTCCTTTCTTTTGTTTCTGTTTATCTTGGTTTTCAAATATTAAGCAGACATAGTTCTCAATATAGACAAATGTTCTGCAAAATGCCACTCAGCTGAGGAGATCGTAGCTGCTTTTCAATTATTAAAAGCATATGGAGAGGAATAAACTGCACAGCTAGTTTCAGAGTGAAGATTTACAGTGGATGCACAAGCCCTGGCGAATAGAGGTTTAGGTAACAGAAATCTGTGTTTGAATAGACAAAGCAAAATCCTCAGAGACAACGGAGGTTGTAGGTTGGCACAGTCATCAAAATAATAACCTGTGTGTCTGAGTGTCAGTTAAATGCCACCTAGCCCAATTCTTTGTTACACTGTTGACAAGCATAGAATTTCTTTCTTGTATTTGGGATAGTCTGAAGAGTGAATATGTCCATACAGGCTGTGGATGAGCATGAGCTCTAGGTACGTTGTTGAAGAGAGGATTTTATCTCCTTTATCTCCCTTTGCATGTACTCCAAGGGGTTGGGCCTCTTTTTTTTTTTTTTTTTTTTTTTTTTTAGGCCAAAGAAAATGGTCTTGAAGAAAATGTGAACCAGGCACAGTCCCCAAAATAAAGCTCCAGAAGAGGGGCAGAGATGAGGAAAGACACAGCTGCATTACCACCCTCCACCCCTACCATTTCTTTTTAACAGCCTCCTTGTGAGCGGGGAAAGGGATAAACCTTCATAAGTAACATCTGACTCAAACCCATTGCTAACAGGAGCCTTTACTGGTGTCCAAGAGGATGTAACTGAATAAAATTTTAGCCATCACCTGAGGTGACATTCAGAGCAGCTTGACTGGGTAGAGTTATAGACCCTACTCCCTCTACTCCCTGTGAAAATCATGGCCTTAAGCCCAGGAGTGTCTCACAGCTTCTCCGGTGTAAAAAGAGCTCAGGCAATGCTTATCCATCCCACTCCCAAACCCTGAGCAGTAGGAGAGGATGCTCAGGTCCAGCTGCAAGGCACAGGAACAGCAAGCCACACGCTTGGCTGCAGAACCTGCCCTGCCTGCCTATACACCAGTGCTCTGTGGCTTCCTCATCAGCAGGCGTTGGGTTCCTCTGGAAGGGGAGTTTGGGTTGTTTTGTTGTTTTGGGAATCAAAATATACAAGTGACCTCCTTCAGCTGTGTGTCACAAAGGGCATGTTTGGGTTGGATTGATGGTGCAGCAGTATCTATAAATTTCCTTTCTTTTTTAAGTTTGTCACAACCTTCGTGTTGTTTGAGCGTGAGGGAGGGATCACTGTTGTCAAACAAAGACATTCTTTAGCATTTTTTCTCCTCTTGTGCTATTAATTATTTACAAAAGTAACACAGTTTAAATCTAGCCAAATATCAAAAAACAGTGGCACCATACAATGGATAAAGCAAATATTTCTATGCCCTATGAAATCAAGGGGGTTCCAGGTCCTTCTCAGTTGACTACTTAGTGATATTCCTTTTATGGACTTCCTGCAATATGATTGCTAATAAATGTGTCATCTTCAGGAAAGATTTCCAGTATAGGTGTCAAGGATTCCTGTAGGGGCAAAGTCCTTCCTTTTGCTTCTATAGCTTTGTGTGCTGCTTTTAGATAATGGGGAGGGAAGATGCATTGGACTCTATGGAAATGCCCTTGCAGGACAGCACTCCCCTCTTTGAGACCAAACCTCCACCTTGCTCAGGACTGAGCACATCTACTCCAGATAGACCTGGTCCAGACCCACCTTAGGCTTGGGCTTGAGCCTTTCCAGAAAGTCTTTACAAAGCCTTCTTTAGTTACAGGGCTACAGCAACCTTAGGGGAGCTACACAACCATCATCTCACAGCCTAGAAAAAAAATCCTTTTGATGCATTGATCTAGATTTGTTTTGAGCTGCAGCCAAACCACTCAGGCCCAAATGCTGCTCAGAAGGTTATGTAGACATAACTGCAAGTATGCAAGTCAGTATTTCTCTCAGCAAGTACAAACCTTTATCCAGAAATGAATAAAGAAGTTGTACCAGGGATCTGTAGGGACTTGGAGATCAGCTTTGAAATGAAAACAGTCAGAATCAATAACAAGCAAATAATATAATGGTCATCTTCATCTTCAGCTAAGATAATGCAACAGGCATTATCTTAATTAAGATTAAAGCTACCTGCTAGGTGGAGTTGGCTTGCTCCAGTTCCTTGTTCAGTCTGCAGAGAGTAGTATAGCAGGATACCAGCTGCGACTTTTGCCTTACTTGAATGTCCCAGTTACTTCTGGGCAACTTTAGACTTTCTCTGCTCAAATTCTTGGGCCATCCAAACTGCATTCAGCCATATCTATGATATCCTTATCTCTCTGCAGATAGTCCTCAGCTCAAACACGATGCCAGAAGGTACCATGTGAGGGGATTATGTACTGATTCTTCCAAGATTCAGGCAATGTGACTGCATAACTGTGAGCCCCTTCTTGACCTTAGGTGCTACGTTGGATACCTAGAGTAGGTGGTCTCATTACAGCCCAAAATATTTATAAAATATTAGTAGCCTTAGTAATGAGAACACCATGTACAGACATTAGAAGCTGTTTGTCTTTCCCAGAGGAATCACTGGAAGCTGTTGGCTGTGCTACTCCACTTCCAGATCTGAACAGGATTTGGGAAGCACAGTCCCTTCCAGACTTTGCTGTTCTCAAAGCCTTCATAGAGTGTTGCCTCACAGCCACATTGGGATGAGATGCTCCTTTGTTTTCTCTTATCATTCTGCATCATCTCCACCAAAGACCTTCCTTTCACAGACCAGAGTTATTCCAGTAAGCCAGGTTTTATTGCCTCATTTTCAGATTTTGTGGACAATTATTCACAGGGAAAATATTTATCTTGTTTTTCCCAATCTCACTTCTACACCTGCCAAATTGCCTCACCCTTTCCAACTCCTTCTAATGCCCATGAAGATCCCATTGTATCATTTTGGTCCATTTCGTCAGCTGAAGAATGCATTGGATTGTGCAGGTCTGGCCTTACTGCCAACTATAACAGCTTGTTCAAATGTCTGCTAGTATCCTTGGGACAATATAATGTTCTAATTTAAACCAGAATGGCATCAGACTTCTGGCATGACTCTGTCATAGTCAGTGTCATTATTAGTAAAAAGATTTACTCCATGATGACCATCTTAATTTGTTTTGTGCAGTGAATTAATACATTTATGGTGGCAAGTCCTAATAATACTTTTTTTTTTTTTTGGTGATAAAATAGAAATTTGAAGTTTGTTCAGAATTATTTGACTCAATCATGGCTGTAGGGAAAGTATGTTGTGAATGTTTAGTCATTTGTATTATAGCTTCAGAAACTTGCTAATGAATAAATGTTGGGTTCCTCTCATCACTTTCATTCTTAAATCTCCTGGATTGTTTTCTTTTTTTAAAGCCATTCTCATGGTTTTTTGGTTCACCACTCACATTTTAAACCTTAGGGGGTTGCAGTAATACATGTAACAAATTTTATAGCTTATTTTAAAACAAATTTTACAAACCATGGATCTTAGGCCAGCTGCCAGTTATTAGGAATATATGGCTGCTTCTTGATAAAAACTTCCTGTCACTGAAGAATATTTATAGCTGGAACAAGATATAAACTGATAGGGGTTTAAGTCCAGCCCATGCAATAACAGAATTTATCTGTGGTTTCCCCCTCTTTAATCAGTTGTTAGAGTAGGAATGTGATGCAATTGAATCAGTCGGTGCAAACTGTGCTTGTGGGAGTTACTTATTTGACATGAGGGGGGGGGGGAATTAGTTACATCCTTCACTTGAAGATTAGAGCTGAATCCTCTAGGAAGTGAGTGAGGCCCTACAGTCTAATCTATCCCCTCATTTGAGGTTCTACTGTTTTCCACATGCCTGCTTATAAGGCCTAGGGATGCTGAGCCTCTGTGGCACCAACTGGTTAGGTCCTGAGCTGCCCAGCACCTCTGAGAAGTCAGGCCACATGAGGTGCTGGGCACATGAGAGCATCCCAAACTAGGGCATGCCTTGACTGGCCCAAGGGCACACAGCAGTTTGGGTCATCACCTGTGGTACCCAGGGGTGTTCTGAGAACAGCTGATAGGCTGGGAGGGAGAGGAGCAGAGCCAAACAAGAGTGGAAAAGCCAAGAGGGCTCCAAAAGGAAGGGTCCAGTTTCCAAGACCTTGTATTGGGACAATGGCACAAAAAAGCTGGGGTTGCCACCCAGGGAGGCTGGCCTGAGCCAGGGACTGAATGGCATCAACTGAACATGATCCAGCATTACAACACAGGGGGTGAATTCACAGGAGAAACTCATGAAGCAAAAACTGTGAATGGATGTTAGTGAAGACTTGACTTGTTTACTGAGAAGAGAATTTATGAATATGCTGAAAACACAAGAAGGTGAGATTACAATCAACCAAAAAAGGGGGAGGCATGCTGGCCCAACAGCCTGTCCCTGATTCCAGCTGTTTTTGCAGTTTGAGCAAAGCAAGGCAAACAGGGAGAGAGGAAAAGAAAGCTGAAGGAAGGACATCTCTGGAGACACATGCATGAGGGAAAGGAGGTAGTGACCTCTTCTCAGCTGACTGCCTCGTGTTAGAGGGAAAGCAGGGACAGACATCTTTATATTCTTGGTTACTGTTTGGTGTACACCTATCCATCATCAACTGTACAACATAGAGACTTCTGAAACAGTGTTCTGGAAGCCAATCTATCCTTTTAATGCCTTTAGCTTTTCCCCTTCCCTTATACATGCTTCCTACTCCTCTGTGTCATGCTACTGGCTCTGTAAGAGAAGGGACTGGACTGGTCTGCTCTGGCAGGGGGGTTGAACTAGGTGATCTCTGGAGGTCCTTTCCAACCCCTAACATTCTGTGGTTCTGTGACTCTGTGCTGTTCCCAGCTGGGCAAACGTGCTGGCTGGCTGCTCCTGTTCTCCCAGGTAAGAGGAAAGACAGAACTGTCAGGAAAGAAGGATTTTGATGGCAGCGAGGAGGACCAGTGGCAGAGAGAAAAAAACCCAAAACATTTGGAAGCTGAAAAAGAACCAAGAAGGTACGGCCACATGAAGAAAGTATTTTGTCTTCAGCAATGTGTGCTGCAGCATACATTTGCTTAGAGTGTGATGGAGAGGAAATCTCTGAGCAGCATTATAAACACATCTCCCAGCCCTGGTTATACACACACCAATAAATGGCTCAGGTTTCACTCCTGGGGATTATTATTGTATCAGCACAACCTTGAACTATATTTATAGTTTTGTAAGCTGTGGAATTGTAGAACTGCTTCTTGTTTTTTCCTGGTGGTAGGCAGCATGGCCTGGAGGGGTGATCACAGCTGAGAGTGTCTGTGGAGGAGCTCGGAGTTCAGCCACTTGTTCTCTGTGTGGCCATGAGCAACTCCCTGCCTCTTCATGCCTCAGTTTCCCCACTGATAACTGCAGGAAGGGTTGTTATCCCCAACGCAATTGTAAGCATTTTATTTGAGTTTCTTGTATTTTTAGTGTTAAACAGCTGCTGCTGGTGGTTACAATAGCTGATTATATGTGGTAGAAACCACTTTATATGAGACCCTTTTGTCAGCCTCTGGCAACTGTAAGGTAGAGCATCAGAGGACTTTGGTGTAGGTGCTCTATGTCCCTGTGTCTTTGTGGAACCATCAGATCCCAGTGTTCAGTGGGACTTCTGGAGGGTAGACTTATAGGCTTAAAAGTCTCCACTGGCTACAGAATGACGGATAAGGTGCTGTATCTGCATACTTCAGGAAAACTAATTTTCTTCCAGAGACAAGCACTAGAGAAGATGAATTATGTTAGCCAGCCATGGTTTAGTTAGGACAAGGCAAAAAGGTTCCAAAGAGGGGAGCAAATGTCTCTGAATCTTTGCCAGAGCTGTGGGTGCCCACAGACTAAAGCACAGGTCTGAGGAGGTGGTGGCAAAACCTAGAGGTTGCCCTGGGCTGGGAAGCTGTGCTGTTGAGGCCAGCTGCAGAGTTCACTGATTCCTATTTGTCTGACAGAGAGTTTTCTCACATTTCATGTGACATGACCCTGTAGCCATCATGCCTGGCCCTCTGGACAGAGTCTTGTTTTGTAAAGGTTTATCTGAAGTCTAAGGCCTGAAAGGCCACAATGTCATGGCTATAACCTCCAACTCCCAGGCTGTCCTTTCTGGCTCCAGCTCCTCACTCTCTTTTCTATATCTCCTCTGTCCAAATATGAATACTACAGAAACCCACTCTTCCTAAAATAATCTTTGTCAAGCTTGTGATGTACAGTACTGTCTTCTTCATAACATCTATCTCTGGTGGCAGCAGAAAAGTATTCACACGATTAGATGATTACACATGGTTGGTTGTTTTTTTTCCTTCACCATTTTTAAAAACAGATAGCTAGCTCTTTTTTAATTTTCATTCCCCTCAAAGCTTCTGTCATGTTCCCAACTTTAGGGGCTGCTCAGGAGTAGAGGGGGCTTTCCTTTTTCAGCACATTCCTATTGTCCACTGTGTAAGTCCCTGAGCCAAAAGATGATGTGATCCTGGCAGCCCAGTTTTAGTGTTGGAAGTGCACATTATGCTAAGGCTCTTTCCCCCTGGAGTCCTCCTTATGCACTCCATGACACAATGAAATCAGGGACCCTAACTCAGCAGCTAATTAGAATGTTGTAACACCTTATCATTGGCAACTGGCCAGCTCGCCTGACTGCAGCAACAGTTTTGCCTTGCAGGATGGTCTCCCTTCAGTCTCCAGCTCCTTGAGTCCCATGATTACTCCAAAGATGTAGATGTTCTGTCATGGCCCATTCTGTCCCACACATAGATACCCATGGTCTTCCTCTTTCTCTGTGATCCCTGCATCAGGCACAGCTCAGCCCTGGTCCTTGGCACACTCAGGGATCACAGACAAGAAGCAAAGTTGTGAAGTTACATTGCTGTGAGAAGGAGTCATTTAAGAGACACACAGACTGCACAGCCCTTCCCCAGTCACTGGAGCTACTCTGGCTCTTCCTAGATCACATCCTGTATCTGACATCTAGATCTTCACCGAGGGGAAATAAAAATCAGAGTTGTCCCTTTCAGAAGCAGAGAAGAGCCTGGAAAAAAATGTGCAGCTTTTGCAGCCAATTTATGATTGTAATTTTTGGGGGTGGGACAGGAGAGAGGAAAGGCTGAGTCACTATTCCTGAGCACTCAGGTCTTCCATTATGCTTCATCACCAGGGATCTTAAAGTGGTTTTGGCATATGAATTAGTTAAATTTCACCACTTCCTACTAGGCCAGGAAAACCCTCGTTGAGTTCATTCACAGATGAAATGGAGAAAATCTTTAGGTCAGAGTTTTCCAACCTGGATACTTCATGTTAGATACCAAAGCTAGAACTAAGTTAAAAATATAGGTTTAAAAAGTGCGTTTACCCATCCTTTTGTTTCTTGTCGTAGGAACAAAAACTTACCTGGATTAATTTATGATTTAACCAGACTGCTGAACTCAGTAGCTTACTTCAGATCTGGTAACACCAGACAGCTCCTCTGCCCCTCCCAGAATTATCTACAAAAGGCTGAAGAGGAAGCAGCTTTGCTATATTCCACTAAAGGGAAGTTTTCTCACAGTACGAAGCAGTAGCATCCCCCCTTCTTCCTTGACTCCTCCCTCCCACTTTTTTAATGTGTCCAGGACCATGGCAAAAGCATTAGAGGTGCTAGAGCCTTCAGCACCTTCAGCTCCAGAGGTGAAGCAAAACAAATCTGCAAAACAAATAATGGCTTGGACACAATTAGCCCAGTGGGAGTCCATGTGACAGTAGCTGAAGTTAAGTGAGTTACCCTGGGTACAAGAGCTGTAAGTGGGGACTCCAAGGAGCTGGAGCTCTCCAGAGAGCTGCCTCCATTTATCCACCTCCATCTTCTCTGCCTGGACCTTCCCCAGCTCGTCCAGGGAGAAGCTAAGGTACCCCCTCAAACACCATCAAAACCTGTGCTCGGTAGCTTCAGAGGAGTAGCTCTGGGTAAACAGGATCAGACACAAACCTTTGTCTGGGTATGAGATATCCCAAAATGGCTGCATTCTCTTCTTTCAGAGTTTGTCTTGCAGGCAGTGCTGTGCCAACAGGATTTTTTTGTGACAGTGGCATATCACAATGCACTCTGGGTATCCTCAGGGCTCTGGGCTAAAGTCTCTTTTGCTTCTGTACTATCCTGAATATCTGAGCAGAATGGATGGCTTAGCTTGTAAATGTGGCTTCACAGAAACATGGCAAAAGACAGAGATACCTTAAGCCAGTAAATGTTTCCAGATGGGGGCATTTCTGGTGAACTTTTTACTTCTGTATCTAAATGAGGCACTGTTAGCTATTTACAAAGATTGAAATGATTTGAGCTTTAGGGTTAAGTGTGGTTGGACTTTCTGTCCTTCTTGTCTTCCTTTCTTGTCTTTCTGGTCTTGTTTTCTTTCTCTATTTTTCTTTCTGAGTCTTTATCTTTCTCCATTTTTCTCACTTCCCCTCTCTCTGTTTTTTAAAATGAGGCAGCTAAGAAGAAGGAAATCACTTCAAAAAATACAACTTAGTATATTCCTAGAAGCCTGTAGCAGAGAAAAAACAGGCAAAAGAGGGAGAGCAAACAAGTTTTGACAGTAATAGCAGTGAGCCAGTGGAACATCTTGAAATGGACTAGCCTTGTCTTAGGAAATTAAAAAGATGTGTGTAGCTGTGAAAAAGCTTGAGAAAAGTGTCTCTGGTTCTCAAGCAAGGCAGTCCTGCAGGAGGAAGTTTACAAGACCTAGGAGCAGTAGCATCCATGACTTTAATCTGGTCTTGCAAATTATTAGTTCTAAGCATGCTGGAAGGAATTAAGACCAAACAAGGGCTTTCAGTTTAGAATTTGAGTCTTTGATGCTTTATGAAAGTAATTTGATTGAATCAAATGGGTCCCAGGGATAGGAACCTTAGTCCATAAATATCACTGATCCACATCATTAAAAAAAGCCTCTATCTGCATTTTTTTTTTCTTCTTTTTGCAGTGCTAATATTCTTTGGACATAAGAGGCCTGCAGCTGAATCAGCAGGGAGATTGATTTCTCTTTCTCTCCCTTTAAAAGAGGGAAAGAAGGTCCCTTTGGGTCAGGGTTAAGGGCTTGGAAGGGGCCTAATGGGAAAGTTCATCTCACAGCTGCCAGCGGTATATAGTACCAGGCTCATGGATAACAACAGGATGTGGGTTTTGAGCACTGTCAGCTCCTTCATGATATATTTCTTTTTAATTTTCTCCTTTTAAAATAATACAGCAAAGAACATTCCTTATTATCATAACAAAATCTCCACTTCAGTGACTCTTGAGAAGTTCCTAATTGTTTTCAATCTGTCAGGAGCACTTTCTGTTTGCATTTCTGCAACCACTCAAGAGATTGTTGTAAAGAAAACAAACAAAATTATGGCCTGGGCTGACTCAGGAGCTGGGTAATGGGTTAAATCACTTTTACCTCTCACTCACCGCTGCCAGGCAGGAACCAAAAGCTGAACTGGTTGGTACTAACTCGGGTGTCAGTTTTGCAGCAGCCAATTTCAAGCTGTTGTTGAAGTCACTGAGCAGGCACAGTGGTAGTCACTGAGTTAAAGTCTGGTGATGATGGGAACACCCCATTCACCCAAGTGTGGAGATGGAAAGTGAAGGGTGAGAGTGTGTGCAGGTCTTCACACTGTCATCCTATGAATGACAAAAGCAATGCATTCCCCACAAAGAAAAACACATCTGATGTAACTTTTCACACTGTTTCATAAAAAGTGATCTCATTAATGTGAGAGGAGAATGATTTCTGGGAAAGGTCGTGTCCTGACTGGTTGCTGTCAAGCCTACAAGAGCAGGCCTTGGAGAGCAGCCTCGTGCCACCAGAGCTGCATCCTCACCAGGACGGGCTCTGCTCTCGCTGCGCGATGGAGAGAGCGGTGGGAGCAGAGGGGCTATGGGGACGGCAGTGCACAGGAGGCCCAGGGCCCCCTGCAGATATCTGCTGGCAGAGCTGGGGCACACGGGCCGTGGGAGGAGTGCTGAGGAATTTTCCCAGCATCATTCCCTGCGTGTGTGGGTGTTGCCTCCCACCACAGAGCCGGCCTCCTGTTACGACTCTTGGTATTGCTGCACAAATGGGGGGCCCCCACCCCAGGGGGAACCCTTGCTGTACCGCAAGCTGTAGGAGGCAGGTCCTACCTTGATAAGCTGCAGAACTAAGATGGGAGAAAGAGCTGCCCCATATAGCAAGCAGGCTGGGCACTGAAGGAAAGAGTCACATAGTTCACTAGAAATGCTCATTAGTCATTGAGCCTGTTCCTCTGCGCTAGTGGTATTGTGACTGATGGTCTGTCTGTGATGCAGTGATCATCGCCTTGGAGAAACCCGAACACTTACCTGTTGAAAGCAGCCAGAGAAAACAGAAGGGCTGTGGATCAAGTCCACTGAGGTTTATTCAGGATCACCCAGGAAGATGAAGACAGGAGGGGCACCAAGCTCGGCAATCACAGCTCCGGGCTGTAACCACGCGTTCCGCCGGGACCGTCCTCCCATGGTGTCCCTGACCATCAGGGCTCCAGATGTCTCTCAGTGCACAAGAGTCAGGGCTGGTTTTGCGTGCATAAACAGAAAAGCAGAACCACAGAAACTATGTATCGGTATGTTTGGAAGGCAGTCATCACCCTGGCATCTGGTACACCCTGAACTGCTGTCAGCTACCAGCACTGAGAAGTCCACACAAAAACTGAAGAGCTCTGACCACCCGTAGAGAAAGGTCTGGGTGAAGAGTGGGTCGGTGCAGCATACCCAGAGCCAAGGGCCTGAGTCAGGCCTTTGTTATGAAGGACTGGGAGAAGGATCTGTGTCAGATGGGACTTATCCTGCTGGATCGGAAGTCATAACTCCTTTTGCTCTGCCACAGACTTCCCACTTGGGCTTTAGGCACATTGTTCAGCTCTTTTACTGCCAGTCCCCTATGTGAAATGAATGTGTTGCCTTACTCCTTTATCTGGGAGTGTAAAAAAGATGGTATATTTCCAATTTACAGGGGTTTCATGGTTGCTTATGCACTTCAGCTTGCAACAAACCTTCTTTGGGACTTGTTCCCAGTACTTCGGAGGAAGCCCAAGGCAAGAGAAAATGTGAGGTTCCCATTCCCCAAAGCTGCACAGAGGTGCTGAGAATTCTTTTAGCAGGACATGGTTTTCCACCTGCCTTGCACCAGTGTAAGAAGTTTTGCTAAACACAAGGCAGCAAGTCGGGTCTATGCTTTCCCTTAGGAAGCACTGGACATGGAGATAAGCTCCTCCACATTAGCACCAAGATAACAGCAAATCTCTTGCAACTAGGAACATGAAGCATGGAAGCCACAGTAGCCACAGGCTATGTGGGGGCTCTCTCACGTTTTTTTTAAAGAAGCAAAATTTCTTCCCCTCTCACCTTCCAGGGAAAGGGGAGACAGACCTTTTGCCAGCCTGGATTGTCAGGATGATCACTGCTTCCACTCCTTGTCCTTCCTGAGTTCCTTGACTGCCTTTGCCCTCTGCAGCGGTGTACAGAGATACACAGCATGGCTGTGGGCAGCAGAGGAGCAAACGAGCTCTAGAACAAAACAGAAAGCATGTTCTCATGCAAAGCTCATTAATAATGGATAGTGAGTAAAGAGAAATGCTAGAATATCTTTCTTGTTGGGAATAGAAGGAACTTACTGCACCGCTGCAGGGAGGGAATAAGGAAAGTGAGGCCTTTCAGAGTTTGCAACACTCGCCTGTAAAGCTAAATTTAAGCTACTTCACAGCTACCACAAGATTTAGCCATGCAGTGGGATGACGAGTGTCACTAACAAATAAACAAAGAAATCCCTTGTATATTGAGATTTTTACTATTTCAGTCTTTTGTTGGGGGGGGCAGGGGGAAGTATCTCAGTTCAGAATCTCCATTTTTCTTTCTAACTGCTGGCTCTCCAGCTAATTCAAATTCCTGCTGAAATGATGAGACATTTTCTCAGCATAAGCAAATGTGGCCCATACAGCCCTGTGCAGCCTACATGTGTCTTCCAGAGACACACTGCCACCAGTGGCTGTGGCTTAGCAAGTCATTCATTATTGTGGGCCACTGGGCTACTACTGCCTGTCCCAGTGGTCCAGGTAGGTGTTTTAAAGATGCAGGTAACTGTAAGTAGAAAGTACATATTCCTCTGCCCAAAAGTCTCTGCCCTACCATGACATAAAGACCTTCTAAGATTGCAGTCCATGTGTTCTTGCTCTTTTATTCTGGCCATTAATCTCAGCAATGCATAAGAAATTGATTTCCTTTTCATGACATTGTTTTCAAATGACTCTTGTGTTTTCTTCTGCTTGTTTTTTTGGCAATCTCAGTGGCTTGGGAGCTAAAAGGAATATAATTCAGAGCTTCTCTGAATGTTTCAGTGCCAAAGTGGGCCGTGCTTACCCCTTTCTGCTTTTCATTGGCCATGTGTACACTGAGGAGTGTAAAGAGCATCAGGCTGATAAAACTCAGTGCAAGAATTGAAGTAATACACCTGAATCATCAGAAATTAGATCCTTCAGAGCTTACAGAAGTAGAACCAAGAGCAGAAGTTGCATGCTAAACCTGATAGTCCTTTGAGGTGTTGTTTGTTGTGGGTTTTTTACTACAAAATCCAGAAAGAAAACCCAGAAAAGTCAATTACTTTGATATACACTGCACTTCTGAACAGCAAAGTTCCCAAATCGTAAAACTCCCCTAACAGCTTTCCCCTAGGCTGCAAACACTGAACTTACATGCAGGGAGGGGGAAAAATGCAGCCACATTCCTTTCGCACTCCCACTCGCCTCTGAGGTTCTTCCACTTCCTTCCTATGGCTTTTTTTAGAACTGTAGTGTTTTTCTCACGTCCGGCAACAAAGGATGTTTTGTGCTGCTGCCGAGGTTGTTGGTTACTTTTTTTTTTTTTTTTTTAAACTTCAGATGCAGATATCGTGTTTGAAAATATTGCTTGTGTTTGTGTGGGAGCACAACTTTTTTGCTCTCCGGTACCTTACAAGAGTGATTAAATGTTGGAAATCTATTTTGTTGGTTAAATACAACCACCAGAGTAGACATTTGTATTTTCCTGTAACTGTCTTGTTTACTTGTGAAAACCACTGTGCTGCAGTCCTAAAGGTAAAACAAAATTCAGGAGATTGTAGTAATTTCTCTGTCTTGTTACTGAATAAGAAATGGAATCGCTCCAGAATTACTGTGGTGCAGCTGAGAGCAAACGGTGGTGCATAAAGTGCTTCATAAAATGCATAGCTCATAAACCCCAAAAAACTCCTGTGGTGTTTCCAGTAACAAATCCAGTAAGCAGACTGGGAGGAGCTGATCAATAACAGAATCAGAGCCCCCAGAGTCAGCTCTCCCATTTGATGATAGTTTAACATCATGAAATCAGAGTGGATAAATGCATGCAGGATTAAAATTTTGGGGTTTGATATATTCCTGTCCCCAGTCACTATAGCTGGGCGTTTGTCACAGTGATGAATTGGCTGTGGTCACACACATTACCATTACTCACTTTGAGAAGTGAAACTCCGAACATCAGCTATGTCTGTGTCAGGGACCCTGGATATTGGATATTCAGGAATTCAGTGTTTCCAATTTATTATAATTTGTAGGCAGCTAGACAAGGTGGGGGGAAAGCCCATAGGCAGCCTGGCATTATATCATAAATCTCCAAAAGCCCTAACATAATCTTTAAGTCTACCTTTAGTTCCTCAGACAAGGAGCACGAGGGATACAGTGAGCTGGATTCTGACCTGTAGCTCAGCAGTACTGCACAGGTATTATTACACTGCTGGCTTTGGCTTCTGCAGGAGTCAGTGCATGAGCATCTTGGAAAGGAAGTATTCAGCTCTGTGAAAAAATGTAAGGGCTGCTATCTCAATGCCTGCTTCATCTCAATAGTCAGGGAGAGGCAAAGAGAGAATGAGGGACGGTGGTTCTTCCCTGGCAGGTGTGGGAATCCCTCCTGGTTTGTGCAGATGGGTCTAGAGTGGGGTATGGCACACTGTCAGGCTGGAGACATCCTTCGTAATTAAGAAAAATATGCTTACACATCTTACTTTGATGGGTGTTCATCCAGATTTCGGAGCAAAACTAGTCCTATAAAATACTGTCAGCAAAATTCAGTAGCCTGATGGAGCTCTTACAAAGTAATCCCTGATTAAGAAAACTATTTTATTGGTACTTTTGTGGCCTGTCTGGCATCCTACCCCTGCTACCAAGTTTCCCAGAAAGGAAGGAGGACTTCTCCATTATATTGCAAAAGCCTCGTAAGAATCTTGGATCCCACTCCAGTTGATGTGAGCCCTCGGGTGTGCTCTGGGGAGTCTTAGCATCATGCACAAAAATGAGGGTACCTGGGCAGACCCTGGATGACCCTGTGACTTCCTAACAGTTTGGCTGTCACCTCATTGCCTGTCTTCCCTCTAACATTAGGTTGAGGGAAGGGAGAAATGTTGGTGCTGGGTGGCTTGAGACATCCTCCAACTACTACCTTTGCTCTGAAAATTTAGGTCCAGGAATTTGTGCTGCAGTGCCCTCCACTCCCCCTTTTCTGCTAAGTTATTTCTCCCCAGCCTCCCAGAAAGCAACATGCCACAGGCATCCCTGCAGCCCAGGGCCCAGATGAACTCATGGAGGCTGCTTCACACCTGCCAGACGGCAAAGTAGAAGCCCAAGGTACATTTGCTTGTTTTCTCCAGCATGTTCTTCTATGAGGGCTGTGACTCCAACACTGTCAAACAACTGGGGTGGTAATATCTTAAATAACCACAACTGTTTACCAAAAGTGAGTCAATCTTCCATGGTGTTTGGCTAGTGTGAGCTAGCAAACCTGATTTAACCCCAGCCTTTTCCTTGGTGTAGGTATAACCCCTTGCAGCTGCTTCTAGAAAAGACATTTTAGCTATGGAGAGCCTGGGTGAGAATAGCATCAGCTGAAAGGTGATGTCAGATGGATGTCCATGGTGAGACCCAGCCAGCATTCCAAAACCTTGCCATCAGAAGCTGTTTTGGTCACTGTAGTGGGGCATACCATAATGGCCTGATAAAAACTCCTGCCTGGCCTTCCAGTGACCCAAACAGTCTCAAGACATCAGTTGATGGTTTCTAACCCAGCGAGCACCATGGCTTATGCCACCCTCAAGCCTCAGAGAGAGAAGATGGTACCTGGTGGCTGTAAGCCAGCATGGTGCCCTGCAGCAGTGTAGTGAGGTCAGTGAGGCCAGACAGAGAAACTCAGAACTCTTAAGGTAGCCTGGGAAAGCAGCCTCCTAGTCTACAGTCAGCTGACTTCAAAAGCCAAGATAAATCAGAAAAATAGGTAAAACTTGCTAGTATTTTAGCTTGTAGGACAGAAATACCCTGAACTATTTGCCCAAGTAGCACTTTCAATTAGCAACCAGGGAGAGAGAAATGCCTTAAAGGCTTTACCTTGCTCCGGCACTGCCCTGGCCATTCCCACCACAGCCTCCAGCTGCCCCAGGCAGCAGGTGTCAAGGTCACACCATCAGCCTGGCCTCACTGCTACTATTACTTTAATATTGCTGGCTTGCATGTATTTCCATCCTATTAGAAAAAAAAAAAACAACAAAACAACAACTAAGGCTTTTATGTCCATCCCTAGAGGCAGCCGTGATCCTGTTTCAGTAAAGACAAGCAGGTGTGTTCCTGCCCCTGACACCAGCTGGGACCTGTGCTGCTTCCCCACCACTGGGACACTTCCCAGATCAGGAGGGTGATGCCTTCATGGCCATTAAGTGGAGCCTGACACAGAGAGGAAATGCACCTAGTTTGCCCCTTCCAGTACATGTGATATATGAGCAGAAAGAATCCACCTTTCAAGGCCAGCAGGTGTGGTGGGGCAGAGCTCCATCTAGCCCAGCCAGGGAGCACCCAGGGCCACAGAAACTTGGTCCTGGCCCTAATGCTGCAGGAAGGGGAGGTTGAAGCTGTGTGAGACTTGGCAAATCGGCACAAAAGCCCTGAGGCACTGCATTCAGGAGAGAAATGCAGCCCCTAGATTAATTCTACATATCCCAAACCACCTCTGGATAAATTTCATCTGAAAACTGGCTCTTTCATGCCTGCAACAACTGCACTTGACAGCCAAGCAAAAACCCTTCCACATTTAAAAATAGAAAAAAGCAATTAATTACTGGAGTCGATCTAAGTCGGGAGGTGGCACAGTGGCAGAGCAGTGTCTGTGGTGACCTGGCTGTAGCAGAGGTCATAGTGGCTTTACAGCTTGTGTGCCTGTCAGTCCAGGGGGACTCCTCAGCTTTTGGGATGCAAAGGTTCTCAGACATGGGCACAAAGCCCATGGCAATGGGGTCAGTAGGCAGCAAAAAGCAAAGGCAGCAAAAAGTGAAGGCAACCTCTGAAAAAAACCCCCAAAGAGCTTGATGGAGTCAGCACTACCTTGTCAGACCCAGATTAGCTCAACATTTGGGTGTACTCAAGCCAAAATGCTCGTGTGTCTCTGGTTTACTGTTCTCCAGTGACTGTTAGCAGCGAGTGCTGGTGTGTCAGAAGCAAATAACATAAATACCAACTGTGAGGTTACCTGGCAAGCCCTGAGATCCAGAGCTGATGACTTCTCTTCCCATGGCTGGATGGCCTGGTTCAGTGTGGGATGAAGCATCACACACCAAAGCCAGGCTCATCTTTTTTCTGTCTCAGTGGTTGCCTGGGACAGATCATGGTGTGAAATGGTGATGGCATTTAGGGACTGCTGGCTGGGTTGCACACAGGGTCTTGGTATCATTTGACCTTTAGTTGGCTCCAAGTCCTTTGGACATAAGTGCTCCAGAAGGTAGCTTTCCTCATCCTCCAGGAAAATCCAGTTGCTTTTTGGTTTTGTTTTTGTGCTGTTTTGTTTTTTTGTTGGGTTTTTTTGTTGTTGTTGTTTGTTTGTATGTTTGTTTTTTTTCTATAAAGCCCAGTTCTTGCCACTTAATAGCTACAAACTGTCCTCTTGGATTAGCAACTCAGTGAGGTAATGAAAGTCAGCTGCTTTAAACACTTCATTTTCTGCTGTGAGATACTTGCACATGACTGAGCCCGATGATGTTTGGTGAGTCTAAACCAAGGGGAGAAATGAAAGGAGAAGCAGGTCCCGAGCTAAAGGAGCCTGTGGTCAGGAAACTGGGGTGGTGCTGTGATGTGAGCCGAGGAGAGAGACCTTTGAAGTGCAGTCTTTGGGCAGCTGCCTGGGCCCAAAGCAAACACTGCACAGGACTTCCACTTTGCTAATGATAATGAAAGCAGTTCCTGGAACGATTTGCTTGTCCTGACAGCAGCACAGTTTGGTTGAAATATGCACAAATTTAAAAAAAAAAAAAAAAAAAAAAAAAAAAAATAAAGGAGGAACTTGTCAGAGGGGCTTGTTCCTTGGGCCGTCTGTTCGTCTGTTCTCACAGCCTCCTTTCCCTGTCCAAACTGGTAATTCACAGCAAAGCCACGATGCAAGCACACGGTGGCTGCTCTTTTAACATGATCAAAGGAATAATTATACGCAGTGGAATTCTCCAAACACAAAAATTGCGTGTGATCCTCCCGGGATGAGGAACCGGCTGTGTGTCTGCTGAGAGCTCCCATTTGCTCAGCAGACAGTCTGCCTCAGGTTGTAGCCAGGGACAGCCCTGACTGCCACCACGGAGCTTTTCCTCAGCTCCCTTCTGCTGTCCAAGCTCACTCACTGCTTTTGGGCTGGCCGAGCAGCAGGCGGATGCAGAGATCCTTTGTTTCTGTGTGTTCAGGGGATGAAGGGGAGATTTCCCTAAAAACCAACCGATGCCTGCTTAGGTTATCCTGGAATGGAAACTTTATTTATAGAAGCAACAGCACTAACAGGCACCCTGGGCCCTAGCAACAGTGAAGTGAGCCCCACAGTTCCTTTTGGGAAATATTGCAAGGTGCTGTTCCACAGCAGCAGAGTTTGTTCACAATTTTCCCCTCCACACCTGTCCCGTCTCTTCTGGAAGCTGCAGATCAGAACTCTGTTCTTTTTTTCTCCTGCTGTAAAGGTTTCTCTTCTTCCCTCCCCCAGCAGTTGGTGTGGGGGTGCCTCCAGGGTAGGGCACTGTAAAGTTCTGAGGGCTGTAGGTAAAGGACTGCTTCAGATTCTAGATGGTGGTGGGAGCCCTCCTCGGGATGCAAAAGGTTTCTCTGGTGGCCTGAAGTCTATGGGGGTACACTGGGCCACCTGAGAGTTTGAGTATTATGAGTTGAAAGTCACTGAGCTCTTTGACTGCAGCGCTTTTCTACCACATCCCTGGCTGTTGTCCAAGCCCAAAGCCTCCACCCTCAGGATTACTGCTGGGATATCCAGCCATTGAACTCCAGACTACCTGCAGCTGCTCTCCTTGGACCACACAAGTTCAGTCCATAGGAAATCCCTGGAGCTTCTCAATTTGGCCCCACTGATAAAGCTTGCCTGAAGTCCCTGCCAGAGTGCACACTTAGAAGGCAGCAGTGCAGATGCAGGGCAGTCTGAACCTTATCGTATACATGTGTCCTCTCTCATCCAAAGTATTCCTGGCACAGCTTCTCTCTTTTTATTCAAGCACTTGAGGGTGAATGTCTGGGGCCAAGATTGCCCATGTAATTGATGCCTTGTATAATGATACACAGTTTTGAAGTGGCTTTGAACTCAAGCAAGACTCCCTCTACACCTCTTTAAATGGAGTTTCACTTTGTCAACGTGCATAGTTGGCCCTGTCCATTCTTTCATCTCTCCCTTTCGTTCAGTCATGCCTTAAACTAACCACCAGGTCAGATAAGATGCTGTTAACTGCTTGGTGGTCTCCACACTGTATAGTCTTCATCAGTTTTTCTTATCTCTTTTAACAAGAGGTTGTAGATTATTTTTGTTAATAGGAGAGTTGTCAAGTTGTCATTCTGAAGCACAGGAACTCTATAGTCTTTTTAAAAAATATACAGTTTTTATATTAAAGATCATTTAAAACAGAACTAATTTCTGGCATGTAACATGGGGCAAAACAGATGCTCGGCAGTGGCCAGAGGGGGTCAATTCTTTTGTCTGAGTAGTCACCACTGAACCCCAGGCTAGTCACATCATATCTGGAACAAAAGTCCAGACTCTTGTGTGCTCTAAATCTCCCATGTTTGACCTGGCACTGCACAGTGCACAGGCAGGTGGATTGCATTGCCTTCCTCAGTCAGGTGATACACCATGCACGAGCAATAGAGAAGGAGAAATGCTGGCAGGACTGATATATGTAGCACCTTGTGCATTAGACAAATCAGATTTTTTGAAGCTTACTTTGTCTTTTTCTATTAGTCAAGCTTTCAAAATCAAAAGCAGGAGGGGTTTCTTAGAGTAGGGCATATACAATTGTAAAATGAGCCACAGGACTTTTACACATGGTTGAAGAACAACTATACTGGGTCTGAAAAGGGCACGTCAAGTCCAGGATCATGTTCTAGTTCTGGCTTAAAGCTGAAGAAAAAATGTAGGAGAAGAGGTAAACATGGAACGGCCCTTTTCCCAACACAATCACATAGTTGGGACGTCCTTAGCTTGAGATGGTATCTTTGTATTTAGTAATACAAATGAACTTTCCCTCCACAAGTTTGTCTAATTGCTACTTTAGTGTCCAGCCTCTTTACTAGCTGATGGCAATGAGCTCCATTGCTTAATTTGCATTGGATGGGAAAGTGCTTAATTCCGTTTGCCTGAAACCTGCTGCCTGCTATTTGCACTTAATGTCGTTTTTTTGTTTGGTTTGGTTTTTGTTTTTTGTTTTGTTTTGTTTTGTTTTGTTTTTAAAAAAATGAGGAGTGGGAGACTCCAAACTTACTTGCCAGGCTGCAGGTGTCTGGATGCAAGTCCTACACAACCACAACCACCTCTTGTGCCTCACCTCCCCCAGTCACTGTGTGGCTCAGCCTCCTGCCCTGGCGGTGTCCGGTGACCTCCTCACCAGCAGCATCCAGAAGGCAAAGGCACTGTGTAAAGCCTTTAATTGCAGATCAGCAGGTGAATGGGCAGTGACTCTGGCTCACATCTTGCTTCATCCTGTCTCTTACTGTTTGTAGCTTAAAGTTAAGTTGATACTGCCTTGGATTTTTTACATACATGCGTTTGCACTCAGTCAGGTGCCCGTCACACCTTGGAGGCCAAAAAATGCAGAGGGCAGGAAAATGGGATGCTCAGGAAGTGCCATCTTGGGTCAACTGAAACAGAAAGTTACTGGAGATCTTAAGTAAATGGTTTTCAGACTCCCTCCAAACAACTGTTGAAATTCACTACCACAGTTGCATGGGCCACCACAGAAATCTTAACGTGGCCACTTGAGGATGTGCAGCAGAAGCTCTGACAGCGACTGTCTGCTTATTTACTTACACAAAATAATTTATGGTCCTACGTTTGCTGTCAGCTCCATTTTTGATTTTTAAATTTATGCCCCTGGAAGAGTTATTTTCTCTTTAACTAGTAGAAACTACCCTCCTGATTTAGGCCCCAAGGTTAAATATCCAAAGTTACATAGTACCTTGATGTCTCCCTACTTAAACTGCCCTGTTCCTTTTTAGAAGGATGCACTCTACCCCCCAGGTTTGTGTCAAGGGAAGCTTGTAAGCCATACGAGAGGTTTTTTGTATTGGTACAAAAGTACCATCAGGTTAATCTAGCAAATTGCTTCTAGAGTGAGCACATTTGGCAAAGATGTACCTGTATTGGAAAACATCTTTCTGCAAGCAAAAGAAGTTCTACCAGTAGAAGCATGAGTTTGTCACTGTAACTGGGACTACACCATAAAGGGCAGAGTTGGAGCTCTCATCTCCCATCATCTGGAAAGGGGGGTGGATAGTGAGGTGCTAATGTTTGCTATTGATAGTAAGCTATTAAGGGTAATAAAAATGAAAGTTGACTGCAAAGACTTGCAGAAGGCATTCACTATGGCTAGGAGTGAGGCAATAAAAGAGCTGACAAGATTAATTTAGATAAATGTGTAGTGTTGTGCATGGGAAAAATTCCTAACTGTGGATGCCAGCTGATAGCCTGTGTGTTTTCCATGTCTGTTTGGAAATGAGATCCCATAGTTGTAATAGCTCCATGAAAATAGCATATTGTTCTTTGATAGCCATGCAAAACAAATTAAACATCATTAATTGTTAGGAAAAAAAGAGGAAAAACAGAGCCAAATGAATTCACTAGTTCTGCCTTTCCTTCTCAGTAAGGGTATGTTAGAAATAAAAAGGTACGCAAGTTACAAGGATAACCCAAAGTATAGGACAATTTCTAGATGTCTCAGAGTTCATTGTCAGAAAAAGGAATAAGTGAAAAAATAAGACAAGGGTGCTGACAAACATGAAAGCCCTCCAGCAGGTAGACAGGAAACAATTTGGGCTGTTCCTTTCAATACAAACATCCCATATGATGAGGTGATGCTGGGCTCCAGACAGGCAGAGGGGGCAGTTGCAATGAAAGGTAACTCAGGAAGAAAAATCCATTGACAACTGTGACATGCAAACACTCCAGCTGTGTCTCAGGAGATTCCTAAGCTACAATCAGATGACAATTGGTGGAAAATACAAAGGATTTATTCCTGTGTGTTTAACACATTCCCATCCTCTTCCCTTGTACCTGCTGTCTGCCCAGGCTGCAGACAGGGTGCTGTGACAGACTGACCTACTGCAGGAATTCTTAAGTTTGGGATAACCTAATATCTCTGTTATTCAGATACAGTACTGGAATCATGACGTGCAGCTGTATCATAGTTCAGATAACTTTGTGGAATCAAAGTAAAATAAGGTTCTCCTGCAAGAACAGTAATCTGCACTTCAGAAATTATTGCTTAAAAAATAAAATTTAAAAAAAAACATGTAGTAGAAAATAGGAAATTTAAAAATATAGTAACTTGAGCACTGGAAAAGCATCATTCAAGTATCCCTAATCATTTTCTGCTCCTGTCTGTCATCAGCCTCTTTAACATGCAATCTTAGCTTTCAGTCACTTGCAAGAAATCTCTCACATTTTGACAGTTCACATGATGCAAAAACCCATGAAAATGTGCTAATTGGTCTGGCTTGTTTTTTCCATCTCTTCAGAATGGAAAAGAATACTTGAACACCACTTGTTACAAGATAGCTTTCTGCCCTTAGCCTGACTGCTTCATGGTCATCCTCCTCTGGCTGGCTTCAGGAAGAGGTTGACTTACAGAATGAGTGAAATTTCCACCAGACCTATGGAGATACTACTCTTTCCTTCTAATACAACTGCTTCTTCTCCAGCCCTGAACTTTCTAGCCTAATGCCTGCACTGAGGAATTTTCTGGACACTGTTAAAGTTTGTTAGATAGCTCTTAGGCTTCCTTCCCCCTAGAGTTAGCTGCGTTTTGATGCTGGGTGATGTATTGTCAAGCTTAGAAGTAAACACCCATAGGGTTCCAAAGAACTACAGAAAGAAGATAATTAATTATTAAGAAGTAATTAGCAAAGAAAGGAATTTATATCAAAGCAGGGATTTAAAGATTCAGTGGAAGACTGGTGTTCTTCCCTGTAGAAGCTTGTAAAGAAATGTGGACTTGCTGATAGTGCCAAACATGCACATAAACACCAGCATGTTGACTCTGGATTTGCAAGACATTTAAGGACATTAGGAGGGGGCTGCACAGCTGATATCCATCACTTGCACAAATGGCTTACTACATAGCCTGGATCCCAGATACCAGGAGGAGTCATTGCAATTACTGGCTCTGGAAACAGAAAGCTAGGAGAAGCTAGAAGCTCTTGCTTTCTCTCCTGGCCTGGCTGTCTGGCCAGGTGCAACCATGGCTCTTGGGTGCTGAGGAGAAAGGACCTGTGACACTTCCCTTGAGCCTGTGCTCATCCCAGCTGCAGCCTCACATGCATGGGATAGCGAGGATGTTGGAGTAACTCCTCAGCCCCCGGACACTGGATGGTTGCTTGGCCTCCTAAGGGAGGAAGTGGCTTCCATTTAAGGATCTGGAAGAGGTTCTTGGCAAGGATTGCAGCAAAGCGTCCCAAACCCTGGGTCCCGTTGGCAGAAAAGCTGGGGGCAGCTCAAGCTCACACTCTGGAAATGCCTTCGTTTGTCAGCTTGAGATTTTCCAGAATTTCAAAGCGGAAAGAAAGAGAGGGGTACAAGGAAGCTATTAAAGATATGTAAAATAAACTTGAAGGGAGGGAGAAAAATGTGTTTCATTGAGAAACCACACACTTTATTCGAGGGAAGGATCAGTGAACGCTTATTATTTTAACAAAGACTTTTTCTGTCGTGAACAAGAGAAGCAGATGTTTAAAAGACGGACAGGAAGCGGCTGTGACAAACGAAAGGATTTTTAATTGAATTCATGAGCTGTGTTTCCTGCCAGTAATTCATTCAGCTGTAAGCTAGATCAAAACATAATATTATGGTTTAATCAGCACATGTTTTAACACAAAGCCAGAATATACAAGCTCTTGGTCTTACAGGTAAAAAGCCATTAGTACAGTTGGCTCAGATGCTTCTTTTTAATTTATTATTCATTCATTTTCTTTTAAGCAAATATGTTGTCTATCAGCAAACACCTGAGAACTCCTAGAGAGCTGTGTTTTGGAGTTTACACAGGCAGGTGTAGAAAGGGTAAAGCACTTTCAGGGCATGGCAGATGAAACTGCTTAAAAGTACAATCCGAGTTTTCTCACAGGCTGAGAAAGCTCAGCTTCCTACTGGCTGCAGGGAGTGTTAGATCAAACTGGTTATCCTTTGGAAAAAAAAAAATCCTGGCATAAGGACTTTTTTTTCTCAGCACAGTTCTGAAAAAGCAGCGTGTGTGTGCATATATGTGTGTGTGTGTCTGTGTGTAGAGGCACGTGCGCACTTGTGTTAATTTTGATGTTTTCTGCTTCTCTTCCTTCCTCCTAATGAATTCTGTTTGTTTACAGCCTCAAGGAAAGCTTGTCACTAGAAATTTCCTTTTGAGTTTTCAGCTCGAGATTTCACAACCACGGAGCCATTGCACCACAGTGATAAACAAGCTGAGGGAGGCAACTCTGGAGAATTGAGGCTTCCCTTTTTCACCATTTAGTTGAGTAAATAGTTACCAAATGTGCCAAGATATAGAGAACTTTGCCCCTAGCTGTAGTGAGTATTAGCAAAAATAGATTTTTTTTCATATGCAGAAAACTTAAGAGAAGGCACAGGACCAGTTTTGACCAGTTTATCCTTACACCACTCTTGGTCAGACAGGGTTGGATGTTGGGCTGTACTTCTAGGACACAGCACCAAGCTTCAGGCTGGATGGGAGCACGGGAAAAGGAAAAGAAGGGTTGCAAAAGCTGCCTAAAGCTCAGAGTCACAGTCTTGCATTTGCACTTCCCAGAAAAAAATGCAGGACCTGTTGATGCTGGCTGCTCTCCATCCCCCTTGGTCAGAGGAGGGATGAGGACACTAAGGCATCTTCTGCCAGGTTATGGCTGCTCAGTGGGTTTGAGTTCCATCCTGCCCTCAGTCTCTCCTGTGAAGGTCTTGATCCTTGGATTAAGCACTAAATCCACAGATCTGCTGTGATAACCAGGGAAGCTTTCTCTGCTGCATTTATTTTATTGTAATGTTTCTGTGGGTAACCCTCACATTATATAAAATGTACTGGGGAGAAGGCTTGTAGTCATGATATCCAGGTGCTCTGGGATAATGAGGATAAAGGCTGCTTTCTGGAAGTTAGGATAAAATTTTACATCACAGACTTTCCTTGTTGCAAAAAAAAAGTACAGTTAGGGATCGACCAAAACTTTTTTACCAATAGTTGTGAAATTTAGCAAGTGGTTTTAGTGATGGTAGAATACACATATCTAGGTATTTTCAAAATAACTGAAGGGGTTTGGTTTTTCACTAGGAAATAACATTTTAGTTTGAAATTTATTTCATCTTTCTGATAAAAAAGCAGTAAGAAAAAAAAAAAAAACAAACCACAAGGAAACAGAATTTTTTCAATTTAAGTTGAATGAAGATTTTTCCGTTCAGCCCAAGTTGAGTAGAATGTTGCATTTCTTTGAGGAAGAAAAATGGGGGGGCTTTGTGCCATTAAAATGAAACAAAACAAAACAAAACAGCTGTCAAAGGAGTGGTAATAGTAATAAAAATTGTCTATTTCTGTTTAGTTGGGTGTGCAGTATAGTTACTGATATGATGAAACACATTAGATGCAGAGGGCCAGATTCCTCACTCCTGCAGAGCAGACATATAACACATTTGTTATATGTGTTATATACACGTATTTGTGTATATAATTGTAGATTAAGGCATTTCCCTCCCTCCCCCATTTTTGGGGAAAGAAAATCTCCCTAAAGGGAATAAAGACAGGGAAACTAAATGTACCATCCCTCTCTTTAGTACTAGGAAACAGAGGAGCTGCCTCCTCTGTTCAGCAAACACCTGATCTCACATCAGAGTAGTTAAAGAAGGTGTGGTGAGATCTGCTGTCAGCCAGCTGTTTGAGGCAACTCAAATCATAGAATCATAGAATGATTTAGGTTAGAAGGAACCTTTAAAGTTCATCTAGTCCAACTCCCCAGCAGTGAGCATGGAGATCTTCCACTAGACCAGGATGCTCAGAGCTCCATCCAACCTTACCTTGAATGTTTCCATGGAGGGGACATCTACAACCTCCCTGAGCAACCTGTTCCAGTGTTTCACCACCCTCATCTTAAAAAAACCCCACTTCCTTATATCTAGAAGTTTAAAAATTGTTTGTTTTCTGGTTTTCCAACTGAGGCACAGCATGCACTAACCCTCTCTGTGTGGAGCAGCTGAGGAGGAGGCTCTCCAGGTCCTTTTGTGCCATAGAGCATCTTCATCACCAGAATTGTTCCCAGTAAGCAGCAGTTCCTTGGTAAGCAATATAATCATTAAATGTCAGCTACTGCTTAGAGTTTAATTGCTTTTGAATTTTAGGAAGCAGATCCTCATTCATAGCAAATTAGCGTTTCATACACTGAAGATTGTGCTATTAGCTGCACAATAGAGAGGCTGGTTTTCTGTAAATATTGAAATTTGGTAATTATAACCCAACAGTTATTAACACTCCAAGGCAGATAAATGCTTCAGCTGCTGAATGTGCTGTGGGCAAACCTCCTTCCGGGAAGAGCATCTTATCAGTGAGTGGAGGAAGGCTCTAGCTGCCATACTCCATTAACACCACGTTAATGAGCCAAGAGCCCACGCACCACAATGAAAACATTCCCTGAAGTGTAGCAGATGGGCTCAGAAGCCAAAGCCACACAATGGGGAAACCTCAGAAATCATAGCTAAATTCAACAGAAAACAAAAGCTGGGCAGCTTGGCCCTCCTTGTAGTAAATTTCCTAGAGTAATAGGCATTCTTGGATCCTACTGGGTGAAACTGTGAACTTCCTATTGACTTCAGGAGGGCCTGGGTCTCATCTGGTTACAGGCAGTATGTCAAAACCCATCCGTAAACCACTGCTGATCACCTTAGCCTTGCACCAGCATCTCCAGTGAAATCCTTCAGCAACTCTCACAGAGGACTTGTGATTCAGTCTTTCAGATAACTGCACTGCTCAGCTACAGCAAGGCTGCATGCATCTTGTTGCTAGAGCTGCTTAAAATAAAATAAACAAAAGCCAGTTGGCAAATGTGACTTGAATAGGTGTGGGGTGAAGCACTAACATGTTAATTGTGTAAATGATTAACAAGGGATTTGAGCACAAGTCCTATGAGGAGAGGCTGAGGGAGATGGGGCTGTTCAGCCTGGTGAAGAGGAGGCTCAGGGGAGACCTCATCACTCTCTACAACTACCTGAAAGGAGGTTGTATCCAGGTGGGGGTTGGTCTCTTTTCCCAGGCAACTACCAGCAAGACAAGAGGGCATGGTCTCAAGTTGTGCCAGGGGAGGTTGAAGTTAGATATTAGAAATAATTTCTTCACCGAGAGGGTGATCAGGCATTGGAATGGGCTGCCCAGGGAAGTAGTGGATTCTCTGTCCCTGGAGATATTTAAAAAGAGACTGGATGTGGCACTCAGTGCCATGGGCTGGTAACCGCAGCGGTAGTGGAGGTCCCTTCCAACCCAGCCAATTCTAAGTGTTTCATTAATCATATGTGAACCACACTTCCCCACACACTAGTAAAAGTGCTTCAGTATCATTCATAGTAGCAGTGATGTCATAGCAAGAAAAGCCCTCAAACTTAAGTGTGTTTGCTGGGAGGCAATGGCTATTATTGCACGTGGCTTTCAAGAATTGATTCCTTTACAGATCAGTGTAAGTCTGTTAACCTCCCCACCAGCACTACATCACTCTGTCTCATTGTCATTAGTAAGGATGTTATGTACATGAAGCACCAAATTAAACCTGAATTGCTTTGAGTTGTGTGTGCCAGACAGAGCACAGGTGTCTTTGAAATCCTTTTATAAAGCTGTGTGTAACTACTGTTTTGCTAGTGCTGTGGTTTGTTGGCTAGTATCAATAGCCTACAGTGGCACAAGTATCAATATAAGCATTCTGCATGTCAGCCTGGTAAACTTTGCCCTGTTTCTGCTTGGGAATGAAAAATGATTTTGAATGTTGGAAGATGCTGCATGTTTTCCAGGAGTTTTGATACAGTGAGGAATTTTTGGAAAAAACTACTTGCCTATCAGGTTTTGATACAGTAGTCATAGGGAAAGGTTTTTTGGTCAAGAAATCCAATTTCTAGTCACCCACAGGGATTCTGTTAGTGTCTTACATCCCTGCCCTGGTCTCTGTGTCAGTGTGCCCAGGGAAGAGACAACTGAGCCCCTGTGGCACCCACCGCGCAGTGGTCTCCGCGCTCTGGAGATCCTCGACTCCATGCACGCCTGCCTGGAAAAAGAGTGAGGAACAGGGAGCAAGCATACAAAAAAGTCGTATTAAAAACAGGGTAGGGAAGGGGTAATGATGACTCCAGTGTATATCTGATCCTCCAAAGAAGCCTCCTGCTTAGGGTCTGTCTAAAAAGTGGTGTGCTTGGTAGGACCTGGCCAGATGTGGTGGTGCCAGGGCTAGCGAGAGGGGACCCCAGCCTCAAACACACATTTCCAGTTTCCAGTGGCCAGAAGAGATTTTTTGTAGCAATACAGATGCCTGTATTAAATGTATCAGAGTGATAGTTAGCTCTGTGATTTCCACATCAGACCTGAGGGTGGTGACTGTAAGGCACCTTCACCATACTGGTCATTTTCTGATTAGGCAAAACTTTCCCTCCCTCTTCTACAAACAGGGCTTGTCACCTGTTTCTCATCTGTTTTCATTATGGAAGAGAAGTAATTGGTACATCTGGGTATTACTGGAGAAATGGCTTGGAGAAATGAAGCCATAATGTGGTAATTACAGACTGAACTGAACCATGCTGATGCATTGTAAATAAGTGTTACTCTGGGTGTGTGATATCATAATTTGTCCATTTAGATGGCTTTTTTGGGGGAAGCTGACCATGCCTGACCTATCCTGTGCACGTGCAGTAAAACCCAAGATACAAGTCGCCTACCATCACATCAGAAAAACAAGAGCACCCCACCATAAAATGGAACAATGGCTTATTTTCCAAGTGGCTCATTTTCCTGGTGTTTCAGTTATCCCATGTGTGACAACTTGCTTCTGGTCTTTTGTAACTGCAGAGACAACAAACCAAAATAGTTTGTTTTCACTGTTTTGGTGGTGCTCTCTGCTAAACAGCAACACATGACTGTTGGTACACCACAGAAGCCAGTAACCCAGTGTAAAGCATAACAGCAGCCTGTGCTGTCTGAAGGAGAGAAGGAAATATTACAGGGAACCAAAAACCTCAAATGGCTCTGCCTGTGTGTGTGTTATTTGAATGGGGCTCCTAAACACATCTCTCTCTGTGTAGCCCCAGCCATCCCTCCCGGAGGTGACACTTCCAGCGCAGGAGAAATCATTGACTCCTCTCTGGTGTTTTGCTTCATCATTGCATGGCACATCACAGAGACACACAGTGACAGAGTGGATGAGGTTGGAGGGGGCCTACAGAGTTACATTTGAACCAACCCTTCAAGCAAGGGCACCTGGAGCTGTCTGCCCAGGACCATCCCCAGGCAAATGGACCCTGTCCATGTCACCAGGCTAGTGGCATCTGCTTTGTGCAATGGGGTTTGGGTGCAGTTCTGCCCAGCCCAGGTAGATGTTGAAGTTCAGAAGGTTTTGCCTTGGGGAATTTTGCAAGCACCAATGTAAGCTGCTGCTGTGCTAGCATGCCTCTTGGCATGTCATTGCTTTGCTGTAGGACTAGAGAGGTATAGGATTTCAGACTACAGGAAAAGGATAAGGCTGCTGGAGTTGAGCATATTTCTGGGGTCACTCTGGCCTCCAGCCCTCATCTCTTCTCTAGTGGATGTTCTGCATGCACAGGGGAACACCATGGTCAGCAAGAGGGTTTTCCTATGGTGAGGCTCATTCTCCACACCACATCATGTGCTATACCCTGCAATTTCTTCAAGTGCATATTTTCTTCACCTGCATATTTTGGTGCATTGGCAGTTTGTGTTCAGACTCTTCCCTGCTTTTATTTTTCACATGAAGTTGTCATGCCTCTGGGATGAGCAACGTATTATCAAAAACATTAAAATGGGTTGATATCAGAGTCACTGAATGTCAGGTTGGAAATGACCTCAAGAATCAAATGGTCCAATCCTTCTAAAATTATTATTTATATGATATGTCTCAGCACCTCATCGACTTAAAACTTTCCAAAGTGTGTGAATCCACCACTTACCCTGGGAGACCGTTCCACTGTCTGACTGTCCTCATGGTGAAAAATTTTCCTCTTGTGTTCAAATGGAATCTCCCCAAGAGCAACTTGTGCCCATTGCTGCTTGTCTGTATGGTCTTATCTGGACTTTGGATCTTTGGAAAAGTCCAGAATGAGAATGGGAAGAGATATAGCCAGGTGAAAGTGGCATTTACAGAAAGCAGAAGACAGATCAGAGCAGAGAGGCATTGGAAGTAGGCCCCTGCCAGCTCCACACGAATTGAATATCCAGCTTCATTTCCATAGCCAGAGACTGCTGTTCTGTTCCTTTCCTTTATCTTTTATTCTGATCAGGGAGAAATTTTGTCTTCTGGGCTCAACTAAAATGGATCGTTCTGTTCATTTAGCTGCTGAGAAGGGAAATTAACTTCATTCTTATCCATCTACCTTATTAGCACAAATATTGCAGCTGCATTATCCAATCCCACATAAAACCCTGTACAGTAGAGCCTTTTAATTGTCTGGCTAATTGTTTGGCCTCAGAGCTGTCTATTTCCGATTGTCTAATTCTCATTAGAATGCCAGCTGACACCAAGTCCTCCAAAGCTCCCTTTAGCTGCTTTTAACCACTTCTGGACTAATTTGATGGTGTTGAAAGCACTTACAGAAAGGCAACCAACAATAAGAAACACAGTGCAAATGTTTCTCTTCTCTAATGCATTCAACAATTTAAATCTTGGTCATAAAGGAGTTTTGATGCTGGTTTAAATGCATGTATCCCTACAGAGTCACAGCATTGTTGTTAGTGTTCAGAAGTGTGTAAAATACGTGGACTGAAAATATAGGCACAGATGCTTCAGTTCTTGATCTGAAATATCTCCTTCTGCAGCCAGTGGGGTTTTTCACCCCATGAATAAGGAATGAATCTCACTGGCAGGCCCCCAGTGAGGGGAAGCTCAGTCTGTATCACAGTGCTCCTTGTTAACCCTATGTTTAGCACTTCTGAGGACAGCCTACAAGCCCCAAATGAAACTAAATCTTGGATTCACACTCTGAATTCAGTGCTATATATTATTGGCACATAGCCTTTTTTTCAGTTCATGATACTTCAGCACCCATTTCAGAATTTGGCTTAGTCAATAGCCATAGTTAAACATTTTTCTGTTGTCTGTTCCTTCAGTTTTCTTCTTTGAACAGCTCTTGGCAATCTCATGAGTCACTGGACACTGGCCAAAACTTGTTCCATGTTGCCATCAAACTGAACAAACACAAGTAAAACTCTGTGGGGCACGGCTCCCACAGAGTCATATTCTTTACCACCAACAACCAACCTGGGAGAAGATAGGGAAAAGAAAGTGATCTTGCCGGGTTTTGAGTGACATTTGATAATATAAAACCTAGAGAGAGGGTTTAAAACATGGCCAGCAACATGAGCTGGAGGGTAAAGGCTTGATGGGGGTTTAACATTGCTTTAACATTGGATTCCTCAACTACAAATGCAATTGAAGAGCAGTAAATGCTTCAGTGCTGCAGTGGTGGTGGATTTGCTGGCTTCCTGCAGATGGGGACACCTCCTTTTTGACTGGGGATCCTTGGCTGTTGGGAGCCAGTGCTCCAAGGCTGCCTTTTCCTACATCCTACCAGTTTATTAGGCAGAACGAGAGGATTCAAAGAGGCTTAAAAATTGGGAGTCTGTCCACAGCCTTTCCCAGCTTCCCCCACTCATGCAGACCGGTGAGCAGATGGGCAGAGATGAGGGAAGCCCTGGCAACATCTCTGCTGCCTCACAACAGCATCACATCTATCAGCCAGGGCACCTGGGACACCAGTGCCCAGGTCACCCATCCCTGGCAGCCACAGCAGTGTATTTTCAAAGCATTGCATTTGACAGCTTCCAAAACTACGAGATTGATGCTTCTCAAAAAATGTGTCATTTGGTGATTTTCCTCACAATCATTGGAGAAATGAGTTTGGAAGTGTCACACAGGGAGTTAATGAAATTCATGAATGTTGTCCCTGCTCACCCCAGGACTTGCTTTGTGTTCTTCACCTGAACATTTCTGCACTGCTCTCCCCCCTGGTATGTTAACTGCCTACTGCATTGCTCTCTACAGCAAAAGCTGTTGATCGTATTTTCTGCAGCAAGGGCCACTGAGCCCTTATGTCTGGCATATACAACTTGTAAATATATATGTGTGCATATATATATATATATATTTTGTTCAGAAGATGTAGTAGCAAAATTTTGTATCAGCAGTCTCTTACGTGAAAGACAGAGCAGGGAGGAGAATAAATCTTCTCCTGCCATGCAGCTGGAGGTGTCAGGCCAGCAATTCAACCTGGCAGCTCTTCCTTCCATCCTAAAATGGGGCATTTCCCACATTTTTCAGTTCAATTCATTTCCCAAGCATCCTTTTTTTAAAAACACTTGTACTGCTCTTACCATGGGTTTCTATTCCTCTTTCTTGCTTTCTAGAAAATCACAGTGTTCTCCCTTGACATTTTCTCCTGTCTCATGGAAGAGGAGACCAAGTTACTGGTGTCTCCTTCAGCTGTGAACACAGATGGAATTTATGGCTTTTTGGATTGTATTTATAATTGTTTAAAAGCGTGGCAAATGTCGTCTTGAAAAACTCCTGCTAGGCTGTTTCTTCCCCAGGCACTGCACACTTCTCAGCTGCTGCAGCACTCAAGGCAGGGATCCTCATCTTTGCATGAATAATGGCTTTTGTAGCTACAGACACTTCTACATGTTGTTCAGGGATTTACCTGGGTCTTACACTTCATGTGAGATGTTTGCTTTCCATATAGAGGAGCCACACACACCACTACTCTTGCCTGTCTCACATGGGGATAGGTTAAAATGGCAGAAAATGCCACTCACTGTTTATGGTGTGCATTTTTCAGGTTTGTGCCTGCATTGAAACTTCTAAGTGCTTTAAGGTCTTGTGGCCTTTTAAACTTTTTTGGCTTTGTCTTTTGTAGCTTTTTTTAATTGCTTGCATCTTAGTTCTCTAACCTGAATTTTTCAGATAGCCAGAATTCTTTTCTTCTTTTATCCTAGGTCCCTAAGGAAACAAATCTCATCTAGTCACGGTTCTTGTCTTTAATAAATTCTGTCAGTTTTTCAACCAAATTTGATATAAAAGTTAAAGGTCTCCAATACAGAAGTTCCTGGAGTTTTCATGAAAATTAGTCTGGATAGAAGAAAGAGACAGAGATTAAGCTCACATTGGAGGAAAGGCATCTGTCAGTCAGTTGCCAGTGCAGGAGCCAGCAGGATCTGACCATAGTGAGTTGTCCCACCAAACAAGCTGAGAACATGAGAGGGAGTTGAACAAACTGCTGAATGGTGGTGGGATTTTGAGGACACTGAACACCAACACTCAAGAAACAGGAGTTTGCCAGATCTATTGCTCGTGGAATGACTTTATTAAATTGGAAGGCTAAACAAACATTTTTCTTCCTCCTGATTTTGTGTCATTTCATTTCAAGCCAACACTTCTCAAAACAAGAGTCTTATGTTAGCACAGCTTCCCCAGAAGAGGTTTCCAAGACTGATCTCCCTGCTCTTATTGAACTTAATGGGAGCTGCTGGGCCTCAGTGTTTCCAAAAATAAAAACACTTTGCCAGTGGTACAGATGCGGATGTCTAAATTTAAGCTGTAGTTTTTGAGCATCTGGGGCCTAAATCCATGCCTGAGCACTTAAAACAAGTGGCCTGATTTTTTAAAGGTACTGGACAGCCTTGCTGAAGTCAAGGGTCCTAAGGGCTGTATGAATCAGACTGTATTTGGAACTCAAAGGATTCATAGAGGTAGCTGAAATTAAGGCACACAAACTGGAGAGCATGGGCCATGCATCTGAGAGCAGGGATTCTCAAAAGTGTTCAGCCTTGGCATAAGTGATCTCATTGAAGTCACTGGAGTCCAGAGGGAAAGAGTTAAGTCAACACAGAGTGCTTGAGTAGGCTCCTGGCTCAGCATGTACATCTGTGTTTAAGAAGGATGCTGGAATAAAAAATACTTTGCAGGTGCAACCCAGCCAAATTAGTGTGGGGGAAGAAACCGTAGATTTTTAAAGACCTTGGACTGGAGTAGCTTCTCTTGCAGCTTAATGCTACATGCGTACCAGGGACTTTTTGTATTTATTTTCCCTGTGTGCCTTGTTGTTTTAAGAAAAAGGAACAAACAGGGAGCAGTTGGCTGGCAGAGCTTGCAAACTCCACAGGAGCTGCCAACAGGCCTTGCTGGCTCTTTGCAGTGAAAGGAGCAGATTTGTGGAGTTACAACTGCTCTGCAAACCCCTCCTGCCCCATCCTGCCCCGGCTCAATGGGGCTTTGTGCAGAGGCAGGGGGTGCCCAGCAAAGCTGCCTACTGATTCTCTCCCTAGGATGGAGACAGGCTGACTTTAACCCTTTCCTAGCTCTGCAGCACAATTTTGATCCTAACTTGCTTTTGGAGTTTGTTTTTCTGCTTCCAGCCTCAGGAAATAAAACAGTAACAAACAAACCAAAACCCCAAAACACACACAAACCTAAAAAAAAAAGTCCAGAAAACCACCAAACAAAAATTAGCAAACAAAGAATAAAATCACTTTATCCAGGCCCTGATTCAGCACAAATTAAACAAACAGGAGCTTAGATGTTACTTAGAAGGGAGCTGATCTTTAAGCATTGAAAAATTCAGTCCGTAGCTATCATAGCCCAGGCCAACACTCTGTCCTCAATAATGCAAGAGAGGTACCACGGTTGAATGAAAGAGGCAGGATTTATTTGATCAGAAGTAGATGATTTATAACTTTTTGTTTGACAGTTGCAGGATTAAATGTACTACTGAGTCAGAGGTGGCTGCCTATAAGGAGATTTACCTGTGAATGTGCCCCCAGAGTGAAACAATCTGGATTTAATAAAGATGCCAGATTTACCACAAGCAAATGAGAGGCTATAGAAGCCCACATGATTAAGTGACAAAATGGAGGTGGAAGCTGGGAGGAAATGAGGGGAAACACAAGGGAACAACAGCTCGAAAATATGGACTGAAAAGCAGAAGGGGATAAAACACCTGGGCAGGAGGCCTGAGAGACTGTTAGGTGCAAAGGCAGGAGAGACACTGTTCAGATAGATACCCTTATATAGCACCCGCCTTGAGTCGTTGCCTGTCCTCCACTGGAAAATGTGGCAAAACATTGCCAAAGGTTCCTAGTGCTATTTATGGAAATGAGATAAAATTGAAGCCAGGTTTGTGGTAAGCAAAAACTCCTTTTTCCAGAGCTGTAAAACCAAAACTCTGGTTTGGATTAAGAGCCCACTGTATCTGCATCTTCTGAGCTGATGAGAGGGGAGCTGATGGGCTAGTAATCCCATCAGTGTGTCACACTGCCTTCAGAGCTTCTGGGAGCTGCCTGACATGGGAATGCAATACAGCAGAGCTCTTGTGCTCTGTGTATTTGTTTAAACATGACAAAACCTCAGGCCTTAATCTTCAACAGTTTATTTGAACAAGCTGGAAGACAAGATTATTGTTGTTGTTGTTTGAAAGCCCTGTAGTTGAAAAGCTTATACTAAAGATTTGTGAATGTATGTCCACCTAAGTATGTGAGGATCTGCTTGTGCAGTGCCCGACACAGGGAAGTAGAAACTGCAGCGTCCACAGAGAGGAGACCTAGTGTCAAGGTCAGAGTCCTGAAGACAGGCACTGAGGAGTCACCTGGAAGAGCTGTACACCAGCATCCCACACACAAGGTCCACGGCATATACCCATCCCTGTGTCCCGTATGCAGGTGCCCGTTTACCCCACCTCTTTGTAGATTGGGAGTGACCTGGCTGGCTGGCTGAGTTCACGCATGCTCAGCAGACACATCTTCGGTGCTGCCTTCAAAAATCTGGCCCTCATTTAAGACCAATTTACTATTCCAGCAAAATGAACCTGCAAAACATATGGCACAAATAGCATTTGCCTAAGTGGACTGCGCAGTTCAGGTTTGATTTGTGACTTTTCTTTACATTCCCATTCATGTGGGAGTCTGTGATAGGTCTTTAAAAAGAATAAACTGAAACCCTGTCCACAGCTGCCTTTCATCAGGGAGAGGGCTGCAGACAGGCCCCGGAGTGGAACCTCTGACTGGGGCAATTGCAGGAACTACCGTGGAGGATGGGGCACACAGACTGCCAGCAGCGGCTGCAGCGGAGCTGCTGTTTGACTCGCGCCTGTTTGTCTTTGAGACAGACATTATGTCCACTTATAGAACTTCAGTTTGGGGGGGAAAAAACAAAGAGAGAGTGATGAGAAAGAAATCATTAAAAAAAAAAAAAAAAAAAAAAGCCATGGATATTTGGTAGTGGATTTTAAATCACATTTAGACATAAATCCTTTGAGTTCACAATTTCCATAGATTACTGGCATCTGTGGAACCCAGATAGACTGTAATCACTAAGGTTGTTCTAATCTTCCTATGGGAGGTTTTTCAAAGGAAGTATTGAATTACACCAATTCTTAGCCGGGCTGGGTTTTAACTTGCAAGAAACTGCTTTAAACCCAAATGCATACATTAGTGCCAGGCCTATAAAGTGAAGGTATAACGCTTGTGACTTTCACACATTGTGATGTGTAATTTGTTATCCAGGCAATAAAACTTCACAAGAGACACATGCATCCAGCTGCTCATCTGCATCCAGCGATAAGTGTGTTATCAACTGTCAGGCCCATGTTGTCATCTTTGGACCTTCTATGTGACAATCCTTTAAAACACCTCTCTACTCTTGGCGGAGAGCTGTTCTTGACTCCTGCACTGAGGTTGAGTTGAGCCCTAATTGATTCTTGCCACAGTGTAGCATTTCCTGCCATTGCCTTCTGTGCCTGGCCCTAAACCCAGCTCTCATCATGCTCTGGATGTAACCAGAGTTGAAAATGGTGTGGTTGTACGGAAAGAGAGGTCTATTTGGTATAGAAAACTTTGTGCAGAGAGGGCAAAGCTGAAGTCCCTGCTCATGATCAGCATGCATGGAAACATCTGAGAACATCAGCAGAATTAACCTAATTCTGCCCACTCCTATACGAGTGCAAGCTGGAATTCCTTCTGCTGAACACACTAGAGGGAAGCTGGTGTGAGATGGAAATCTCAATTGTTGTGTCAGATTCATCGTTGGTACATGAATATGAATGGAATTACACCAGGGATTATGCTGTCCCCGTATGGGTTTTTATGCCTAGTAACTCCTCAGCTTTAATGGGTATCAAGTTTGCGCCTGCTATACTGGGTTGCACAGCTGAATGCTTTTGCTCCAGTGCTAAGGGATTAAACAGACAATTGAGGTTTCTCAGAAAGGATGTAGAAAATGCAAATCAAAGAGAGAGTCACTGGAACTGGTTGCAGTGCTGACAGCCCTTACAATGGATCCTGCCTCTGACTGCTCGCAGTGACCTGCTGCAGCAGTGCCTGGGCTGATGCAGAGCAGTGTCAGGGCCATACCAGTGCCCACAAGGAGAATGAAGCATAGGGGGTGAGAGACTGTGAGTCCCCAGCAGCCTGCTCCAAGGGATGCCATCGACAGCTGGGAAGGCTTAGAATGCTTCCCATGTGGCTGGGAGAGCTGTGTGTCTCCGGGCGCTCTGCTGACAGCGCTGCGCCTCTTGGCTCAGTGGCTCTGACTTATTTACCATGCTGCTTGCCAGTCAAACACTAGCAAGGGGAAATGCTTGCCTTTGCATTGCTTCAGATAGCTCTGACATTTTAAGGGACTAACAGGAAACTTTGGAGCAGTTTTAAGGTGATGCTGCACCTGCTCTGAGCAGGAAAGTGATGGTCACACTGTGATGTGGTTTCATGAGCCAAGGATGCCTCTGTATACCACGCAGCCACACTTATTTTCCTTATATTGGCAGCCACACTTATTTTCCTTTCCTGTGTGAGGTTAACAAGGTGACAACCCACCACACCCCCATGTTGAACTCCCCTAAGGTAACTCCCCAGGGTCTGGGCTTCCTCTCCACCACCCAGCCCTAGGATCTGAGTGTTGGTGTATGCATGAACAGGACAGGACTGTTGCTTGTCTTGTGAACTTGATGCTTGTCAGTGTGCTGGAAGTTTCTCCCATCTGTCTCCCAAGGGAAGCTTGGACTGATTTTCTGTGCAGAGCTTAGCCCAGTTTCAGTGTTGGTGAGACATTTCCCAGGGTCCATTAAAATGCTTTGGATCTGAGTGGGCTTCCTCCAGTGTTCAACTACTTCACCGTGTCAGCTTTCATGTATGTCCTGGATTGAGCATCTTGCCCTGGTATAACCCTTTCTGTAACATGCATTTGGAATGCTTACCTGTGTTCCCTCCTGGTTGAAGCAGTGCAAATTCTATCCATGGGTCACCCTCCGGGCTGGGAGCTGCCAAAGTAACCCCTCAGGAGTGATGGTAGGGCACAAGCCTTGAAAAGCCATCAAACATTTGAGACACTTTGCATCCTGGATTGCCTTCAGGTGGGGCCAGACTGGAGTGCTGGTGGTGAGCTCTGTGCTTCTGGTAGCTGTATCTCCACAGCTGTGCTAGGGAAAAGGAATGTTCTGAATTTCTTGCACATGCTCTGAATGTGTGGCTACTTCATTCCCATCTTGTGGTTGACCTCTCCAAGAACACTATACAAACATAGGTATATAGAAGATGATGATCTCTGTCCAGGTGTTTTGTGTGGCTTGAGGACAGACTTGGGACTCCTTGCTTGTGTAACCAGTCTCAGAGGGTGGATTCCTTCTCCAGTGCCTCCTTGCTCTGTGGGTCTTTTTCACCTTCTGTTGATTTCCTCCTTGCTGTCAGCAGATCAGCAGGACACATTAGCTGAAGCATAATTCTGGACTAGAGCTGGCTCCCATCCACTGAGTTTGGAGTGGCCTCACTTCACACAGCCGTATATGCATGCCTAAAAATATTCTTCAACTTTAGCAAAAACCCATGGAGGAGCAGCATATATACCTGCAACAGGGTAGTGGTAAGATTGACTGAGCTGTCTGAGTTGTCACAGGCTTTGTAGAGACCTCTGTCTCTCAGAATGGATTGCATTAATGACTTACGTGGATGCTTTTATCTTGATTTACTGTAGGTTTACTTACAATAGGATTATGAAGTACCTTATTCTTCACAGAGGGGTTATTTTCTCTGCTTCTTACATTTCTGAGTTTAAAACCAATGATTTAGTAGCTGAGAACTATCAGGGGAAGACAGCACTCCTGATTTTTCTCCAACATATGCAATGGTGAATTAATAATAATTCTGTGGAAGGCAATGAAATGGTAATAAACAGGATAAATCCTGGTGAGAAAGAAATGTATGAATTCAAGTTTGATTTATTTTCCACAGCACTTTGGCAAAAACTTTACCCATTATGCATAGCACTTTCTGCTTGGATCTAGTTTGAAAGATGCTATGGCCAGATTTAGGCCCAAATGACCATAACTGAAGCCACAACACCTTAAATGAGGTTTGGAGTTCTCCATGTGCATTCATGGTCTTAGCCTGGAGCCAGTGTTAAAAACTTAAATCCCAGTTAATTACAGGCTAAACTAGGACAAATTACCTTGCTGCAGTCTTCCTGTTTGTGCAAGGTGAGTTACCATGGCTCACCTGACCCATGTGGTAGAATCCAGCTCCAGACTGCAAATACCCCATTTAGTATTTAAACTCCTCCTTTACTCTGTGGAGACCTAGGCAGTACAATCAGTAGAGTCCTGGATGCAATTCAGATGACCAAGTATTCCATTTTCCTATATGTGAATAGGGTTGTGTTTCTCCATCTTAGCTTGTTGTGCATGTTAGAGCCTACCCAAACTCTGAGTTGTCTGTTCATGGTGTGTAGCATGTCACTTGACTTCCATGGGGACCATTTATGGAACAAGTCTCCATACATCCTGGATCAGGGTATCCAATACTCTGACACAGTGAGATGCAAAGTACTGTGTCAGGGCACTCTCTTACATTTTGTTGAGCTTATTTCCCAAGGGCTGCATACTGTCAGTGCTTTGGGCCAGGCCTGCAGGATGCTTAGCAGCTTTTGTTGATTCATTGGATAGAATAAATCAGGTGTGTTGGAATAATGCAGCATTTCATAAGATTTTACTCACACACATCTTTCCTATCTGTAGATTATCTGTCACAGATGAGATATTCTGATATCTTCACTCTGTGTCATAGAGAAAGAACTGCCATGATCCCTCACTGGCAGGTGGAACGCAGAGTGCCAGAGACCCAGCACCACAAAAAGTGGTGACACAATTATGTTGAATGGCCCATAGTTGATTTTTGTCTCAAACTAACTCAAACATTTCAGGGGAACAGTTTACTATTCCCAATAGACAACATGATTATGTATTCAGAACCTACTTTGGAAGCTAGAAGAGTGTAATGATTTGGATGTGGTCTGTGGTGTGTTCTTGGTGTTGAATGGCAGGGAACAATCCCAGGGTTGTTTAATTTCCTGGTAGAGACACAGGTATATGGATTGTCCATAAAGTTGCACAAAGGGTTAGCACAGAATAAGGAAATAAAATCAGATCTTGTGTCTTCTAAACATGTGCCTTAACAGCAGTTCAATATACCTGACAATCAGATGAAAAGAAATCAAAGCATGGCTTGTTGGGAGATAGAAAAATCCACAGCAGTTCTTCCCCGTGGAGAAGAGTTCAGGAGAGTGGTGCCCAGGCAGGTGGAGATGTGTGCTGGTGAGTCTGCATGGCACAGAATGGCACAATGCTGGGAGCCAGCTGGGAGCCATGAGAATGTCAGGTGAGGATAGTACGAAAAATGTGATATTGGACCTAGAATCATAGAATCATAGAATTAGCCAGGTTGGAAGGGACCTCAGAGATCATCAAGTCCAACCCTTGACCCACCGCTGCGGTTACCAGCCCATGGCACTGAGTGCACATCCAGTCTCTTTTTAAATGTCTCCAGGGACGGAGAATCACCACAACCTCCCGGGCAGCTAATATCTAACCTAAATCTCCCCTGGCACAACCTGACCTCTTCCATAGATTATTTTTCTAATAGAACTTTGTTGGTTTGTGCCGTACAGCCATGATGGCCACAGACTTTCCCATAGGCCTTAGTGTTGGGGGATCATTCTCTGATCTTGCTGTTATTTCTCTCACAGACAATTCCTAAGATTCCCCCATTTAATGTGGGGAAATACAGATAAAAACTACAAGAGCAGAAAAGCAACGTCCATCACCAAAGAACTGTGCCACTTCCTTACATTTGGTGACTAATTGCAGGGTTCCTTAAACCTTATCCCTTGGTATCATTTGGATTCCTGACAATTCCAGTTTCTTGCGGGATGAGTGAATATCAGTCTGTTCCCAGGAAGTTGAACAAGTAAAATGATTGAGGGGGAAAAAAAAAACGACACAACTTTTCAGCATGTTGCACTTAGGCTGCATTCCAGACTTCTTGTAGGGTCTGCAAGGTTTTATTTTTAAGGTGCTTTAATTTGCCTACATTCATAAAATCCTGGAGTGTCTAAAATAAAAGCCTTTTTTTTTTTCCGCACCAAAGCAGGTAATTTGAGGAGGGATTTAGCACTTTGAATAAAAACCTTTGGTCTGCTAAGCAATTGGTAAAACTACAGTCAATCACTGCCTGCAGCAGCACAGAATGTATCTTGCTTGATTTAAGTCAAGCTCTCTGTACTTGAGCAGTAATGAAGTGTGGAGCACCAGGCAGGGATGAAAGCAATCTCTGTCCGTTGCAACCCCATGATCTTCAGTAAAGCCAAATTTCCCCTCAGCATCCCTGGGAAGAGGGGTTTACTTCATTTTTGTGGTCAGAAACCTGGGCCATTTGTTTCAGCTACTTCTCTAGACTATCTGTGCAGTCAGTGGAAAGAGACAAGCATGTTCAGAAAGTGCCTGTCCTTTGGGTGAGTTCAGTTGCCTTCAGGAGGTGCTTCTTTCCCCTCTGCCTGAAGGACTATGGTCCTGGAGCAAGGATTGAGATTTAATCCTTTGCTAGATGAGAGCATAATCTACAGGGCTGCTTAGTTGTGGGGGAGGGAAGTGGAAAGCAGCAAAGGCAGGATGCCAAGGTGGCAAAGCTTCACACAAGCCTCACCACTGCCACCCATTCTGTCTCACTGTCAAGCCCTGTGGAGCATAAATTCTCAAAGCTCCAAGTCCTCCCTGTGTCACAGTGAGCTCCATATTACCCAGCTCAGCTGAGAGGATGCTGGCCTTCCTCTTCCTCCATGATCTTCTTCACAGGAAGTGTTTGGGCAATGGTGGTACCAGGGCAGCAAGAGGCTGTCACAGGTCTTGGTGACCTCCTCCCTGCAATAACCTCTTGGTTACTTGGTCTGTTTGATGTTGTCTCTCCAGCTGGGTGTCTTCTCATGTGGTCCATCCAGGCTCTCCTGCATGTTCCAAAGTCAGGGTTTTGGACAGCCATTTGGCCTGAAGACCGTGTTCACTGTTGCTGGTACTATGGAGACATGAAGCACTAGTGAAGTGGAAGACTTCATTGCACAGACACTTGGATCTCCTCTTGTATTTGCAGCAAAGACACAGGATCCAGCCTTTTCAACTGAGTTTCCTTGCTGCATTTCACTGAAGATGTATTAAAATAGACAGCTCAGATACAGTGAAGTGATTTATAGCATCTGACTACAGGCTTCTGAGATCCAGTTTATGGAACAGATGCTTGATATATACCAGCTAATCCCTGCCACTGACACTAGCTGAGGACTGTTTACTTCATTACCCAGACGTGAGTTCCCACTTCCCCAGACGTTTTGTCTAAGGAATATGAAGATCTCTCCTAGTGTTAATAAGTTAATCAGCATGACACCCCTCTGAGAAAGTTTGCCCAAATGTAGAATGAGGCACAGAGAACATAAAAGACCACATTCACCCTGTGCAAACTGGGATTGAACTGGAAATGCCACCTACCTTGTCCCTAGTTGTTAGGAGCTGCCTCATCTAAAGTAGCACAACTACACACGAAAATACAGCTCTCCATTTGTTTTCTTGGTTATTTTTTGTTTGTTTTATGGTGATACTACTAATGTCAAGGAACTTTTCATCTACTAGGTCAGGTCTTTTGCAGCTGTAGCTAACAGGGACTTGGTGCACTGAAACACCAAGCTGAGTCATTTATTCTTAAGTTTCTTCTCAGGATAACACATACATAGTTTTGCTTCTGAAATGTGTAAACCACCTTGGGACTGTAGACAATGTTGGGCTTCGAGGGCAAAGATGAGGAAAAAGTGGACTTAGGGTTTCTTTTTGGATCTAAGCTTCATGATAGGTAGAATATTACTTGTATGATTTCAGGAAATATCCCATTCTGAAGAGGGGAGGTTCAGGAGTTAAATCTGTACTTCTTGTTAATTAAATGGAGCATGCACATCTGCCTTTGAGAGTAGGTCAGGAACATGGGTCCTACCTCTCCAGTGCAACTGAAGGTTAAAATTGTACAGTCTAAGCTGAAACATGCATTAACCCATGAGAGTCCTCTCTGATCACAGTTAATGTTTCCAGCTCAGGCTGACAGAAAGCTCTGTGCCCTGGACAGAGGGAAATCTTTCTCTGTCCATTGTCTCTTCAGTGAGGACAGCAGGCACAAGGAAGAGGCTCTCCAGTTTGAGGTTGTGCCTTCTTACTGTTGTGGGAGAGTTTGAATGGTAAAAACCAAAGCATATATCCTAAAGCTGTGGGAGATACTGTATCTGCTTTGCACTTGTGCATCACTGGCAAAATACTTAGGCATATGCTTAGTTTTAGCTGTGGCACATGTGTTTTATCAACATAAATAGAGCTGCTCATCTAGAATAACAGATGAAGGAGCAGGAAAGAACTGCAAGAAGGGGCCCACCTCCAGCTTCTCCCATCTTATCCCAAGGCAGGATGATCAACTTCTGAATCAAGTACTTGTATAGCCTATTCTTTCAAACCTCCAACAATTAGATTACTCATCCCTCAAAGGCAGTCTGTCCAACTGGGACCAGATTCAAAGAAATGTAAGATACAGCATTTCAGAGTGCAATTTTATGAGTGGTTTTACATATTTACAAGTTTGACATGGAAACAAGGCTCTAAGCATTGGTGATTCAAAACCATTAAGATGTAGAGGTGGCTTTTTCTGGGTATCCTGCACTTACATTTACCGGAAGGTACAATGGACACCAGAAAAAGTAGCATTGAACTCTAAAGTTATTATGACAAATACAGGTGTCAATTTTGTAATGAGGTGTCTCCATGTCTAGTAATTTTCCACCAGCAGCTTCTTGGACTGCACCCAGAAAGTAAGTAAATTTCAAGTTGTTTTAAAAATGTGTTTAGTAGGAGAGTATCTAATGGTTTTCAAGAAAACTTTAATGCAATATATACATTTTGCAAGAACACTAGTTATGTGGAAAAGCTAGCAAGTGCCATTTTAAGCAGAGAAGAGTGTTACTTACTTCAAATGAATTACTGTTCATTTCATCCTGCTGCATTACACAGGCACTATTAGGCACAAAAGAAAAATAACAAAAATTCCCAAGAAAACTTTACATTGAGTTAGGCTGGGAGTTAACTATTGATAAGAAATGTAGGAGAGGGACTGTGATCTCCCCAGATAGGACATAAATGGCCAGAGGTTCGTATCTCTCATCAGGGATCCTCCTTGGCACATGATGGTGGAGGATCAAAGCCAAATCTCTGCCTAGTCTCCTCCCTTCTCCAGGGCAGCAAGAACAGCCAGGCCTGAGGAGCACTCCAGTGATTGTGGCTGTGCTACCATCAGGCCCTAAAAATGCACAGATTGCCATCTGATATGAATTCTCACCTTTGCTGCAGTGATGGAACCTGTGCCACTCACATGGGGTTTAGCTCTTCCTGAGCTGGTTTAAGGCTGGAGTGACTCCTCTCTCAGGTTGAGAAATGTCTCAGAGCAGTTGATTTCACTTCCAGTCAGGCTGTAGTCTGAGTGGCTCAGATTTGTCTTTAACTGTAGGCACACAAGCTGCAAATTTAACCCTTGTATGTTCAAGGATGCAGTTTTAATTTAAATGAAGACTTGTATTCTCTGTCCTTAACACACTGCAGCTCTGTTGGGAGATAGTGGATGCCAGTGCAGATGGAAATAGAAAGCCACTGACAGGGTGGCAGCAGGATGCTTGATCTGTCCCATCCAGTTGTTGTCCTGCTAGTGAGGAGAATCCCAGCCCTGGTCCTCCTGACTGCAGGAGCAGGTCTGGCTGGTGTGATGTGGAGAGGGCAGAGGTTTGGGTTTATTGTCCTGATTTGTACCATGGTGGTCCAGCTCAGGAATGCTCCACAGGGACCTCAAGACAAGCATCACTCACACAGCTTGCATGCCTTATGAAGCCTTTTCCCATTTTTTTGACTCTCCTTTTCATCACTATTTCTCACTTCCACCCTTCTTCCAAATAAATGACTCACCCCCTAGTCAGTTTTGCCCTCACCAGTCTCTGTCCCAACAAGGGCAGATGGGCTTCACCAGGAGCAAAAGTCTGGAAAAGACAGTGGTATCAAACTGCAAGCTGTGGTATAAACCATCACCATTTTTTCATGGATGAAGCCAGACTTTGCTCAATTCAGGATCTGTTGAAGCATCTTGAAACTGACTCATTTATTTTTTTCCATGCCTCTCAAGAATCCAGTGTTGGACTACATCCCTGTAGCAAGTGTTAGCCAGATCTTTCACAACATTGTTTATAGCTCAGTTTTAGGCTTGTTGCATGCAGAGAACACTCATGTCATTTCAGGCAACAGCAGGTGAAATACAGAGGAGGGAAAAAGATTAAAAGTTCTGGAGGAGCACTCTGCAGCATCGTTGCTTAGCCATGTATGTGGTACATCTAAAAATAACAGCTAATGGAATGGGAAGCCAAGATGATCTGTCAATTTATAATGGCTTTTTTCCTGGTTTATTGCTTGAGTGCCCTGCCCACTGAAACTCAACATTGCAGCCAGACTGCCATTAGATAATGAACAAACACTCTTCTCTTCGTTACTGTGCAGCCCTCTGAATTTCTTGGCACAAGCCATTCTTTCCTAATATCATCCAGGAAAATTACAAAAATTACTTCTAAACTAATCAAAGCATTTTCTTCCAGCAGTACAAGAACATGAATATAGGCAAGAACCAGTGTGAGAGATACATGTTCAAATCTGACCTCAGTGTAAGATATGTACTTTGGCTGGATTTATATTTCATTTTATATTTGAGTTTGTGTCATTAGTTTGCATCAAGAAACACAGTGATAATAAAATACAGGTGTCTAGACTTTTTTCCTTTCCGGTTTCAAAATTAATCCTTTAGTTGTCTTTAGAACAGTGTTTTGTCACTAGTAAAAGAAAAACATTTGAGTCTATTGATCTCTTTGTATGTTTTTTACTTTTAGAGGCACAGTAGATCATGCACCGAGAAAGTAATATTTTATATGGTTTGTAGAAAATAAATCTGTTTTATCACTGCAGTAAAAAGAGAGCCAGATGTTTAGAGGAACATGTTCCATATGGAAGAGGCTTAAAGTTGTGGAACTTGCTAAAACCATGCAAAGCTGCAATTATGGAGAAAACAGGAAGACAGCTTCCTCCCTGAACACACACCATTTCCCAAGGAGGAAACGAGTCTTTTTTCTGTGCTCTTTGCTGATTTTGAAGCAGAGAGACACCTATTAAGTCAGTACCATAAAAGGCTTATGCTGGCAATGACATCAGTGGTAAAACTGCCCTCTTTCCCTCCCCTCAACAACTCTAACTACACTTTTAAGAGACTTCTGCTTCCCCTATTAAAAGGTGGAGGATACATTGATTTCTTTGTTTTATGGCCAATACACTATTTACTGAAGGGACACCAACACTGTCCCTTTCAGGAGCGTGTTTCCAGCTTTGCTGAAAGCTGAGGTGCCTACTAGATTTCCATGAAATGAAACAAAGCATCTCCACTTAATTAACTAATTTAATTTCACTTTACAACCCAAAGCCCCACTGTGCAGAGCTGAGGCCTGCTGCACCCCCAAGCGCGCCTTGCTGCCTGCTGACCGAGGTGGAACTCTGCTGGCTGGGCTGGCTTCAACACAGCAGCCAGCAAGCACCAAATGTTTATTGCTTCGGGTGTCGTTGACTGGGAGGAGAAAACCATGGCACTCTGCTATGGAGAGCATATAATCACATTTAGTTTTTAATGGGAGCTGAAAGAAGGCTACTAGAGGAGAGCAGTGGGGGTGCCATGGCTTCCTCAGGACCTGCGGGAGGGGTTGGATGCTGGTGTGGTCAGTGCTTGGGATTTTAATCTCAAAGCCCATAGCAGTTTGCTCCAGTCCCTAGAGCAATCCCTTGGTGATTCCATGAGAAACCAAGGCTTTGAATTCCCAGAACACACCGAACTCATCACTGTGCTGTCTGGGTGTTGTAACACTGACAAAGCTGCCTCTCCCCCCAACCTCTAAGTCAGCCTCCTGCTGGCATGGTGGCTGCTGGCACACCCAGAGGTGCCACGGGGAGGTGTGAGCAACAAAGGAAACCTTCTAGAACCTTACTCTGTAAACTGGAGTTGCATCTTGCATTTACAAAGTATGCCAAGAGACATTTGATTTCCATCCATTACTGTATTTATAAGTATTTAGGAGAAGAAGGAGGCAAAAAATGACCTAAACTTGTTGGGGGTTTATTTTCTTGTTTGTTTGGTTGTTTTTATTTTATTTGTTTTGGGTTTTTTTCCAGTTTGGTTTGGGGTTTTTTGTGCAAATATATCCCAGGAAGCCAGTAGAAAAAAACAAAAACAAAATCAAAACAAAAACAACCAAAACAACAACAAAAACAACAACAACAACAACAACAAATCAACCACAAAACCAAAAAGAAAAAAAACAGAAACAAAACCCCAAACCAAACAAAAAAACCCAACCCCAAAAAGCCCAAATTGTGCTGCATCTACCTTTGGTTTTCTACATGTTTTTCTGACTTTGAGTCTTTGTCCTTTGCCTTGTGAATGCTTGCTGTTGCCTATATATTTCCTCTCCTGCGTTCCTGCTGGGCATTTCTGAGTATGCATTTGGAAGAGGAAATATTTTCCCATTTTTAACCCATTCAGTGGGTATCTTTTCCCTCATGATGAATTTCCCCAACTTGCTGCTAGATGCTGCTGCTTCTTGGTACCACGGTCTATTTCTGATCCTGAGCTTTATCTGCCTGCCGGCTGGATGTGCCTCTTGAGTGCGGTAGGGACCACCTTGCAAACTGGTGACCATCATGTGCTTGTGACACTACAGCTGAGATGAGGAGATGGGTGAGAATGACACTATGATATTGAGATTTGGTGCTCAAGCCTGTGAAGGTACACGTGGTTTTTTGAATCATACAGTCACAAGGGAAGGTGTTGTTTCAGGAGTCACCACCAGTGGCATCTGACTTTCCTCTGCCCTCCATCTGGTGCACACCCGGGTCTTTCCTGAGGAGGCCAATGAACTGAAATATTTGCCCTCAATGTAGAAGGATCGGGCAGGGATAAACCAGAAGATGAAACTGAGTGATTCAAGAGTTGTCTTTCTAATCACCAGCACATGCAGGAAAGGGTGGTACATTTGTGGCCTGGAAAGGGGCCAACGTGAAGCGTCATCGACTTCAGCTCAATTTAACTAAGAGCATTTTTGTTTCTGGCTTGTTTTATCACACCAGAGCAGTTACTTCCATGGGATTTGTAGTAAGTGCTGCCTCACTGCACTGGAAGTTTTGACAGTTCTTACAGTACACTTTAACAGGCTTAAGAGATAGGCCAGCAAGGAACCAGGATGACATCCTCTGGAGCACAGGGCTTCAAAGCAAATGGATTCCCCCGTCCCTCCTCCCCCTTGTCCCTCAAAGTGCAGGGCCTCGATGGCTTTGGAGTGACAGATTCTGCAGCTGCAGTGAAAAAAAAAAAAAGTGCTGCAGATTGTAAGGAAGGAAGAAGTATTTGTGAGATCAGAGCCAAGCAATTTATGAGACAGTGAAAGCAAAAGATGTAGCAGCTGTATATTCTCATGCCTGCATTTCTAGATCATAAAGCTTTTTGGTAGGGCAATCATTTTAAAAATCCCCACCTTTTCTTCTTCTTGTGTGAGCTGACTCTCAGTTCTGCACAACAGAAGCAAATTCCATGTAAAACTTTTTTTTCTTACTCCATACTCTCTGTCTTGCCCAAATACATTTGAAAATATTACTTTCCCCTGTTCTGCCTTTTCATTTTTTAAACTTCAAAATAGAATGCACCCTGTAATTTTTATTCGTCGTATATTTTCCAGTATTAGCATAAATTAGTTCTTTACAAAGATTTCTCTCATAGCCAGTAGTAGGAAGTAAGATATGACAATTTTGAGCTCAATTGGTTGCTTGTTTTATACACCTAATTGTATGTATTTGTTGGTTGCACTGGAAATGCAGCTTAATTTATTAGCTAAAGGAATACTGGCAGAATGACTTGCAGTACCAATCACAATTGTGATTTAAATCAGCAAATAAATAACGTGAATTTAAATAATCCTTATAAATCTTGGTTTGCTTCGTGTAATTTAGATATTTTCCAGAGGAAAAGTTGAAGCTATTAATTCGTAACAACTGAAATATATTGACTTTGAACTGTAAATTGATTTTACACTGAAACTGGGGTAATTTTAAGAATTTAAAGGATATACAATATATACACATTGAAGCCTTAGCATACTTGACTATGTATGTATTCAAATATTTATGTTGTCTCTTATGGTATGAAGTAAAGAAACTTCTACTATCAAGATTTTCTGGTAATTTGTATCAAATTGCTTGTGCGTGGATATACAAAAATAAATTAGGAGACTCTGATATTAAGTTGCCTGTTATTAAATGAGTATGCTGGGTAATTCAAGAATAAGAATGTCAAAATTAATCTATTTTTTAAAAACTACAAAATTAATCTATTTTTTAAAAACTACTTGATATATTAAACAAAAGGAAAACCATCTTTAGGAGCAGAATCTGACAGATTATTTCAGGCCATCTTGCCACTTCCTAGACTACTAGAGAGGAAAACTGGGGTTTGCTTTTTTTAATTATCAAGTGGTTCCATAGCATTGAGTGAACTAATTACTGAACTGAGCTGAAGGAACTGAGAGGAAGAAGAAGTGCTTTCTGCACCTGCAGAACAAGTTGCAGCTGTCAAGAACTGGTTTATCACTTCAGCAAATTCTTGTTCCAGGTGCTCAGTAAGTGACTTCCCTGAAGCTTGTTATTTTACATACTTAAAACCTCAGCATTAGCAGAATGCACTGCCTAAATGATAGTTGTGTTTAATTTAAATTATAAAACCAGATTAATTTAGTCTCATGTAAAAGATACCAAGATTTTAAATATAATGTAAATAGGTTTATTCCTAAAGAAAAACACATTGTATTTCAATTGGATTAAAACAGCAATGTTATCTGAATGACCAGAATGACAGAGGCACAAAAATCCTCAATAACCCACACATTTTTTTAGCAAAGGTAATGAAATAATGTTTTTCCTAAAATTATTTCTTTAAATGTTGTCCTTTTTTACTTAAGTCAATAGAAGGAATATGTGAGTTACTGGGGAATGTTGTCTCTTCTTTACTCAGTTTATAATACATATTAAAATACAATTTTAATTAAATTTTTAGGCACTCAGAATCCTCTTGTCTATGACATGCAGATAAAATTTAAAAAATCAAACTTAGAAAAGTTACTATTTTTATTAGAGACAATTCAGATGATAGTTGAGAACATTCCCCTCACTACCTGTGCTGAAAATGAACCCTAAATTCAGATTTTGATTTCAATTTTTTGCTTATAAGAAGTCATGAGCTAATCTGACCAAGGCAACATCCAGCAGAGTTCATTTTATTGCACACAAAGATATCCCTAGAGGTAGCAAGCAGAAGTCCATCTAACCTGGTGCCTGTGTCTAGTAACAACCAGGAGTGGATATTTTGACCAGAGTGAAGGAAATTAGATCATCATTAACCTGATAAATTTTGCCAGTTTGCAGTAGTCACCAGTGTAGCAGGACCAGATGTGCACAGCACTGAACCTCTATGAACTTTTCTGTTTGCTTGGTGAACCCACTTCTTCTTTTGACAGTAAGTTCCTGTTTAACTCTGCCCACAGTTTAGTTTTGAACAAGGCGGTTTAAATGTTGGAAATTACACATGATAAATTTCTGCTTTTTACAACGTCATTGAGAGATTTTGGATGTCATTGAAGGATATGCTTTAATTTCAATGGGGTCCATTACCTGCAATTTGAGAATGGCATTTGGCTGTGGGGACAGGTGCATACCTACTCCAGCAAGCTTTGGTCACCTTGAGTTGTTTTATAGATGATGCCCTTCTCCTAGTCTGACTGGCAAATTTCCAGCACTATTGCTGCCGTCAGAAGTGTTAATTGGTGCATTGAGCACAGAGTGTGCTTTCAAAAGGACTAAGAGGTGAATTTCCCACTTCTTCATGTATGAAAGAATTATGGCAAAGGAACTCATATTCCCCTGTGCTGGGAAACACACAGACTACAGAGCAGCTCACAGCACATTTGGGACCGCAGTGCCAAATTTCCTTAGATCTGAACCTTAACCAGAGCTTTTGGTTTAATTTTATGCTCTGTACAGGGGTCTCTTGCTCCAAGTACTGTCAACACCCAGCCTAGTTAGCTAAAGGCAGCAAGGAATTAGGGATCACACAGCTTTTGTAGCACAACTAATTACTTGTATAACATATAATAACTTCCTGAGATCTAGTGTGAAGGCCAAAAATAGTAACTATGTCTGGGTTCTCTGCAACTCCAGCTTAGTGGAGGAATCATTCTCTTCCCTTGGTCTCCTGGAGAAAACAAATCCATGCTATCTGAACTGCTGGATGAGATAAAATCTGATCATAGATGGACTCAAAAGTTACATTTGGTTTCATCTTCCAAAGCACCTAAGGAACTGACCTTCAGACCTGGTTCATTAGCCATCTATCAGGCAACCTGTTTGTGGACAGCTTATTGCCCTTGCAGTGGAGCTGGAGGATCAGTAGCAAAGGGGTGAATGATGCATGCTTAGGTTTTGTCTCAGTGTGATGGCAGGAGGGGGCATGATGGTCATTCAGAAGGGCTTGGAAGCTCAGGAAGCCTCCTGAGCTTAAGCTGTGACCTCTGAGGCTCCCCATTAAGCTGAACTTAACCATCTGCTCTGAAACTCCTGGAAGAAATTGGAGGGTGATTAGACAGGCAGGTGGGTATCATAGTCCTATAAACGTCATTCCTCTGGGAGATCAGCCTGGGGAAGTGGGTTTAAATTCTTTGACTTAAACAGACAGACTGGTTGTGCATGAGGACTAGCAGTCAATTCAAACAACAAAAGATCAGCTAATGTAAGAGTGAGAGGTGAAACCAATTATCCTTGTACCAAAAATTCTTGGTACTTAAGCAAAAGACTCACAGCTTTGTACTAAGGAAGGTCAGTCTCAGAAAAAGGGAGTACATTTTGTTCAAGAATCACTGTTCTTTCTGATGAAAGGTAGAATGTATTTTTCCAAAGGGTCCAATAATTTGCCTTTGCAGTTGTATACCAATGAACACTGGGGATAGCTGTGGAATGGGGGTTGGTGTTGGCCAGCACAAGTCTGAAGACCATTTTTATTTAGCATCTAAGGAAAGTAAATTTTACAACCCAGGAACAACTCAACAGTTCCTTCCCTGAAGAATAGAACATTCACAGAAAACAGTAGGGGTCCTGGCTTTTCAGGGAACAGAAATCCTCATTGAGCCTGTAGCTCCATACAACACTTTGGCATGTGGTGTGCTACAGATCTGTGTTTGGGCAGGCAAAGGCATGGAAGGGACTTCATGTTTCACATACAGATCCTGAACCTCAGGGGTGTGATGGTCTGTACAGACTTATGGTGTTGCTCTTAGTGAGGACATGCATTCCCATACAGCTGCCCCATAGATACATCATACCCACCAGAGAGTGTTGGCTGGTGGAAGAGCTGAGGGTGGCCTGTAGACTCAGAAATTATTTACCATCCACACTTGCCCATGGCTGGACACCCAGCTTTCAGGCACAGCCACACAGGAGCTTGCACACTGACCCCAAAGTGCCTGAAGAACAGCTCAGCCCACAGCCTACATGTGGAGGGCATGGAGTCTAACCCATGTGCTGCTCTTAGCATTGAGCTTGCTTAAGGTGAGCATCAAGAACTAAGTCTATATTTAATATCAGGCAACCATAGCAAGGCAGTCAGCATTGATTTGGCAAGAAGAAAGACAACTGAAGGGAAGACAGAGTGACAGTGAGCCCAGAGGGGTTTCACTGGGACTTACAGAGAGGAATAGCCCCTGCTTTTATCCAGGTGAAGAGAGTTTCATGGCAGCAAAAGGCACATGTGAATGCCTGCATGGTGCACGCTGTAGGATGCAAGGATGTGGCTGGGTTCCAGAAGGAGTTTGCTTTGTGTCTGTCAATACAGTCCCTTGATTCATAGCTGGGTTTTGTTTCTCTCTTGACTTGTTGTTTGAAACACATGTGCAAACTGGCCAGAGGTTTGCTTTTCATACTGTTCAGGGATGATCAGAACACAAAGTGCTGTCTCATGAGTTTTGTCAACCCAATTCCCTTACAGAAATTTTCTCACATCTGATTTTGTTTCCTCTGCCCACTCTCTGTAGACAACCGAGTTTCCAGTGTCATTTGCCTCCTACGCACACTCATTAACCCATTTCCCTCCACCTCTGATCCTACAATGCCCATTTTATTCAATTAATGGTAGGAAATAAGTGGGGTTTTTACGACAAGGGTGTGAAGTTCCGTCTGACACTTTGCATCTTTCCAAAGAACAATGCTCTCTTAATAATTACGTTCAAATGACCATTAAGTTGGTTCTCCCTTCAGTTTTAATAAATGTAATAAACAGGAATGAACCTCTGTTATCTGCAGCTGCTGCTATTGTCTGTGAACTGCGTGTTGCTTCAGAGAAGTTTATTTTAGCTTAAAACCTTTTTCAAACAATGTGCAAGAGAGTGGAAAAAAAAAAGAAGTTAGCGCCTTTTTGTCAGCTCCTGCAATTCCCAGATGTTTTTCACATGAGAAATGCTATAGTACAATTAAAAAGAAGCCTCATTTTCAGAAATATTTGGGAAGCAGGACCCCAGTAAAGTCCCAGGGCTCTGAGAATGCTCAGAAAATCATCAGTGCTGGTGTGCAAATTCTCTCCCTGGTTGTATGACCCTGCAAATCTCAGTTCAATCAGTAGTAGCTTGTGTATTGGTGTAACCAAGCACAGGTTTTTCAGTCCCATCCAGACGAGAAGCCTGAAAATCTCCTTGTTTGGGGGAAATCTCTTAAGCTGTTTTAAAATGCCAGTCTATCCCAGTAGTGCTTTGCACCTACAACCCTTCGAGCAGGGGTTTTGGAGCATTTTATAATTGTTTCCAGCGATAGGCACAAAGACCCCAAGACTTGTTGTACATGGTCATGTTTCTAGCTCTGAGCACTAGTGTTTAATTGGCAGAACATTGCTGATGGAATAGTATTTATTCTTATCAGACCTGAGTTCTTACTCTGTGTATTTTAGCTTTTGAATTTTTTATTTGGTATTCAGACTGAACGCAGGCTGTGTCTACCTACCTTTAGTGACCATGTCCAAGTGGAATTGCTCTTTCATAAATATGTGGTTTCAGATGCAGGTATCTATGGGAGTCCTGAAAAGTACTGAACACTGGAAACATTTAATTTAATATTATTATTATGTACATAAAGCTTTTGCAGCATTGTGATTAAGGTTGTGTCAGCAAGTTACATGTAAAAGCCAAGTTTAGGGACTTAAAACTTGATGAAGAAATTCACTCGGGGCTAAAAGCTGGCTTTCCAAGCAGTTCTCTGGGAGTTAGCCGGTAACTTTGAATTTGTCTTCTATTGGCTTTGAGTAACAATGTTACTGAAACATGAGTTTCTTATTTTCTTTATTTAAAAAAGTGATCCGTTGTCTTCGTACCCATAATATAAGGTAGTCCCAATTGTTAAAGTTTGACCTAAAAATATTTACATGTTTCTTATTCAGAGGCAGAAAATTGGTCAATTAGAAACAAACTAAATAACTGAACCCACATTGTGTCCTGTCACTTAGTTTTATTTTTCATGAAGATGGCTGATACATGTCTTTGCAGAAATGATTTTTTCACTATCATTTCCAAAAGGCTACTAATGAGCATTTGTAAGGTGTTTTGAGGATTTATTAGTTCCCCGAAGGATAGTATATATGCATAGTGTTATTTGTCTTACCCATGCATGACAGATAAAAATCCGAATTGTTTCACTTCCAAGTGAGTATGTTGGGTAGTAACTTGACTACTATTTGTTTGAATTGCACAGTTGGTGATCTGGGTATTGCTTTTAGGTCTAAAGGGATGAAAACACTGAAAAACCTCTTTCCTCTGAGGCTTTTAAAGGGTTAAATTAAAGTTTACAACAGAGGCAGATTTTCAAATCACCTATTTTTATTAAACATATGTGGATATATTATACCATGACTGGGTATCTGTGTTCACTGTAGTGCTAGGTACATTATTGTACACCTGTACATAGCTCTACTAATATCTGAATTACAGGTCTGTCAGTCTGATCTTGGTGCCAGGGAAGGTTATGGAGCAGATCATCTTGAGAGCCATCATGCAGCACATGCAGGACAACCAGGTGATCAGGCCCAGCCAGCATGGGTTCATGAAAGGCAGGTCCTACTTGACTAATCTGATCTCCTTCTAAGACAAGGTGACCCACTTAATGGATGAGGAGAGGCTATGGATGTTGTCTACCCAGGATTTAGGAAAGCATTTTACTCTATTGCACAGGATTTTTCTGGAAAAACTGGATCCTCATGGCTTGAATCTGTGGATTCTTTGCTGGCTAAAAAACTGTCTGGAGGACCTGGCCCAAAGGGTTGAGGCGAATGCAGTTAAATGCAGCTGATCAGAAGTGTTCCCCAGGCCTCAGTGTTTGGGCTGGATGAGGGGAATAGTTATCTGAGTTATCTGATAACTGAGTTCAGTTATCTGGATGAGGGGAATGAGTACACCATTAGTAACCTTGTAGATGACACCAAGTTGGGAGGGAATTTTGATCTGCTTGAGGTAGGAACACCGTACAGAGCCATCTGGACAGGCTGGATCAATGAGCTGAGGCCAATTGTGTGAGGTTCAACAAGACCAAGTGCTGGGTCCTGCACTTGTGTCACAACAACCCCATGCAATGGTACAGGCTGTGGTGGGGCTGCACCTTGAGCACTGTGTTCAGTTCTGGGGCCCTCACTACACAAAGGACACTGAGGTGCTGGAGCAAGTCCAGAGAAGGACAACAAAACTGATGAAGGGTCTGGGGGAATAAGTCTTATGAGTAGAGGCTGAGGGAACTGAGAACGTTTAGCCTAGAAAAGAGGAGGCTGAGGGGAAGACCTTACTGCTTTCTACAACTGTCTGAAAGGAGGTTGTGGTGTGTTCTCTTTTCCCAAGTAACAAACGATGGGACAAGAGCAAATGGCCCCATGTTGCTCCAAGAGAGGTTTAGATTGGATGTAAGGAAAACTTTCTTTACTGAAAGGGTTGTCAGCACTGAAATAGGCTTTCCAACCTGAGTGATTCTATGATCTTAAATTACTACTATGTCATTGTCATTTGGAAACCTCACACCTTGTTTTTAGCTTAGCACTAACAAGTTTGTGGAAAGAAAGGAACATCAAACACGTGGAGGTTGCCACTGTAGTTTCTTTATTCCCTGACACCGTAGGGGTGGAAGATCTGCTTCTCAGAGACGTAAGGCTAGACAAAAGCATTGAAGTTACCTGCCCAAATTCACCAAGGATAGTAATTCTTCCTTACTGTAACATGGATATAATTATAATCCCCACGATCTTCTTGTGTGAAAGCATTTCTAATACACACAACTTCTGGGAATTTGTTTGTTTAAAAAACAAACTTTAGTTTGTTAGGGCTTTAGTAAAAGAGGAAGTATTTTTACTCACAAGTAATGTGAGACAAGTAAAGTAATACAAGGGTGACAGAACAGTGGCACAGGCTTTCCAGTGAGGTTGTGGAATCTCCTCTGAAGACATTCAAAACCCACCTGGATGTGTTCCTATGTGACTTGCACCAGGTGATCCTGCTTTGGCAGGGGGGTTGGACTTGATCTTTCAAGGCATCCTCCAGCCTTTAACATTCTGTGATTCTGTGAATGACCTTGTTGGCTTGTGCCCATCACATGCAGCCTGACCACCATGGCTCTTGCCCCAGAACCAGGGAAGGGTGTGCAGCTGGCCCAGATGTTGGTGCAGGGGGATGAGTGGGACCCACTGAGGTATCTGATGAAAACTCAACTTCATCATGTTCTGCTTTGGTGAAACTTTTACCCATGGCTTTTTCCTGGGATTATAAGAGAAGGCAGGAAGCAGTATTTGGTAGCCACTAATTACATGCAGTTGGGATGGTGTTGTGGTAATGTGCCTGGTCTCTGCAGAACATTGCCAGCATACTGCCAGGATGTTGTGTGCTGGAGGTTTCCATATGAGGCAGCTGCCACTGCAAGCAGACACTCGGTCTGTTGGTTCACAGTGTAACTTCCCCCCAGTTTCATCTCTGGAGGTCTGTGGTCCTCAGTGTGCTGGCAAGGTGGCTCCTGCCACAGAAATGCCCATCACCCCATTCTGTAATAGGCTGACCACTTTTCCTAACATTAATATTAATAACCCCTCTCTCCCACACAGAATATGGGGTGAGGCAGGGCAGTTGTGCTGTCTCACTCAGCTACCATGGAGCACGTTCAAGCATTGTTTGGTGCTGAAATCTGCCTCCAATTAACCCAGCTGCACCTCCTTATTAGGAGCGGAGAAGGGGCTGCCATTCCTCCTGTTGCTAACCACAGCACTCCCGCCTGCCACCAGCCAGAGAATTTGGTGTGTCCTAGCCACGTTGGCTCCACAGCTTTCCTTCAACAAGATTTAACCTCCTCCAGCCTACAGCTGCAATGAGGTTTAATTTCCTAAAGGCGTAGCGAGGAGCCAGGATTAAGAGGTCTTTAGCCAAATCCCGCTGAGACCAAGGGGATCTAGGTGCCACATGCTACAGAGCTTTTGTAAAGACCAAGTCTGCTGAAGCCAATGGGACACGGACACCAGACTAGAAGAGTAAACCACCTTTTCAGGTGCATTTGCCTGTTTACATTGCATGTTCCCACATCTTTTTTAGTCTGACCCTGTGTGCCTGAGGGATATCGTTCAACAGGGCTGCCACACTTAGCAGAAAGGGATGAAGCAGCATCAGCGAGCAAAGCTGGGCACTGTCACCCCTTCAGCCATTCAAGCTAACCCAAACCTAGACTGCATGCACTGGCACCACCAGCTCCCTGTCCCTGTGTTAGGGACCTGTGCCCTGTGACCTGCAGGCTCGCTGCACACCCTGGGCTGAGCAGGGGCTGGGGCTGTATGGCACACACACCACTGCTGCTCCATTGGCTCAGGGGCCCTGCAGACAGCTGGCTCTGATAAATTAGCCCCACTTGAATTATCAGAGCTTGTGACTCAAAGCTGGAAGGTCCCTTTGCAAACAGGACCTCGGCTTTTACAGCACTCAGAAGATTTTGTAATGTTAAACTCAGGCCGCTTGGCTGGGTGTCACAGAAGGGGCCTTATTCCCCTTACACATGTGCAGGCTTCCTCCCAGAGCACTGGGAGCAGGGATGCTCCCCATCACGTCAGGAGCACTGATGGCTCTCTCTCTGGAAAACCCATCAGAGAGCAAGATCATAATCCTGCTGGCGGGCACTGCTGGGGAAATGTTTCTCAGCTGTGCACCTCCACCAAGCATTAGGCTGGTCCCTTTAAAGGAAATAAAACTTAGCTGCTTTTCAACCTATGGATTCCTTACTTAGAAGGGTCAGGCCATGAGAACATAAACTGCTACTCACACCCATGGCTTGGCTTTGTCTCCTGCAAGCACCACGCTAAGTCCCTGGAAAGAGGCTGTCAGCCCTGCAGAGGTACTCGGGAGTTCAGGCAGTGCTCAGCGTCCATCTCTACAGCAAGAAGCTGGAAAGCACATGAAACCAAATTACTCAGATTTTCCCATCTGTGCACATGTGCTTAGCTGGTGTTAAATTATCAGTGTAAAGGCCTAGTAGCTTTGTAATGTACACACAGAAAGATTCCCACAGATTTTTTTTTTATTTTTTATTTTTTTTTTTCTTTTTTTTATTGAAGCCAGCTGAGTAAATTCATAGGAAGTTGTAACAGGACAAGTGAAATGTATACCCACATTCCCTGGGAATCCAAATGCCTGTAACACGTACTGTCTTTCATGTGAAATTTATTTAAGAAGACACCAGAACAGCATAACTTTTTCATCGCTGTATTTTAAAGCTATCACTTATGAATGAAATAAGGTGACAAGAAGAAAAGAAAATGTGAAAATGCCAGAACTTGACACTTTCCTCCCACACTTTAAGATGTGATATTAACATTTCCATTTTTCTGGGTCACTTTCAAATTAATTACTAATTACAGAATAACTTTAAAATGCAGCCCAAATTTAAACTATATCATGAGTGAGAAGCAGCTGTAAAGACTTAATTTACTTTGGAGTTGGGTGCTGTCTTGTGCTTATTCTCTATTTTATCTCAGAAATCAGTGCAGTCCCATTTCATTTAAACAAAAACTATTTCTGTGTCTGTGGCAGGGAAGTAGCTGGGCACAACATGAGCAGGAACTGTTCAGGGGGCAGGAGGAGCTCTCTGATAAGCAGAGGGGTGTCAAGCATCTGAAGAGCAATGTCCACACTGATACCCGTGGGCTCAGCAGACCTGCCCTTGGTCCCTGCAGCCATGTAGGTCTGCTTGGTCATGTTGATGAGCAGCTTGGTCAGTCAGAAGCAACTGGTCAGTACCTGGTGGTTGTGAGGCAATGGCACCATGGCATCCTTTGCCCCGTTTCTACCCAGGCTCTGCTGCCTGTTATGCTCTGCCTCATAAAAATCCGTGAGCCAGACCTCCAACTTTTTTGAGTCAGGGGGTGATTTATGCTATCTGAGGAATCTGAAGGTCTCTGCAGTCATTTCCTCATTTGTAAAATAGACTGAGGTGACCTTAATGAGGTTTTGTGAGATGGCTGTGGTGAGCCCTGCACTGGGCACAGTAACACTGACCCGATGCAAGGGGGGGGCTGATGCTGCCTCTGCTGCCTGCAGCCAGGCAGCCACCCCCATGGGTTGCAGAGACAGGGCAGTGGTCACTGATGAGAGGAAGAACTGCAAAAACCAGCATCTCTTTGACGTTTGCACTGCCTGCTTGTACAGTTTGTGATAGGGATAAATGCTCAGAAGGGCATAATCTTTCTGTTCAAGTCAGTATGGTGTCGTACACCAGGATATGAGTCTGAGTTTTCCAGAAAGGGTTTCTGCATTTATTCCGAAATAGAATGATTTGTTACTCAGCTATGTGACAGCTGCATGATAACTGTAGATGTCACTTCATACTGCAGGAGCTGCTTCTGCAAAATTTTGCCCACAAATCAGTGTGCTGCTGAGCTGCAAAGCTGGTCTCCAGGTGTTTTGTGGGGTGGCACATCTCCAAAAATGCATGTACACTGAGAGATGTAGAGACACGTCCCACTTTGTACAGGCAGCTAGAACTGCTTTTACTGGGCTCTCGACCCCTTCCTCTGTTGGACTGGAGCAGGAATGAACTTCAGCAGAGCAGAGATCAGGCTTTGAGCCCTAGAGCTGATCAGCAAACATAGCTTTAGTTGGCGTGTTCAGTAAACACAGATCAGGCCCTTTTTCCCACACCTAGTCCTTCATCAATGCTATTGCTTAATGTGAAGCCTGATTTTGAAATCATCCCTGTCTTCCAAATGAGCTCAGTTCCAGCATACTGGCCATCACATACACATCTTGCAAGGATTCCCTGCTGCCCTCTAAAAAGAAATCAAGACATGTATATGAAGGGGGAGGACCAAGACAATGATATAAAGTCTTTTACTTGTGAAATAGCTGTTGGTCTGCAGTAGTTGAAGTTGATTTTTTGAGGATAAGGTATATTGTTCATAAATGCAGTAAGAGTACAAGTTGCCAGGATCTGTCCTGCAGATTTGGTCTCTCATGTTGTATGGCTGTGAATCTCCTCAAGGGCAGGGAAATTGTTCCTCCAGCTCTCACAGGGGCTCCCATGCTCCAGGCATTAAGCAGAGTGCAGGGTTTCCCTGCACAGCTATACTCGTGGCCCTGCATGGAATAAGATTTTGCTGTTCATTTTATGATTAATTTTGCTCACCTGGGCAACTTGTGGTCATTATGTTCCTTGTGTAAGGAAGGGCTGAGCATGTGAACCAGGAGTAAGGCCCTCAGTGGTCTGATCTTCCAGCAGTACCACTCAATCTCTTCTCTTTGGCTTTAGCCCCATGGCAACTCTTACCAGTTGTCTACATCCTCGTCTTTCCACCCTTTCTCCTCATTGTATTTCTGTGCTATATTCCCTGCTTGGGGGTGCCAAGCAGGACTTTCATCTTGGGTGAGGGAGATCGACACCAGGCTGGGTCAGACAAAAATGCAGGAAATGGTGCTTTTCTGCTGGAATTCACTGACTCAGCAAATCTGAGCAGCCTTTCAGAGAGGCTTTGATTTCAGCATGGTTCTGCTGGAGCGTGGTGGACTCCTGGCCTTCTTCTCTTTCATTCCCCTGCTTCACCAACATCCTGGACAGAGCCAGCTTTCCCAGGCTATCTGAGGCCATGAATCCTGGCCAGCCCACCAGCCCAACTCCAGTCACTCTCCTAGATTGATTTGAAAAGTGTAGGCTTTCCTTCCAAATCCCTTCTGAAAGTCCAGTTTCCAAAGAGGGAAATCCTCCCCAAGGCTGCCCAGTTTCTCTCCACACCGTGCAGGATTGGGCCTTTCCACTCTGATGTGTGGGCTCAGTCCAGCTTTCAGAGTTTCATGCCCAGAAGGATGTAGGTCTGGCAGGGTTTGTCTGCTGCTCAGCACCACTGGCTCTCATGGAGCCGTTGTGCCAGCCCTTATCACATTGACAGTGTGATGGAGGCTGGACCTCCACGAAGGGGAACAACTGGAGGTACAGGCAGGGGATGCTGCCTCCTTCCTTCTCCCACATCAGCTCATCTCCCCACACAGACACCAGTCCGGAGGTCTTCTTTCTCTTTTCATGCAGACATCAGTGGCTGTAGCCTCTCCTTGTTGGAAAAAAATCAAAGGTTGGGGAGTCAGGAGACATTTCCCTCTCCTGTTCTCTGCAAGGCAGGCCTAGCTCTAGGGAGATTATCCTCTTCTTTCCATCTCCCTGAGCAAGGCGAGATGATCAGGCCCTTTAAGGCAATAGTAAAAACTGGTTTAAATTAACTCAGACTTGGCAATTATTGCCTTTTTTTTTTTTTTTTTTTTTTTTTTTTTTTTTTTTTTTTTTTTTTTTTTTTTTTTTTTCTTAAGTAAAAAAAGAGTGCCCAGTGTCTGAGTGTGTAAGTGTGTATTCCTGGGAGAAGACACCTGGGGTGGCTGTTATCACACCAAATAGTGATATCTGGTCACATGCAGCCTAGGAAGGCCTTACTGGATTTGTTTTTAGAGGCCTGCTTTTCACACAGTACTTTCTTCCCTTTGTCAAACCCTAGGAACTGAGAAGGTCACAGGGCTGATTATATTGGCTATATGCAGGCAGCATTCAGGCTTCCCATCAGAGCTCTGTCAGTGCAGTTCAGGCCTGACCGTGACTCCCCTGAGCTAAATCTGTCATTTACGCTTAATTTTCTATCCATGAAAAATATTTACTGGGGCTTGAGTTAAAAGTTGCCAGAAAAAGCCTTTGTTTTAACCAACAGTCTGGTAGTTAAGGGAGCTTTCTAGGATGCAAACAGAGGTATTCATCCTAATACACCCATGGCATTTAATAAAATAAAACCCCTCCTAATGCTGCAGAGGAGCTGAAATCCTCTGGTGCTCCCTGTCTATCTTAATAACATCATCATTGAGTTTTCTTGGCTTGTCTTGTTCTTGAAGTGAACCATACCAAAGTACTAATGACAAGGGATTTTTAAAGAGTCAGTGATTTGTTAACACTGGAAAATAGATGAGTGTGGAAGACAACAGTTTTGTAAAGCTCACAGAGATCACCAGCCTCCCTCCAAGTTTTAGCTGAGACCTTGTAAAAATGGACTGTCAAGGTTATCAGTGCATGGACAATAAACAGTTCAGGAATGCAAGGTTTTGCAGGGAAGATACAGCTCTTGCATATTTGCTGGGAAGACCTTGGAGGAGGTGAGGTTTGAAACCTTGCAAAGATAAGCAGCCATAGCAATATTTATTATTTATGTGTAGCTACCATCCCTCTTTCTTTCACAAGGGAGGAATCACTTTGCAAGAATTTGAAATAAAAGCTCATATATAGATGGCTCTGATTAGTGACTCAGAAAATGCTTCACATCTAAGGTTGCTGCCAAAATCTGGTCTAAATCAAGGCCATCCTGTAGGTTTGTTTCTCAAAGGGTGTTAATAGCCTCTGGTGAATCTTTTGGGGGTTGCTAAATTCTTGCCATTTCAGCCACCCAGCCCATTGCCCTGGAGAGGTTTTCCTGCCCAAAAGCTGCATCTGCATCTTCTCCCACCTCCTGCCCCACAGTGCTCTGGTGAGGATGAGCTCAGCCCATGACACCAGACTATGGAGTGGGTGACTGAGGCAGTGACCCACATTCCATCCCTCTGCTGGTACAGGGAAGGGATGGAGTGCCAATGAGACTCTTCTCTTGCACCACCCCAGCAAAATTCGCCAGAGCCCATCTGCCAAAGACCTCGGTGCCTGAGGTTCTCTGGATAAAAAAAGGATTACAGAGATTTCTATCTTGAAACAACTTTATTTCAACTCTTGTAAGCCTACACTTTGTATGTCAGAACCCCTTTAAGAACATACAGTGATTCGAGGGTGTTTTTTCTCCTTTTTGTTTTTTGCCTCGTGACATGTTTGTTCTGAGATCACCTTCTAGGCATCTTCTATTAAAATATATGTGACAAGCACCAGATCCACTTTCATGCAGCTGTGCAGTATGTTATTCTTCATGCTAATGCACTGTTACAATTCTACTGAGTGCAGTTATCTAGAGATCAAATTCGCCACATGTGTGCTGTGTTTTTTGGCTACCGGGTCAAGAGCCATGTGGAGAGGGAAGCGATGCTTGTGTGTCAACTGCTAGTGTTGCCTTCAAGAAACACAGGCTTCATTATCAGGAAGTCAGAGGAACTTTTACTTGCCCCATCTGCCCTCTTGGTTTTTGTTTGTCTGTCAGCACAGCTGACTGCTTCATCGAGATTTAAGACCAAATGGACTGTTATTACATGAGACAGAGTCACTGTCTGCCACCAGGAGATGATTTAATGTTATGTGATACACAACCTTACTCTATGCCCCCCTACTGTTTTCTGCACAAAAATCATTCTCCAGCTTGCTTTGCTGTCAGGTTTCACCTAGGAGAAAATTTGAGTCACTGACTACAGCAGTGACAGCAACCAGAAGTAATGATTAAAGGCCTTCTTGTCATTGTTGTGCCAGATAGACGTGGGTGGAACAAACTTACGAGGACACATTCAAATCTTATTTACCCCAAGTCCAGCTGCTGAATTGTGCCTTAGATCAGATGCCTGTAATATGCATGGCTGCATGCAAAAGTTGCTAAAAAAGCCCCAAATCTCAAGTTATGCTATTGAAAAAAGGAGTAAACACCAGCTATGGTGAAATACTAAGTATCAGTATGGTCAGAGTCCCACATCCAAATTACTCTTAGAAATGCAGAGGAAGCTTTTAGGGTTGCAAAAAGGACTCAAAACAACAACATACAAGCAATGCAGCCTATCACTCATATATATGACTTAAACTCCTCAGTGGTTTCTTTCCTGCTGTCTGAACTAAGACCTGCCACCATGCCTGGTGTCCCTTCTCCATCACAGGCTACTTAGCCTATCTAAATATGAACCAAAGTTGGACTCCCTTGGTGTGGGAGGTTTTATATCTTATTCACCAATTTTGGGTGTTGAAGGGGAATAATTACTCTGTACTGCCTGCCCGATTGCCCTCCAAAGTGAGAAGAGCATCTGCAAGCTGTCTCCACTTTCCAGAGAGAGATTTATTTTTTTATGGCTTCTTCCACCACTTTGTTGTTTCTTCAGGTATGAGGAGAGACCTTTCCTCTTTCCTTTCCTCATTTTCTCATGGTCTTGGATTGATACAACAAAGCAGTGGAAGCTACAACCCAGGCTTTTCTATGACTTCTAGATTGCTGAATGTACAAGAAGAAGCCTTTTAAGTTTACACTTGATTAAAAAATAATGTCTTGTTCATAAGTTAATTATTTGAGAATGTCACAATAATAAACTTTGACTTCTTAACCTTTTCCAGAAATTATGCCAAGACCAAATCCTGAGGCTGCTTTCTAGCTACTGATTAGTAGCTAGAAATCTGACCTTTTCTGTCTGTGTAGAAAACAGAGGTGATTATGCAGCTCTCCATACTGTTGGAGGCAGCTTGATTACTGCTCCATCTTTCTTTGCAAATAACATTAGCCCTTGGTCTGTATCCCTTTTTTCTTTTGAAGACATGGACCTGAGCTAGACTTTGAAAACCAAAAAATCACTATGGCTTGCAATTTAGTTTGGCTCCATCTTTGCCTCTCCTCACCTCTTACCCATTGTGTGCTCATGTCTGTCACATCTGACCACCTTTGAGTACTGTGTTGTGCAAAGGGGACTGTCCCATGGTCACACGCCCTTTGCTTTGCCAGCCTCTTCCAGGAGAGGTGTCAGTGGTTGAGAGATTGGAAGGGAGTTTAATTACATGTTTGTTAATAGTGCATGCCAACAGGTACATTAAGCATCCTTCCAAGATCAGGTTGAAGAATGGCATCCTGCCCATGGAGCAGAGGGTGGTGAGGTCTGTGATACATTATTCCTGAGAGAGTTTGTACCACCCAATGGTGTGGACCTAGAGTGTGTGCTGCCTCCTGCTCAGATGAGCTTGTGTAAGGAGCTGCATCTTCAGAAGAATAAAGTTGTCAGAAGGATTCAGTCTCACCCTAGGACCTGCACTCCATGCAAAGTTTCTCTGCAGTGCCGAGCTGGCAGCAACCACGGCGCTGAAGAGCTTTGTTTGTCACATTGTTGTGCTCTAATGATTACTCAGCCTCAAAATTATGAGTTCCTCAGGACTGATGGGGTTTGGGACTGTCAATAAAAATTTGTTATGATGAGTGATGTTGTTTTCATCCCAGTTTAGCTAAGGCCAGTGAGGACGTTCCAAAAATTGTTGTGTTTGTCACGTGCATTTTACAATTTAAAGGTGATCTCTTTATGCTACTATCCCTCTGCCACTTTTGCAGAAATAATGTCTTTGAAAGGTGTTCAGATTCATTTGCTTAGTACTGAGCTGATGACAGCTTCATATTTGTCTCTGGAGGTTGCTTGGGAATTAACCCCTCCATGTTTAGCTCGCTGTGTGCCTTGTCAAAGCCTCCTCTGGAAGGTGGTGAGGTGGCATGTGGGGTTTGATGGGCCTGTGCCAAGCAGGATGAAAAATCAGGGCTGTCTTGCCCAACATCAGCTATTCCTGTAGTCTGAGGTTTGCAAAAGTCAAGGTGCTGACAGACAAAACCCTGAATGAATTTTGCTGCAAAAATTAAAGCATCTCCCACAAGCAGCTCTCTGCTGACTCTTGTCCCAGGATTTCCTGTCCCAGCTCAATGCTGGCAGGTCAGAGCCTCTGGCTCAACCTCTGCATGCACCATTCAGCATCTGGGTAAAACCAGCTTTCATCTGTCCTTCAGACTGAACACCCCTTCTGTGGTCCTGTCTGCCAGCTTTGTGGTAGAGATGGTAGTTTGTGGCTGAGGAAAAAGAAAAGCTGGTGGCAAGGTCTTGAAACTCCTGCTACCCTGTGCTGAGTGGCTGTGACTCAATGCCTCTTGGCTCTGAAGTTGCACAGAACTGCACCTTGGTGAGCAGCATGATCTCACAGGGTGCTGAGCTGCAGCCCCCGACACCCAGGGAAGTGCACGGGGTTACTCTTGATCTGCACTAAAGAAAAAGAGAAGAGAGGCCTGTCTCTCAGTGCTGAAAATATGCAATTACTCACCAATTTTCCAAATGTAATTACTTCTGAGTTAATCAAGTCCCTTGAAAAGGCTCTGGTCACATTTTACAGCCATGACTAGTGAAGTCACTTTTGTGTTACCCACATTGATTTTCGTCCTTAGGATGTTTTTATTGGGAGCAAATCCTCTGATGCTCTGTAAAATGAAAGTAATTTATGGCATATCTTTGGACTTCAGACCCAAAACAGTTTTGCACTACAGGTATGATGGATTAATCACCATTTTATTCTGCGTTTAAGCAAAAAGTCTTTCAAGTTAGTTCTGTGCTGCAGAGGAAGTCAGTGGAACTTTCCCTGTAATGTGAGTAATGAATCTTGGCTGGGATGAGTATTTCAGAGCCACAGTTCTGCAAAAATTCAAATCCCTGCAGGAAGCACGGTAGCATGGAGGCCTGCAAGTAATGGATTACAATAATCCCACCAGGAAGTGATAATGGCATGTATAAATATTTGCCTTAGTTGATTGCAAATTACGTCCTCCTAACAGATGTTTGTCACTGTCATTAGCCTTCAGCGTCTTCTAAATGCTTTACCAGCTGTGGTGTCATTCACAATGAGGACTTCATCTCTGCTGAGCATGACCAAAATGTCTGAATGTGATCAGATTGTTTTTTCCTAGTGTTTTTATTCTACTGTTTAAAAAAAAAAAAAAAAGCCAAAAAAGCCTGTGTTGTCACTCTGGAGTATTTTCCTGAACAACACAGAGCATGCAGACCACAGAGTGAAATTGTGGCCGTATAGAAGTTTGCATCTACCCAGAAAGTGAAATAAGATTGGATTGATAAGGAAAGGTGGGGGGGGGATTTTGTTGCTCCATACAGTACCCCACCATTTTTTACAGCCTTGGCTCTGCAGAGTCCTGGTGAAGGTGGGGATGGCTCCCCTTCATGGGAACAACCTGCACCAGCAAATTGTGCCTGCCCTTTCCCAATCAGAGTCCTGTCAAGCTGGGCTAACGCACAGCCTTTTACATCTTGCAAATTCCAAGAGGGATTAAGTCTTCATTGTCAGTCTAGTGAAGCAAGTTAAAACTAAACTCAGCTGAAGTTTCAAGGAAAAAAAGAAAGATCCAGAGGTCTTCAAGAGAGGCAGCGGACTAGGGGAGAATGGGATTTAGAACAGAAGCACAGCCAGGAATCAATGGAGCTTTTATGGCATCCCTCCTCATTTATCCATAAATCCTATTCTTTCAGCTCTTTAGGCCTTATCTCCACACAGAAACTGAATTAGTTTTATTTTGTAAACCAATTTAGGAAACCTAGTGCAAAGAGCTGTATAGACACCCCTATTTCGGTTTAAGGCCAGCTGCTGGCACCTGAAACAAAACTTGAGTTAAAGTGGTATTGCTTGGGTTTATCTGCATGTAAGATAACTTGTGAAACAACTAAAATGTGAGTTTAAAGTGTTTGAGGTAAAACCTATTAAACCCCTGGGATGCTTTTATTAAGACATAAAGGAGACTTTAGTTTGCTTGATTCATTCCTAAAGCAAATTACAGTTACTTTATTTCTGAATGAAACCTTCCATGTAAGGATTTAATGTGCTTTGACTAATCTACTTTAAATTCGCATCTGTAATTTGGCTTAGTTTCCTGTGTATACAAACCTTTTGTGAATAGTCCAGGTCTGATTTGCTGGAGGAGGAAGAGGAAGGCTGAAAAATTTCCTCACTAAATTATGTGATAATTAGTTTAAAATTTCTTGTTAAAATGAAATAAAAGGCCCAGGTAGTTCCAAAGCATCAGCCATCCGGGTTCTCACAACCCTATCAGTTTACACCATTTGAGGATCAATCCTGTGGCTTGCTATTTTCACATTATTCCCTGCTGGGATTGGGTTCCAAGTATCAAAACCCCCATATTTCTGTATTTTGGAGTATCAAAAGACACATTTCTTGCCTTCCACATGCCAGCTATCATACCCAAGAGCAGCAACTTATAAACTGCTTGTACTCCTGAGAGCACTTGGTTTCTCTGTGCTCTGTCTCAGGCAGGAGCTGCTCGGGGTCCCTCTCAGAGCTGTTAATGATCCCACGTGGCTCTTCTGCTTGGTGAACTTTTGCTTTCACCAAGTTCTCAATGACAGGATGTGGTTTGCTGTGTGAATGTAAATGAGAGAGGAAGATCTGGCCCAGTAGATTTTCAACTCACTTCTAAAATACTCCAGGGTCTTTGACTATGTAGTTTATCTGGCTTTTCTGGATGCTGCTGTTTGCTAGTGCTGTGGTGATGATTGAATGCTCGTCAGAACACTTCCTGCTGCCTAGAAATTAACCTGCTAATTCAGGGGAACATTCATTTACCAAAACATCTTCTCCATGACAGTGTTTATTGGAGGTATTACAGGAAAAAGTGCAAACAAACAAACCAAGCAACCTCCAGGGTAGACAGTTACAAGTGAGCCTGCCAAAAGGTACTTTGCGTTGAACGCTTTAACATGAACTCACATTGATTCATGTTGTAGTGTCACAGCAGAATTAAGCTGCTGCATCAGTTGCTATAGAAGGTGACACATTCAGGAGTACAAGACTCTGATTCTGTTCTTCTTTGCAGTTCAGAGGAACAAGAATTAAAAGATAAGAAATAAAAACTGGTCTGAGAGGGCGTTCAGGCCATGACGGGGGTTTGGAACCAGATGATCTTTCAAGGTCCCTTTCAACCCAAATCATTCTATGATTCTTTGGTTCTGTGATTTGCTGTTCCTATTCTATGTGAGAAGCATCAAACCTGTTTGAAGACCACAGATGAAAACTGCTGCCGTTATTCCTGACTACTCCATCTCATGGGCTGGAATTATGCTACCTGCATGATCAGTACAAAAATGAGGATGATATTAAAATCTCCAAAGTATGTAAAAATAGCTAGGTTTTTGCCTTCCTCCTCTCTCCCATTTATTTCCTTCTCTCCATCTCAAGTTTTCATGCTATACATCATGCTAAACTTTCATGCTATAGTGTGCTATAAATGCAAGTCTTTGGGATACTCTGAGCACCTTAAGCAATGGCAATAGACCACAGCATAGGTGGCTGTCTTCCTCCTTGAGCAATATGTTGTTTAATTTTTTTATATTTTGGGAAATATGTTTTGGGGTGGTTTTTTTGCAGCTAGTGCTACATCCTTATTTTATTTGTATGAAAGAGCAATGAGACAAAGGGTTTTCAGAAGTTTCAGAGAGCCCATCACATAGGTTCAATCCTACACCGTGTCCTGTATCTGGCATAGACAAGCCTTATCTTTACCATGGACACCTGTGTCATCCCTACTGACTACTGCTCCATGACCTTTCTGGGTTTCTGATCCATGTTCATTGAGCAGCTTGATCTTGGCTGAGCCTGTGATGTTGACTTGTTCATCTCTATAAAAGCTTGGAATATGTCTTGATGTCTTCTTTCTCATTCCTGACTCCCATCTGGATGTGCTGTGCCCACATGGGATATCTGACAAATTATTGCAGTAGCAAATGTACTCAGTCTAAATTTCTTTGAATAGGTATACTATAAAGGAAGTCTTAATTTGACTTCCAGTATGGAATAAATGGGTACAACAGAAGTGCCAGTCTAAACTCCATTTTGATCTTCACAAGCCTACAGAGAACATGGATCTGGGTTCTGTCAAAGACTACAATAAATTTGCCATATAGCATTACAAGATCCTTCCCTAAGGAAGGCTGCTGTTTGTTGAACATGGCTGTGTATAAGTACACATTAGGACAAACCATCAAGTCAAAATTTATGTCCAGACATTTGAAATGCAGATGTTATCTCAGTGATAAAAGGTGTGTATGAAACCTACGATGAAGCCCACAGTGTGAGATGCCGATGCATATCATGTCATGATATGTCCTGTGTCCACACAGCTAATTCAGCCATCTCCTTCCTACCATCCATCCATGGCATGTTGCTCACCAAGTATTTGAACAGATTCCATGTTTCACTTCTGCATCCCAATTTGCGAGTGAAAACATGGGGAAAATCCTTATTCTCCACTCTCCAGTTCATCATGCAGAGAGGGGAAGCTGAGATATGAAGTCTACAAGGTGGATTTTATCTTCAGAGAGAACATTTCCAGTTCCTGAGGTCCACCCTGGACAGTGGGAGGGGAGAACTCCCATTGAGATCAGGGAAGGAATCAAAGCGCAGGGTTTTGCCCCAGGGGAGCTGTGGGGCAGCCCTGCCCTGGGTGATTTAACACCTGCACATTTCCATCATTGGCAGTCAAAAGCTGCGTGGCCTGGAGCTGAGAGTGTCTATTTGCTTTGTTGCCAGACTTCTAAGTTCAAATAGAATCGGGGAATTTTGCTTTGTTTTTTTCTCAGATTTGTCTATAGCTTACTTTCCTGTTTCTCTCAGTCACATGGATCATGACCTTTTCAGCCTCTACCTCCAAGCGATGCAAAGTACATAGGGCAGGATTTGTAGGTGGTATAAGTCAGGATAAACCCATAAAGCCAAGGATCAGCCCCATTGCATTTTACATTACACATTTTACAAGTCAGATGCTTTCATATCAGGAAATAAGACCTAAAAGGTTGTGATTTACCATTCCCCTAGCTTTAAGGCAGTACCTTTCCACTGAAATCAGTTATAACTAAATCGCTACACTGTCATGAAGTTAGAGTAACATGGGTATAAAATACTTTTCTTCCACATTGTCCTGTCTAACTTTAATGATATCTTGGGCATTGTGGTTTGAGACAAAAAAAGCATTCTTTTTGTATGATCTTTAATTGCTGCAAGTTTTCAATGCCCTAGTCTTTATAGTGCAGTTTTTTAATCATTGTTTACTTTATTTAATTACTGTTTTCCTTGCTAATTCTAAATATACATCTTTCCTCTCTACTTCAAGGCTTTTGGGATTTTTCCAATCAACCCAGTATCAAAGAGCATTTACAGTCTTATGTTTAAACTTCTTATGCTTGTAAACTAAAACCTGTGCAGCCTGAAGGCCAAAGCTTTGGCTGTGTGTTGTAGGTAGCTGATTTTATTTTTTTTTAATGTATATGCTAATCTTTTAGGAAAAAGGTCTTTTGCAGAAGTGAAAATCTTATCAGAAGGTTTGATGTTTACATTTTCTGATTCGGATGAAAAGATAAAAAGTGAAAAATCTGTAGATGTAAATCCAATTTCTTCATCCTCCTTTTTTAATTTTTGTGTTTCCCTCTCTATTCCTTTTTTCCCCATTTTATCTCTATGAAAGGGGAATGAGAAGAAACCTGTGCTTTCCAAAAGCCTTCCCATTTCATGTGAAAAAAAAGAACTTTGTTCTTAGTGGAACACGAGGACATTTGGGAGATAATAGTTTCCTTTTGGAATAATACATAGACAGATATATGTATTATTTGTAAGAAATGTCATGGAGCTGAGGCATCCCTAGGCTCCTGAGGCACTTTAGTACTAATTGCACTTTTTCTGTGACATTTTGCAGGATGTTTTTTGTTTGAAGAACTCAATGTACTTGCCATGAAGGATATCTTTAGGACTGTCTCTGGTAGGGAAGTCCATAAAGTAAGACAGATCATGGGTAGCATTACTGAGGTGCTCACATGAGCAGAATGCAAGTGGTCAGGCTATAAGCAAGGACTAGCAAGCAATGTGGTGGGACAGGAGAACTGTGGGTGCCATGGGCCCTCTATCTACATCCATATGTGTTACAAAGTGTTTTGCTTTGGATTATATTCCATGCAGTCGCATGGGCTAAGCAGTCTGACAGTGTTTGCACGCATTGGGTGTTCCTCTTGAGCACATTTCTGAGTTCATTTAACTTGCAAGAATGAGTCTGTGTGCTCTGGGACCACTCCATGATGTGAAATAATGTGTGGGAAGTAGGAGGAAAGAAAGAGGTTTGCTTCATGAGAGCTCAGCTGAACGGGACATAAACCACTTGAACAGATGCTCCCTCAGTCACAGAAAGTCGGGAGATTTGCCACAGCCAGGCAGGGAAGGCAGAGCAGGGCAGAGGGATCTTCTGACCCTCCTGTTCCCCCATCACACCCCCCCTGCCTTCTGGAGAAGAGTTCACTCTTCCAGTACCCACCCGGACACTGCCCAGCAGCCTCGCGTGCTGCAGACGGTGGAGTTGGGCCTAAAATCACATCAGGGAGTGATGGGCAGCCTTCAGGAGAAGCAAGGCTTGGAGACAGTTTTGGCCATATTGTAGCACTGAGCAAAGCTTTGCAAGATGGGGCTGGAAATCTCTTGATAATAAACTTTCTCATGAGATTTTTTGGCAAGTTCTGTGCCTTGTTCCAGCTGGAAATGCTATGAGTACATCTTTTCTCGGGGTAATTTGACGCTCCCAATTTCAGACAGACAGCAAGTGGGAAAACTTATTCTAACGTTGGAGAGCTTCAAACAATGGCCCAGCAAAAGGGAAATGGAGGGGCTTTTGTTCTGTTTAAAGTCTGTCACCCAATGCTTATTTGAAATTTATGGAAATAAGAGATTAAGAAAACTATCCAGATCACTGAGACAGCTAGCTAATCTTTTTTTCTGGTTCAGAGTTATCCCTTGTAGTACACTGTCTTCTGTTTTGTCAGTCTGCTTTTAACCACTCCAAGCAATGTGCCTTCTGCTTTTTCCCAGAGACACAACAATAAAAGCCAGTAGATCTCAAGTCAGGAATTTTTTTGTTGGTATCCAGAACACTTTTTTTCTTTCTCTTTTTTCCTTAGCACTAGCTCTCACCAACAAGTTACTCTGTCTGATCTCAGCTCTGGTTGTGTCTGTGTGCTCCCACCAAGCATGCAACTAATGTAGCTTAGCTCTAACCTATTTCAGGGCAGTTTAAGACAAATGAGCTTTTGGACTAAACGTGTGCAGGAAGGGAGTTACCATGGCTCTGCTGACACATGCTAACTTGCCAAGTGATGTATGCCTTACATGTGTCAAAGTTTTTAAATCCATCCCTGATGTGCCCTGGATTAAAATGCCCCTGTAAATAATAACTCTGCTCCCAAGACATTTATATTAGCTGGGCACTTTAATTCAGTGCTCAGACAGGCTACAGCACTTAGCTTTTAATCCTTTCTCACACATTGGCCCTTCCATCTGAAAACATATCATAAACAGGAGTTTAGTTTAAGGTATAAGGATAGCTTGTAGTGACCCTAACAGTTTGCTTCCCATGTGTAATACTGAGTACGCTGCAGGCAGCTATTAGTTTTCAGACTAATATATTGTGTATTGTTCTCCTAAAGTTCCCCCCTATCCTTTTAACAACTGCCCTTTTGAGACAGATAAGCATTTAGAGCCCTGTTGTTGTGTCTCAATTATCTACAGATCATATATGATCAATGAAAAGCTCCTCTCTTTGCCCTGCCAACTCTGCAAGCCTAACCTGGGATCGCACAATGAAACTGGGATCTTTTTTTGGTTACACATTATTCCCAGGAATCCTGTTTCAGCCTGAACTCTATTATCAATACAATTAAGGTGAATTTGAGCTGGCATGTAATGTATTCAAAAGCACTTACATGACCTTAGAAGCTGGAGCTTAATTTCAAAAGTGACTTAGTGTACTCAGGAACTTAAGCAAATCGATTCTCTGTTATAAATTGATACTCCCTTATGATGTAAATGCTTCTGAAAAGGGAATTTGGGGTTCCTTAGCCATTTTAGGCATTTCTGACAAGATCACTATTGTTATTTAGGTGCAAATGTATCAGAACTCAGCTAGGACAACAGAACTGTGAAAGAACCGAATTTAATTTTCAAGCTAAAATTTGAGCTTAGAAAACTTATGCTGGAATCTGAGATAATTTGATCTTTAAAGTAGTGAGAACAAAACCCTTAAATTCTGCCTTCAATATAGTCTCAGTCTAAGTGCCTGAGATACCCTGTGGTGGCTGCTGTAAATCCCCTTTGAGGGCCACTCGCAGTAGCTGAAGGAAGCAACAGGACACAGTAACAAATAAGACACTGCTATATTATAGTACATTTATTTGAAGCTCTGGCATTTTTACTGCTCCTCTTTGGCATTCCTAATGTGTTTTTATAAATATTTCTAGGAAATATGAACTCTTTAAAATATGCAAAAAAAATATAGTATAACTGTGAAACTGCAATGTTGCAAATAGCTGTGCTGATTTCCTTGTGTTTATCTTGAGTTTTGTCCTGAATTTCAGGTCAAGAGAGTTTTCTGCTCTACAGTTTTATACTATGTCAACTAAATGGACTCTGTTCCTCAATCAAAATATAACTGTTCATCAGTTTATGTTCTCAGTCATGTTCTCTATGTCTCTTTGTTGCTTGTATTTTCTCATCAGAGAATGTTGCTCACAAGTAGCTACTGAAATGCAGATGGATGAAAGGCATATTAATAAAAAGATACATTGGAAACAACCTTTAGCTCAACTGGGCAAATTAATGTCCCACAAAACACTAGAAGTTTCCTTGGAGTTAGAATATAGTTCCTCAGGGCTGTGTATGATTGTCTTGGAGAGAGGTTTACAGCTAAACTCAAAGTGTATATTATTCTACATGATTAGAGAAAAGAAACAAGTTCTTTAGTCACCCAGTCTTACCTTGGAGACAGATGTGAAAAACTACTTCACATTAAGCAGATTTAATTTCTTCCCTTAGTTTCAGCACCGTAGTTACACTTCCATCCCTATACCAGTTCACACCTATGGAGAGAAAGTAGCAGAGGTCGAGAAGAAGAGCCACTGCAGTGCTTTTGCAGGCAAATGATCACTTCATTGAACTTATGGCTGAAGATGGGAAATTGATGTTCAGATTTCTCCCTTTGCATGCTTAAACTTGTTTCTGATCTTACGGGGCACTCCTTTCACTGTGCTTTGAGGTCTCTTTAAGCCAGGAGGAGCAGAGGCAGCGTGGCTGGGTCACTGCAGCCTGAGGGAGTGCAGCACAGGGGCTGTCAGATTCAATGGGATTCCATCAGGCATAAGCCAGGCAGGAGCTTGTCCCTATATCTTTTGCATTTATATATTTTTAATTCACATGGTTAGATGGCACTGGGTTGCCAGCCCCTCGGTTGTGATGCAGAGATGGTTTGATTTTTCAGCAATGCACATATTTCCCAGTGGTTCTCAGTGTGTTTTTGTAATTAGGCATATTTAACTGTGCCTTGTTTTACTGCTGTAGGAAGAATCTCATTTGTCAGCAGTTTTAAGCTTTGCCAAATAAAGGCTTATTGGCAAACTGCATTGAGCACTCTGATAATAACCCAACTTTAGAAAACACACACCCTGCTGTGTTGTATTCAAGCCATGGTGCTGTTGAAATTAAAAGGGAAGACAATGCCTGCTTTCAAAAACTGGAGGATCTTTGTATTCTAATAAAAGCCTAAATTAATGTTTTAAAAGGTTATTGCTATTTTTTACCAGCTAGCTGGCACTGTGTATAAATCTTATTTAGGCAAGGTCCTACATTATTTCACTGTTTTTAACACGTCAGCCAGTATCATACTGCCATGGATAATCAGTTCCTGAAATTCATTAGTCCAACCCATTAAATCTCTTTTGTTTAGCTTTAATAGCAGGGTATTTCTGTGCATTTGAGGGTCTAATAAATGATGTACATTCTGACAATACCAGCAGGGACCACAAATACGTCTTACATAACCTAAAGGACATATGTTTAGCTTATGGCAAAAATAACCTCATCATTTCAGTGTTTCAGGTCAAGGTGTCCATGTGAGGTCCGTTTATAAGCAAAGTAATAACAGCTACGTATAATTTAATCTCGTTGGCTTTTAATACATTTCCTTCAGCTTTTAAAGAGTGCTCTAGGAAATGGAAAAACACACACTCAGCTATGAAATTCTATGACACTGATGCAGTCAGGCTATAAAATATTCTTTGCATCTTAATTGCATTTTATATAGCTATGTAACCTTGTGTAATTCTTAACTCTATAAACCCGAGCTTTGCATCCCGCTCTGGCAGCGCGGCGAGAGCGGCAGAGGAATGTTTCCCACAGTCCATTGTTCAGTTTGGTTGTGTGGGCAGAGCACAAACGTCAGGACTGTGCAGGGAACTTGCACTGAACTTTGCAAACTGCTGTTTGCAGACAAAGAATTCTCCTCGTCCCTGCGGATGAACCTGATCTCACATGACAAGATCCGTATCTGAGCTCTCTCCAGGAACAGTCGAGATTTGACAGCCAGGAGAATGACGGAGCCTGTTTTATGTAGTGTGCTTGACTGAAAGGTCTGGAGAACAGTTTGGGGGAGAAGTGATGGCAGTTTTACCTGGATATAACTGGCAGAACAAAGCAGAGTGTGACAGAAGCTAAATACCTATCAGGTGAGAAATTAAGACAAAGGCAGACTAATCTTTCAGGCACCACCAACCATGTGAAAAGTTGACATAATGCAAGCATGCCTGCAGTGATGCTGTACCCTGCAACACAACAGATGCATTTGCTGGTACTTTCTGCCCTCTGATCACCCTGTTCCAATGAGACCCCCATCCCTAGACAGTACTGTGCTCCCAGCCTTGTGCTCACTCTCCACACTGTAAAACAGAGCCTGAGGAAAGGAGACCCAAATGTAAAGAAAGGACAGTGTGGTTTAGAAGTGAAGAAAACAGTGGGAGGATCCGAAAGTGATGATGGATGTGATCTGTTCAACTCTGTAGCTTATTTCTAATAATAGAAGGTTTTTAGAATGGATAGACAGAGACATAACAGGGCCCAGTGGCTGAAAACTGAGGCTGGATAAATTTAGATTAGAAATAGTGCTCTGTCTGCACTGCGGAGTGCAGCGCAGTGTTGAGATACATGAACACTAAATGAGCTAATTCAAAGAGCAAAAGCCATCCAACAGAAGGAGCAGGGAGATCCCAGATTTAGCTCAGTAGAGTAAAAGCGCCTGCCCAGAGGTCTGTGCTACTGCAGCCCAACCATTTCCAGCTGCCTTTAACCTCACCAAATATCCCAGTGCTTGACCCACGATCTGCACTGGAGGCAGAGCCCATTTCAGAGTCCTCAAAAGCAAGCACTAATAATATTGCAGCATCTCATTGAGGGATGTTGAAATTACTGAGTGAGATGCTGTGTGTCGGTTTGCACATGGGCACAGACAGATTTTTACATTCAGGTTCCCTTCTGGATTTGGGAGTTCTGTGCAGCCACATAAAGCGGATGCTGTTGATGACCTGTTGAGAAGTACTCAGAGAGGTCAAGCTGTTTGCATAGTGCAAAGTTCCTGCTAAACCAGCTGAAATTCAGAATGTCCATGTCATGGTGAATTTTGTTTTTTTAATATTTGGCTCAATTTTACTTCAGAAGAGTTTTTTTTGTTTCATGTAGCACTGAAATGTTGTGGGTTTTTTCCTTTGGAAATACTTTCCACAAAACATACTGGTTTTGTCACACTGGCATTTCTGCAATAGAAATACCTTTTTGACTGAAAGTTTCCAACTCCCCATCCCACAGTTTCTGTCAAACCTCGCGGGTTAATCTCCATGAAATTCCACAGGACCATCTCTTCAGGAGGGACTTTACAAAAAAAATGAAGAGGAACTGACTTAGGCCCAAAGGGATTAATTGGTACCTTGATTTCATTAGGTTATTTAAAGCAAAATCACATTAAATTTTCATTGGCATAATGTTAGACAAAGTCTGTAAGCTGCAGCTGTTGGGAAGAAGTGAGAGATCAGCAAACTATGAGATGACGACAAAAAATAGTGCTAAAGTCTGACAGAAGGAGATTGGAGAGGGAATAAAAGTTCAGACTGGAGATTTGAGATCTTTCAGTTCTCCATTTTTAAAGTTGTTGGTTATGTGGGTGCTGATGTGCCATTTGCTCTGTAAAATCTGTTGAGCTGAGGAGGCTTCCAGAAGCTGAGGAGACCTCAGAAGCCTGGAGCATCAAAAAATGACTAGATTACTCTTGTGGTTCATTGCTGAGGCTGTTTGCCTCTCTCTGGCCTAATTAGCTGCTGTGTTAGGGGTGATTTACATTCCCTTACTTTGCCCCTGTTGAAACCACTGCACAGGCATTGTGCAGCACTAATGGCTCAGTCTTGTCACCCCCAAAGTGACAGAATACACGCTGGGGTCAGACCAGGACAGCAAGGCAGCACAGGCAGCAGAGCAGCATAAGCCTGAGCTCCTCATGCCCTGCTTCACTTGCAGCTTTTATGTTTCTGAAGCTGGATTTTGGTATTTATTTTGTATTCAGCATGTGGAAATTCAATTAGAAAGCATTTACATTAGGTTAGCCTGAGGAAGGGGTGAATGACAGTTTACTGCCTGTTTGGTTTTGGTTAATCTTGGCCCACTTTCTGTGCTCTTTGAGCCTGTGTGAAGCAGTGTTTGGACTGAGGGGGTCAGACTCCATACAAAAGCCTTCTGGGGTCACTGTTGCCAAGAGATATCAGCTCCACAGTGTAGCTTCTTTGCATTCAAGGAAATGCAGTCTGCACTGAAGCTGTAGGTCATGTTGGCCAGAGCACATCACTGGCACGCAGGATGCCAGAGTTCCCATCACAGTCCTTTGGCCCCATCCCTCTCCTTCCTTGTGTTCTCCTTCCCCTCCTCATCCTTCTCTGCAGCATTCTGGGCTGTGCTTAGTGTATCTTGGAGGGTCAGCAAAGCCCTTGGCTTACGTGTCCATGGCCAAGGCACCAAAATGCATCCACACGTGGCACTGGCTGTTGGTCTCTCCCATACCCTGTTCCCAGAGGGCTTACACAAATGTGACCAGGGACAGTTTGTAAGAATTAGGGGAAAAGAAAGATTCAAAATACTCTCCTGTTTCCGCATCATCTCCCAGCACTGCTTGCAGTAAGCAAAGAGAAGTAGCTTGTCATCAAACAAACTATTTGCTAGAAAGGTCAGATTTAAAGCCCTAAGAATTAGAAGTCAAATTGATTGTTCTTCCTCTCTGGAATAGAAATGCTAACAGTGTCATACTTTGATGCCACTAAATAGACTTAATACTCAGCCACTGCAGCCAAAGAGGTCTCAGCATCTTTCCCTCCTCTTGCTTCTGCCCCCCGCTGCTCCCCTTCTGCTGGCACTGACAATTTTCTGACCCCACCAGCAAACCTGTTCCGAAAGCTAAATCAGCAGGAAACTAACCCTACAGGAATGAGCAGAGAGCCATCAGCTGGCTCAGATCTCCAACCCAGCTCATCTGAGGCCAGAAAAGTGCCAGTGCAGAAGGGAGAGTGGGAGGAGAGGAGCAGGACCATTTCAGAGGCAGCTATCATTTAAATCAGAATAGTCTCCCTGCAGGGCCACAAACTAAGACCTGAAAATGCCAAGATGGGTACCCTTCATTTAATAAGCCTCCTGGGCTGTCTGTTAGTTCCCACCCTAGCAGCTAAGATATCCTGCATGCTCTTCTGCAAGCCCCTGGCCTACAAGCCCCTGCAGCTGCTGGCACACCAACAGTCCACAAGAATTCTTGGCTGGGGGAGTATTCCTATTTCTACTTGCTCTTTTGTATACTTGTATTGCATTGCAAATGCTGATTGTGTTTTTCCCTGAAGATTATATATCCTAACAAAGCACACTGAAATCATCGAGCTCTTTCAGTTAGCAGTTCCCTGCCAAAAGTATTTTGAGAGGTTTTTTTTCTGTAAGTAAGGTTACAATTGGTGCTTGAAATTTGGCAACTGCTAAAGACCTGTGTAGTATCACTGAAAAAGGAATAAAGTAGTCGTCACGGAAAGGCAGAGAAATCTGACCTATATCAACTAACACCTCTTCTGCAGCCTCTTTGTACACAGAGCTCAGACTCTGGTTAGGTTACCACAGCTTCAGTAATGGTGTTCTTCACATTACCAGAGGTAAACATCCACGTGCACACCCTCAGTTCTTGACAGATACATGGAAATGCCACTTAGCATAACCTGCTGCCACTGAAGTGTAATTTAGTTTGCCATTATTTGAATGATATACCATTTGCTAGGGACTATGAACACATGTGCACACACACACACATGTAGCTGCCATGACTGAACTGACACATAACAACAAGTCTGAATTCATATGGATATATTCTCTTGGAGGAGAACCAAGCATATCTGCATTGGGTCCAACAAAATTAAAGGAACTGCTCCTGAATTTAATTTTGGTATCTTTTTACCCAGTCTGTTTTATTTGTGAGAAAGAAGGGTGAGGACTGACTTTGTTAGTCTGGAGATTGCTGCATGAGGTACCACAGATGCATGGGGAAGGCCTGCAGACACATGGATAGAACTAAGATGGGATTTATTGACTGGAAGCTGAGTTCAGACAAATCAGTTTACAGATATATGTACATATATATCAACCTTTATCAATCTACTGGTGAACTGGTATTGACAGAGGGTTAAATTCTTAGTCGAAGCATGATGGAGTGCAATTCCACTCATTTCAGCTGCTCCCTGACATAGCTTCATCTCTTGGTTCTTCAGGAACTGGCTTGTGTGTTTTGCAGGCTAACACACAGTACTTTCCAAAAAAATGCATACACATGGTGAACACATGCAGACTCACACAGCTTACTACAAAACCTTTCTTCTACCAGTCCGTCGCACAGGATCAATACTTGCATGTCTTTTAACATTTTACATTATGCAGGGTGGTAGTAAAAGATACTTTCGGTATATTTGAATAAACAGAGCTTATTTCTATCTTTGGGGTTTGAGTTTTAACTCAAAAGATTTGTACACAAGACTTAAAATAGTCCAACAGGAGAAGTGAGAATGCCTTTGTCCAAAGTTCCTTCATGTTTGCTTCTCTAGTGGTTGGGCAACCAGAGCCATCTTCTGGACAAGGCTCATGCACAGACCTTCTGTTCCTTCTGTTTCCACGTAGATGGCGAATTGGCAGCTCTTTAAGGCCAAGTGTTTGCTGTGGGACTGGTGGTCTCTGCATGGATAGTCCAGTCCTGGTCCCCTGCTCATCACACCACAGAGCTGCAGAAAGCTCTGCCCACCATGGAGAAGGCAACCAAAGGGCAGGTCTGACATTTCCCTCTGCTGCTTTTTTCCTTGATGGAGAAAGCAGAACATTCATGAGTCAGTTCCTCAATGTTGCCAATTCATAAATCATTAATTGGGCATGCAAAATCATGTTGTTTGGGGCCATTACATTTTTTAACGCTGTAACTTTTGCCTCCTAGGTTGCAGAAGCTTTGGGTAGGCAATAGCCCTATGTTCAGCAGCAGTGTCAGATGGACTCTTCAAAAATGAGGCAACAAATTAAGATATTTACACTTTTTTGATCTCCTGGTTCTTTTTCTGCTCTCAAGGCTGACTTATGAAATTTCTGGGTTTACAACCAGCCTACAGACATTATAAAAGACATCCTGAGCAAAGTTTGTGCTTTCTTACGTGTTACAGTCAGTCAAAATTTCAAATACACAAAAAAACCCTCACTGTCTGTACTGTTAAGTAGCATTAGAATTGCCATTTTGCCATTCTGAATCGTTAGACTCCAGCAATGCAATGCCCATTAGATCATCCAGTTCAGTTCCCAGTCCATGTCAGATTGTTCTCTACAAATATTTTCCTCATACGAGGTCTTGCACTCAGTTTACTACGTCGTAGACTTTCCACTGCTTCCCTTGGAAAAGAGTGGATCAAGAATACTAGGAAACATCAGATCACATTGAATATGTCATTCCAGACTGTAAACAAACAAAGCTAAAAATAATTTGAGGACCATGTACAGTGGAAAACTTCCACTTCCAAAGAAACAACCAAACAGCTATTCTAAGGCAGCTCTTGTGTATCTTTGTACAGCTGTAGGTTTTTCTTTGTCAGAGACTTTTATTTAAAATATACAGCAAGAAAGAATATGCTAGAAGCTCAGAATAGCAGTTTCTCTTGGAGGCATAGAAAATGAGGCAGACTTGTAGTTCTGCTGCTTGTTTACATGTCAACCTCCCTTATTGGCAAATAATTATAAGCATAATTAAATGATAGATATCTGCTGTGCTATATTCCACTTCTCTGATTTTGTTACCCTAAACATGGAGGCTTTGAGTCTGATTTTTAAAACTGTCAGGCGCCAAATGGCATGCTTCACATTAGCCTGCAGTTCTGTACCTAATTTGCATTCAGTTATGCAAATTAAACATTTGACTTGAGTAATCACACACAAATCAGCATGTCTGATCATTTGCACACATGCTTATTTACTTCATTTGCTCAAATAAAATATATACTCAAGCTAAGCAGACAGCTTAGTTCCTAACCATTTTATTAACCACTTTCAGTATTACTGAGTCTGATAATGTCATTTCTTAACAGGGCAGCAGCAAGCAGTTAATAATATAGGCAAAAAAATCCCTTGTGCATTCCTGCATGCCTTTAGAAACTGCTAGTGATGGGCATAAGGTTGCCTGGATGAACAGGAAGATGGAAGTTTGCTAATGCTGACCTTCAGTTGAATTCTTGGCTGGTAAGATGTTGAAGCAAGTAGGAAAAAATAACCCGGAGGACTAGTTAGGCATGCACATGGAACATAACCTGGTTTGGACAGCTGAAGCAAAAAGTGCATCTACACATATGCTAGTTAGAAATGTGCAAATTTAGCATTTTCCTGCCGTAAAATAAGCAAAAAATTAAATTACTTCTGTATCTAAATATTCATTCTGTCAGTAGCATTGCTCTGTTCCAGAAGGTTGCAATGATATGGATTGCTATCTGATGAAAGAAAGATCAGCTTTTGGAAGAAATGTGAAATTATTTAGCAAGTGAAGCAGAAAGTGAGGGTTCAAAATATTTCAAATACATTCAGTTCTTCAGGGAAAAGAGGCTCTTGGCATAGGCACAGGAAACTGCCTTTATACACTAATGCTCAACAAATATCTTGTCTAAGATAAATGCATTTGATAAGCAATGTCTTTTGAAATTAAGATGGTTTTCTTATTTCTTTGTGTGTAAAATTGGAAAATAAACAGTGCCTGTATATTAAATGAATATGCAGTTTAGGAATTAATCCTAAAAAAAAAAAAAAAAGATCCAACAAAAATAATATTGTTATTCTTCTGAGGTTGCCATAGGGCATACAGCAGCTCAGGTGATGCAGTACCAAAGCTGCCTGCCTGTCTTCATGGTGAATTCTGAAGGACTCTAAAGGGCATTTGCCATAGGTAGACCATTTCATTCAAACCTGTTCAGGCTCGAGCACCATAACTGAAAGGAGCACTGTACTGAATTACAGAAAGTTGAAGTCCCTGTAAAAGTGCTGAGGTCTCTGCTTCCCTCTATAAGCTTGGATGCTTTGGGGTATATTCATGGGTCTTTGGTAGCCAAGGAAATGGTCTCAGGAGCATCAGCTGTTACTTTTGGACACCATCATGAGGTGGTTGGTGTTTGCAGTAACTCATCTGCATCCCTTTTGGTCAAGTACATTAAGTCAAGGTGGTCTGATTCTGGCCATAATAGACCATGGTAAGGAGAGGAGCTATTGAGGTCTATGTATGGCATCTTTACTCTTGAATGGACTCTTCCAAAAGGTCAAAGATGGTCACAGAAGTGACAGCCAGCCCAGCATCCATGTACACCATGCCACACACCCACACAGAGACCATGAGGCTGCAGGGAATCTTTAGTAAGCTTGACATGATAAAAAAGCCCAACAGTGTATGCAATAAACCTGCAAGGCAGCTTTTGTTGGCAGGAACTGCACAGGTCCTGAGCATGGCTTAACTTAGGAGGAGGCTGTGAAGCTGCCTGGCAAGAGGCATGCCCCTGACCTCAGACTAAACAGCCCCTTTACAAACAATGCAGGGGAGAGATAAGTTTTACTTTGTTTTGGCCCCCACATTAATTGTGATTAAAAATAGAGCCCTCAGCAGTGGCAGGGAGCAAAACAACTGGGGTATTGTTAGCTCTATCAGGAGAACCAGGGAGCTTGAAGGATGAAAACACAGGGCAAGTGGAGGGACTGGGACTAGAAAAACGATATCAGATCCAAGGACTGGCACCTCCTGTCCTCTCCCAGCTTGATCTGCTTGCTCATTTTTAGTGCAAAACAGTAATATATTTTCATCCATGCTTCGTGTTAAAATAAAAGCTTTAACCTGTCAGTATTTAGTGACTGAAGGTGACCAACCTGTTCTAAATCAGCCATTCCATCCTCCCAGTTCAGAACTGCATGACTACAACTAAATCAAAACTTAAGCACTAGAAGTAAAATCTCAGACCCACTGGGATTTCCTATAGCAACATATCCATCACTTTCAATGGATTTCACCCAAGGAAAATAACATTCCCACTTACTCTGACAGACGTGGCTGAGTTGCTCTCTAAAAGCTGAAGACTGCAGTACTGTGGCCTCAGCCCTAGAGCCTCAGAGCAAGGAGATGCTTCAGTCAGACCTGGACGTACACCTTCTAGCAACTTATTTCAACACTGCAGTGATATATTTGGGCTGAGTGATGAGAATGGAGTTTGGAGATTTATTTTAAAGAGTATGGAACACAATCGCCTGTGTGTGAAGAAACATACCCCTTTATTATCAAGTGTTTGTTATATTACCAGCACCAAATGATCTCTGCCACATGAAAACTCCACTTGCCTATCTGTTACATGAACCCATATGTAACAAGTGACATTTGCAGGCCAGAAGACACAAGACCCTAAAAAATTTATTGTATTCCTTCGCAATGTATTTTCTAAATGCTGAGCTCCAAACTGAGAGCATTTTGAGATTAACAGAGCTAGCAGAAAAGAAGTATTTCTTCATTTCATGCATTCACAAAAATGTTGTTATTTAAATGTCAGTGCAACTATAAATTAAGAAAATAAGAAGTCTGGAGTGGCTAAGACCAAAGGTTTGTCTGGTTCTGCACTTGGTCACTCTTGTTGACCACTCTTCATTAGCAGAAGAACATAATAACCAGATAAGCATACATTGAACTCCCCAGGATGCTCTCCCGGCCTCCAAATGTCTTTGGTTAAGCACCAATAAATGGTGTATTTGTATTTAATAGCTTGAATGGATATTTCTTCAAGGAATTTATCCAGTTACATTTTAAACTCATTTAAACTTACATCATGCTAAAAATAGCTCCATAGCTGTGCCTCACATAAGGACCTCCTTGTTGGCTTCTGCACTGCCATATACATTTTACATTATGTCCTCCAGCTTTTGCTTTGGGAGATTCATCGATCTCTGTTCACCTACTCCATCCAACTTGTTTTATAAATTTGCATCAAATTTTTCTTTCCTGAGCTGAAAAATCATAGTCTAAATAGACTGGTTCCTCTATGGAAACTAGTTTTTCTCCCTTTGACTGTCATTTTTGTCCTCCTTGATGTGTTTTTCTTTCTACTATGTTCTTTTTTAGACAGGGGCTGGATTTAAATAGTGTCAGCATGATGTGTCTTAGTTTTGCTCTCTCCTCTTTTGCTGGCATTCGCCTTGCTGCCTGAGCACTTGCACTTCTGAGCACTGAGATGGTGTTTACAGAATTACCTATTCTGACCTTGGGATCTTATTCCTAAGGTGTAAGGCTGAGTTTAGGGGCCATCATTATACACAGGACAGTTTCTCATGTGAATTTTGTATTTTTCTACATTGGATTTCATCTGCTTTTCTATCACCTAGATGCTGGTAACCTACCTTCACTGTGAGAACTGATAATTTGTTCTTATCCTTCTGTTCTGCCTTTCAACCAACCATATATCCATGTGAAGAGCTTCCCTCTTTTCCCTCTTACTCCACAACAGCTTAGTTTCTTTAAGCATCTCTAACAGATGATACTGCTGAGTGCCTGTGGGCACAAACTTTCCAGTTAAGCTCTGTCAACTGAACTCCTCTTTTTCACATGCTTGTTATCTCCTTCAAAAAACCTCACTACAGCTGTGAAGTACTATTTTCCTTTGCAAAAGCTGAGCTGGACTTCTCCAGTATATCCTATTTGTCCAGGTGTCACCTAAAGCTATTTCTTTACATATACATTTTGCCTGGTATAAGCATTTTCCCCAGAACATTTTGAAAAATTGGTGCCATATTTGCCACCTTCTAGTTTTCTGATGCCAAGATCAGTTGCAGCCAAAAGCTTCACACTGTAGTTAGCGGTTTAGCTGAATCAAGATAAAAGTAGAGAAAAATATAGATTTTTTTTTTTTCTTTACTGTAAAAGAGTTTAGTTTTGCAAGATTCTGAATGACCTGTCTTTTTGTTTGCTGCTAATAGCTTTTAGTGATTACCTGCTAGTTTATCTTTTCTACATTTTGACAAATATTGTGATAAATGACTCTTGGTCAGTGAGAGAGTAGAAAAGTTGACCTGTCCTGAGAACACTGGAAAACCTGAAATGAAATAATGAATGCAAGAAAGGAACAGTAAACCAGAGAGAAAGTTAAATAAAAACTAGCATAAAATAAACAACTGGGAAACAGACAAAATAAAGCACTCAATTTTATTTGTAATTATTCCAAACACTTCCATTTCAGAGCAGTCACTCTTCTTGGTGAAAACACAACTTTGCCATAAATGTTTCTACCACTATTAGAACTGAGCTGGTAAGAAAGCAGCGTGCTCAGCACTATCTGTTACTCATCAGGGATCTTGTGTATTTAAACTGAGGTAGGACTGTGCTACAGAGGCTGGAAACATTAAATAACATGCAAGTTTGTGTTTCCTTGTGAACATAATTGCCTGACCTCTACAGCAGATGCAATTTGCCAAGATTCTCCTAACAAAGGCAGTGACCTTAGTTTACTACCTCATATGAATGTATTCAAGCTTTGGCACCAGCATATACAGCATTTGCTTTCTTTCCTCTGTAGTTTTGCCTATTGTTTAATTCATTCTGTTTACTTGAGCCCTAAATGAACCATCACAAACTACCTGCTCCACCACACGTGTTGATTTTGATTAGGCTAATCCTAAATTACAGCTCCTTATTTTAAGAAGTTTTGTCAGTGTGCAGTCCTGCAGAGTGTTGTTTATGAAGTAAGGCTGTTACAAGGTCAGAGGACTAGCAGCCCCATGGGACAGTAAATAGCATTGCAGACCATGTACTGTTAATTATTTAACATGTCTTCAGATGAGTGATTTGAACTATCTGTCTCATCTTTCACATCTAAATTCTGAAGATGACTCAAAAGCTTTTATGGCCTAAATCATCCAGGGTAATTTACCTCTGAAAATTGATACAGTAAAGAAACAGGAAAAGAAGCTGGGTTTCTTACATATTTGAGTCATTGTCCCTTTGTATTCCCTTTTCATACCAACCACGATGCACCTGACTCCTTCTCCTATGTCCTATAACATCCTCACTAGGCAAAAGATCTCAGATGCCAACAGGGTCAATTTGTAACTGTGCCAATCTCTGCTAAACACATACTGCTGGGTTCAACCAGCATCTCCCTTGTCTGTGCCCCAGGCTAGCTGTTCTCCTCTTCCCAGATGCTAGTTTTCATGCCATGTGTAAGAGCCTTGTTTCTCTGAAAACTCCTGCCACTCTGTCAGATCTGACTGGAATTGGCTCAGGGCTGGCAGGACAAGGAGGGAAATGCAAAGACCCTAAGCAACCAAAACTTGAATGGCATAGTGCTCTTCCATGCTTACTGGCTTTGGAATTCAAATGTCCTCTGTGCTAATCAGTCATCCAGGAACATGCTCTTTTAAGATAATCATCATAAAAAGTAGATCATAACTTGGGTGCAACCTGCAAAGTTTCACTGATGACAAATTACTTCATTTATGAGCTTCCCCTTAAAAATTTAGGGCAGTGAAGATCTTGCTTCACAGCACAGAGAAACAAACTCTCTGGGGCCTGCCATCCTTTATTCCTTAGCTTCATTCATCCTTCCTTTCTTCTTTAGTTCTCCAGGATCTCACTGCAGATCAATTCCTTTAGTATCTTCTGCTCTTCAGTATTCCTCCAACTTAATCATACAGTTACTCTCCTCTTCCTTGTTCTCTCAGGTGGGTACATTCCTTCTTTTTCCATGTTCTTTATATTATTCCTTTCCTTCCTTGCCCAACCTACCCAACACCTTCTCTTTTCTCTCTATCTGGTTTTCTACCCGTCTTGTTGCCTTCTCATCCTGCTTCATGATGTATTTTTTATTCTCCATTCCCTGTTACTCTTTGCTATCTTTTACTTGAATTGCACCATGCCTACATGAACCCCCTGCATTCTAAAATTCAAGTCAACCATATTGGTCGGAAAAGGAAGTGGAAGCAAGCAGAACTGCTTGAGTGGGCACCTTGTAACTCAGCCTCAGATCTTCCAGAGGAGTTTAGACAGCTGTTCAACTCTGACACTTAATCCCCATTAATTTTGAATGGGATTTAGGGACCTAAATCCCTCTGAGTCTCTGGTCCCTGGTCAGCAATGTTATCCATCCCACATCACTTCTTATCAAGAGCCACCATTGCGGTCTCACAGTACTTAAGGTATTAATGACAGAAGTGGTCAGTGTATGTGGCCACTTTTTGCTGTGCTCATGTCACCTGCTTCCTAATTAAATTGCAGTCTTGCTGTTTGGCAGGAATGTATTTATGCCTGAAACAGGGATAAAAAGCAGGTAGTGGAAGAGACAGTAACATCACAGTGGTAATGTAGAACTGCCATTTACTGGATGGCCCAACTTCACCAGATTCTCAGCAGAGTTAAGTCTCTGCACACATCATTCTCCCTTTTGCTCTCTCCATCACTTCAACAAGGAGAACTGAAGGAAACTGTGAGTAGGAAGACAGATTTTCCAGTCCCCTTTGTAGGAATGACCCACTTAGCAGATGATACAATCAGGGTATTTACTCTTTCTTTGCTGTTTCCAGTAAGGAATGCTCAAAAGCAAAATGTCCATTCACTGAGATGCCCAGTGTCCAAATCAGCATGCACAGAGGAGCTAATCTTGTTCTCAACACTCTTATTTGTTCAGGTGCAAAGCTAGTGCCTGCAGCAGCTACCAACATAAGTAGAGATGTAGGGGCCTTAAAAAAAAAAAAACTAAAAAACCCCAAAACAATAAATAAATAAATATATAAGGCCATTTCAAATAAGCCATAGTGACCCCAAGCAAGTTTCAAGGAAATTAATTGTGGAACAACACAGTGTACGATTTTGGCCTCCTAAAATGGAACATATTCCTTACAAAATGGGCATGCTGTGAAGCTCTCTGACATTTCCAAGTGAAACAATAGGACCACTAGAATGGAAAGTCTGCAGGAACGGCAGACAAGGAGAGGAAGTTTAGGTTGAACAAAGGCTTTGTTCATTTTTACAGCCCCTAGAGGAAGAGCAGTGCTGTACAGAAGTTGTTAATGATGGGCTTGATTGGACAGCCAAACCCAGTGCCAAGATCTAAATGTATTTTTACTTCAAACTCCTTCCCAGCTGTACAGACACCCTGCAGAATTTCTAGCTGGTGTGAACCCCGTGGGCTTCTTGGACCAGCAAAAAAAAAAACAAAACATGGGTGGGGGGCAATCCTATCTGTTGGTTGCAGACTGCTTTGATAAATGCAGTTCACTTGCATGAAATAGCAAATCATTAAGCTTTGTCTGACAAGCTGCAAGTTGACCTAAACTCCTGTGTTGTAGAAAGGAACTGTGCTGTGCTGAGGGCTTGCTCAGGTAACTATGGTAACTCTGCTTCTCTGTTAGGCTTTGAACGAAGTGTTCTTAAGTGAAAACAGCTTCAACCTACCATCGCTGTTTAATAAATAATCTGCCAGCAGAGGAGAATTCAGGTTGGGAGAAGCTGTGCTTCCTTTCAACTAAGCTGGAAAATGCAAAAGTAAAATTCAGCAAAGCCGTATGCAGAATTTCCATGAGATTACTTCGTTCCTTTGGCATGTAAACAAATCCCTCACACACACCCTGGGGCTGAGCTCAGCAGAGGGGGCTGGGGCTGGGGCACCCACTCCTCACTGATCCTGTCCCAGCAGGTAAATGCAGAACCGGAGCTCAAAGTGCTTCTCTTGCTTGTGATCTCTCTGTTGTACTTGAAGTAATTTCTAAGCTGTAAGTCATCATTTTAGATCTACATGAGCAAAATGAGAAGTTTCATTGTGTTAGGCGGGGAGGGAAGGAAAAGGAGATAAAACTTTTAAAATTTGTCATTCGGAACTGGCAGGGTGAGATTCAACCTGCGTTGCTCTGTGATATGTCAAAGTGCATTGGGGTCAGAAAATAACACAGCACAATTCCTCAGTGGGAATGATGTTTACAGGCTTTTCTTTTACAAGTTCTGATTCTGCCAAGGACATTACATGAGGACTTACAATTTGTTCTTTATAACTAAGAGATGTTTTGAATTGTAGCCAGGCAGTCTGGGCCAGGTTCTTCTTTTAGGCTCTGATGACGGGCCTTGGGGCCCAGTATGAGTTTTCTGTTGACTTCAGTGGGAATTAGTTTATTTGGGCATCTCACAGGCATAAGGGTGGGCCACCTTGGTCAAAGTTGGCCCCATTTGTCCTGCTTCTTTCTGCAGTAGGGTGAAGGAGGGATAACCAAAGCCATGCAGCTTTGCCCTGCTGCTCAAGCTTGCCCGTGTATTTTGAAGTCTGAAGCATCTCTTGCAGCATCTTTTGTACATGACCTTCATGAGATAGGATGGCCATCACAATGCATCCAGAAGTGTTGTCAGATGAATAGAAAGAAAGTTTCTGGGGCCAGCTGAGCATCTTCCACCAAGAGAGAACAAGTCATACAGATAACCACCAAGATCTTACGTATCTGCACATTTAAGCAATTCAAAACCTGCCTTCAGCACAGTGTCCTGAGCAGCGAGGAGAGCTCCCACTCAATGCTCTCTGCAAGGCAAGCTAAGGCACTGAGGGCCACAGTGTGCCCTTTCTTCTCTCCCTGCCCTCTCTCTCTGTGATCCCATCCAAGTTTGCCTGCCAATATCCACTGATCTCTGCCAGCATAAACAGTGGCAGAGGGCCACAGGGGCTGCAATTCCACTTATGAGGAGAGGAACAGTAAGAGATCAGTTTGGTCCAGAAAGCATATGGATGTGGCCAAAATGGAGGAGTGACCAAAGCAAAGAGAAGACCTATAGAAATAGCCCCTTCAAAATACTGCCAAACCTGACTGTAGGGTCACCTCTGCCTTCCCTAACTCCTCAGCTTGGGTAAAGGACAACAGTTTGAATCCTCTGAATGTGGTGCCACAGAGTCCATCTTCATCAAGGAGATTCATCTGCCCCAGCTGTGTCCATCTGCTGTCAAGATATTGAATCTATTAGGATTGGTAGGACTGCCCTGTATGGGACAAGATGCAGATGAGATGTATAAAACAGGATTTATTGTAAATAACAAAGGATCTTATTACTTGTTGATAGGCCTTATAGTAGATCTAGAGCAATGATTAGAATTATATCTATAGGCAATACGATAATACAATGACTACAATTTTTGTACAGAGCCTAAAGACTTAAAGCTAAGAATTCATACATAGGGGGTTGATGGTTCTTACCCTTCAATGGCTGCTGCTGGGGCTCCCTTTTCCTCCTCAACAGGAGCAATCACTTGAGCAGGTCTCCCAGCTGGAGGAAGAAGGTCCAGCACAACTTCTAGGGAAAGTATACAGGATTCTCAGAAATCAAAAGATGGGACTAGACTTATATAGAACAAAATGATTGACTGCTGTCATTTAACTACGTAGCGATACCTCCAAAATCTTGTGTTGAAGGACAAAAAGGAAACAAAGGAAAAGCCAAGGAATCCTTTTCCCTCATTATACAAATTCTTACATTTATCTGTCTGTTTGTGTTTGTCTTCCTAGCTGAAGCCCAACTGGGCTCTGTATTTTTCAGCACAGGAGAGCAGCTGGCACCACAGATACCAACTTGGCCTTCTGTTAGTACTTCCAAGATTGTTACCAGTTCAGAGTCTGCTATGGCCTTCCCCTTCTGTGGAAGGTTTCCAACTCCAGGCTAAAGACAGTGAAGCTGAGACAAAGACAGTGAATCTGAGAGACAAAGGAAACTGAGGTAGGCCCACTGAGGCAGAGCATCCTGTTACAAGGACCCAGTCAACATCCCAGGGCAAGCCAGGAAGGACATCAGGGGCAATGCCAGGGCAAGTGAGATTGCTGAGGAAATTAAAGGATATCAACATTTGGGCAAAGTCTACCTTCATAGGTGAGATAGTTTCCACTCTTGATTAAAAAAAGAGGGAGAGAGGTTCAGAGACAGCATCCTAATGTTTAAATGACTTAAAGGGAAACTTTTGCTTCAGGGTAGCTGTGGGTAGCAGAACAGTCACAGACCTGACAACACAGGCTAAACAGAGAGAAAACAAGGATGGGTTTTTTTTTCTCTTTTTTTCTTATTTTTCTTTTTTTTTTGGATAAGCATTCACTTTGGCCTCAGCCTGAAATAGCTTTGAAACCTTCATATACATGTTCTTAATAAAGAAAAAAAAAAGTCCACTGCAGGACATTTGTAATCCTTCTGATTTAGATGTTTTAATAATGTGCGAGTTTGTCTTGGAAGATAGTGGCTGATCTGGAATTAAAACTATGGCTCTGCCATTCTGAGACCCCAGACAGATGACTTAAATATAATAGTACAATACAGGTATGTGTGTGTATACATACACACACACACACACACATGCATTCATATATATATGCATGTGCTATATAAATACATCTCTAAATAATCATAAACTCTATTGAAAGATTATTTCAGCATAAATGAAGTTGTGGACAACACCTGATTGGCTCAAACACTGCAGAGTGGTGTCCTGTAATATATTCATTTCCTGTTCTAGTGTGGTTAATTGGGTATTTCAATTTTGTTGCCACAGTCAATAGCACTTTCAGTTGAGTGTCTTAAGTGTGTATTTAATTTACTGTCGATTTAATAAGCCAGTGGTTGTGTGTTAAAGCTGTTAACCATCTGGATGGGCTGCAGAGCCCATCTCTTCTCATGGGTAGCTGGGGCCTGGTCCAACACACACTGATGTCTACAACAGTCTTTCTGTTGAATTCAGGAGCTGTAGACCTGGACTCCTTGGGGAGCAAGGAGGTGGGCAGATGCCTTTGGCTGTGGGCTTCCTGGCTGGGGTATGTGAGGGAGGTTATTTTAAGGTGCCATTTCTCTTCTGTAGGCAATTTCATAGAGCAGTAATGGCAGGAAGAGCAACCCATGACTCAGGGCTTGGTAATTATGAACTATGAGACTGATCCTTCTGGGTTAGGATTTCAAGTGAAACTTCTAGAGGCTTCTCACAGCCTGAGTAAGGAGGCCACAAGCTGGGTCATACGTAGGACAAATTAAAGCAAACACAACAATTTGACAAGCCTCATTCAACCAAGAGATCTGTTTAACCCCTGACACAAGGTCTGGCAGAGCTGTTCATCCTCCCTCCATCTCCCATGAGTCTCTAGCTCATGCTGTGGGTCAGGAGCTGTGCAGGTTTTGTGATCACTAATGCATCAGGGAGCAAAAAGGGGGAACCAGCATTGTCTCTTCTGATTTCAAGGGCTCCCTCAAACGGGAGCATGATTTGTTTAGGTGAAGGGTGATACAGCATTAGTGCTGTGATTACAGGGTCTGGCCTTTATCACCTGTGGACCTACCCATCCTATCTTTCTACACACTCCTATGTTCTAAGCAGGCTTTGGAAAAAAGGTAAAATAACACCATATCAGATGCTTTAGAGGCATGCTGTGCCTAAAGATGATGACAGGTACTTGAGGAGATTTCCCAAAACACCTGAGTCAAGGCTGGCCAAACATGACATGTGGCAGTATCTTCACAATATAGACCCCATGTGTTGGATGGATGAGAAGATCTGGATAAACAAGAGGGGGTTTTAGGCAGAGGATGAGTAACCAGGTTCTTCAGCTTTGCTGTGAGACAAGCAGGAGGATGGTGTTTTGGGGGATCCTAGAGTAGCCTATGGGTGCAGGCCATGGGGATCCCACTGCTTGCCTCTTACTCCAGTCAATGTTGAGTTTAACCATCAACTCCCAGTCACATAAGGCCAGTTACATGATGTTGCCCAGACCAGGGGGCCATAGCTGGCTGGCTGCTGAGCTGCACACCATGTGGGAAGCACAGGTTCTTCAGGGCTGCATACTCCCATGCCCCCCAGGCTTGAAGCCAGGCTGCATTTAAAAATGAGGAGCAGAAGCATTCTCAGGAACTGGACTCCAGCACATGAACTCAAGCAAAGGAAAATTCCTCTGCTGCAGAAAGTAGGCAAAAGGCAACTGGAGATGAATGGGCTGCCTGACAGTTGGCAGCCATGCAGACTGTCTGCCATAGATGGTAATATAGGCATTGCAACTATTATGGCATCTAGAGTCAAAAAAGCAATAAAAAGCTTTAACCTATGCTATCCAGCAAAACAAACAGTGGCTTCAGATGCTGTTGGTGGAGAGAAGTCTTTGCAATGCTCATGACAGGTCTAGAAAGGTCTGCTGAGCTGTGTTGAGGATTTAGGGCTAGGAATGCCTTGGTTCATGCTTTATTTGTACTAGTTACACAGCCAGTTTGAAAAAATCATATTACTGCTGTTATTATAATGATATTGCTATCATTACTGTTATTTTCTTAACACACCAAGGGAGCCAGGACAGCCGTGCTCTATTTCTTACGTGAATGCAAACAGCGTTGAGATTCTTGTGGAGATCAGACACCAGACACATTCCTACATTCTTGTCTGATGTTCAATATTTTTCCATGAGTCAAGGAGAACAAGAATGGGCATATTGTGTAAATGCAAAACTCTGCCTTTTTAAACTGACACCATGAATTTCAGCCCTGCCTCTTTGTCTCTCTCCTACGAGCAGGGGCTTTTCAGCCTGACAGATTTTGTTACTTACTGTCATAGAAAACAGAGGGAGGGAAGAGTCAGCCCTTGTTAATTCATTGTCCCAGCTACCTAGCAGTGCTGTATCCTTAAGGACTGCTGGGTTTTTTTGGTCTTCTGAGATGGTGAAGAGCTGTAGCTTTCCTGCCAGCTCCATTGTGTTCCCTTATTGAAAGCCTGCAACACTAGAGGCACTTAAAAAAGAAGTGAGGAGTCTGTTGCAATAGACATCCAACAAGAGTTCCTGCTGCAGTCTGCACTTCCAGTAAACACTTTGTTCATAATCCAGATTTCAGGCTTCAGGGCTGGTTGTTAATAAAAAACTGATACAGGTCAGTGTAGCCGCATCTGTTTACAGCAACAGGAAATTTGGCTCACTGCTCCATCAGGCTTCAGTACAGATTGACAGAGCAGGATATATGCAGATGAATATCAGCATATATGATGGGGTCTCTGGAATTTTAATTACATTTTGGGAATGTGGCAAAACAGTTTGCCACCTCTGTTTTTGAAAGTGCATGTGAAAGGTGCCTGACTGATGACCTGAAGACTTAATTCATCTGTGCCTGTCGGAGCAACAACTGCTCTGGAGACTGCTCACATTTGGTCCATGTCCAAGACTTCATGGGCTGCCTTTCAAAAGGTTCCCTTAAGTACAGACCACCGTAGACAGAAGCCTGTGTGCAAACAAAGAGGCTTTTCCAAACAGAGATCTCTTGGAATTTTTGTAGATATTTTAATAGGCTATAAAATACATATTCCCACACAATAAATGAGGATAAGTACATATCTACCAAAGTAAGTCTGGCCTAAGTAATATACAAGTGAAGTTTCACTGAAGTGCTTAGATAACCCTGACTTTTTGGTCAGTCTTTCTGAGAGTGGAAAGTTGGTGAATGCCCTGTAAGCACATTTGACCCAGAGCTTCCTAGCTAAGGTTTATGAAAGAAGGGGGAGCATACGAAGGGTGTAAGGAACTAATTAGCACCAAGAATGATGTCCACCAGTCTGCTCCTCCAGAGTTTCATATACAGCAGTTCACAGTGCAGCCCTTCCACTGTAATGACTTCTGTCACCATTAACTGGTGCTGTAGAGGTGAAAGTTTGTACATTTAGTTATCAAAATGGAACATTATTTTTTTATGCAGTCTAGTATTTTCTAAACTATATTGGGATCTATTTTGACACCTAGATAGATGTCTGCTTTTCAGAGGTGCTGAATGACCATCTTTTTTGGAATTTATCTGTTAAATGGGGCTTGTTATTAGTGTGTTTGACAGTATCTAAATGCATGAAGATTATTTCTCAGAAAAATACATAAAGTCCTTTCATTGGAACCTTATAATTAAGGATGCAGAGACAACGTCTAGCAAAGTCCATCTAAAGAGCTGGATATCTCAAACGACTTCAGATCAGGATTGAGGAAAAGAATCATTTAGCAACTCAGATTCATCTGATGCAGAATCAACTTCTTTGGTAATCTCTTTCATTGTCTATGTCATTTAAAATCTACTGGTCTGCTGCTTTCTCTGAAGAGATCTGCATAGAGAGACTGACATTTCTCAAGTGCATTGTCAGTTGTGGCTTTCATCTCCTCTTCCTCCCTCATCATATATATCATCAACTAGGAGACAACTCAAATTTTTATGTTTCTTCCATTCACTCTGTATTCAAAGTTTTCCAGTTACATACCAGATCTGTCTTAAAAGTGTACAACGAAAGGATGAGAAGCAAGGAACACAAATTGCTAACTATATGTAAGGAAAAAAAGGGGAGCGGGTTTGGGGCCCAGAGAGAGTATGAAATCTTCATCCTTGGAGGTATTCAGTGCTTGCCTGGACAGTGTCCTGAGCAACCTGATGTAACTTTGAAGGCATCTCAGTTTTCACCAGGACCTGAACCACATGGTGCCCAGACATCCATTCACAGCTACATCGTTTTATGATCAAAAGGTCCTGTAAGCAACTCTCCACTAAGGCCCTCGCCACAAAACTTTTATTTTCTTTCTGTGGTAAATGGACAAGTAGCAAAATAAGTCTTTTTCCACTGTGTAAATGGTCTGCAGAAATGGAATGAAAACACCTAGCTATGGAGCTATCCAACTGTAAAGGGTTTCCACTGTATGACTCTTGCTGGAGACCGACTCCAGGTGCCTGGTCTTCCTGATCTGCATCCACAGAGCAGCAGAATTGTTCTGCTGTCCTGGTGTATACTCAAGGTGGAGGCTACAAAAGTGATAAAGGACAGATGCAGTAAAGCTCTGTTTCAGTTGAGGGATCCTTAGGGTCCCTGGCTGAGCCATTTTCACTGTGTAGCCAAAGGAATGCTGGTTTTTGTGATGATTGTGGTACCCATGTGTAGTTGTGCAGGTGTGTGTCTCCCTGTCACAATGTGTTGACGAAGGAGATGCTGTTCCACTCAGTCATTGCCAGAGTATTTTTGTCATTTTGAATTTTCAAAGCCGGGGGTAACAATTTCCTCTAGAAACAGATCCGAGGCTTGTGTGGAAGAAAAGATTACTTTGAGAATAACTATTTCCTTTGAGAGGTCTAGAACTGCTCATTTTTCAGTGCTGTTTCTATTTGTATGAATTCACTCAACAAGTGCTTGGTGCACATAGAAACTAAGGCATGTGGGAAGCATCAAGTCTAATCCACTTCTGTCCCATTCACTGAAAACTATCATTGTGGCCAGAAATACCTGAAAGCATTGTGGGCACCCTTCATGGTTTACCACCACAGGAGATGTAATGTGTAGCTGGGGGATGGGGATGGGTTCCTGTCCAGAACTACCAGGAGCAGCTTCATCAGCTGCTTAGCATCCAACTGTGTGTCTGTCATGAGACTCAGTGATGAGTCTAGGACCAATGATCTCCTTGAGGAAAGCCATGGTCACTGTAACAGCATGCAGTACAAAGGCTCCTAGGGGACTGGATGGCTGCAGAGTCATGAACGTCTGCAGCAAGGGTTTCCCCTCAGCCAGTGGCATTGCTGCTACAAACCACAAACCACAGTGTGTGCTCAGCAGCAGGACTTTGCCTCAGAGGGGTAGGACAAAAGACATGAAAGGCTGCAGTGTGCAAGCAGCCTCACCTCAACACCGGGGAGGTTTGCATGTCCTGCCTTGGCCCTGTCTCCTTGAACCTCTCCTCAGTGCATCTGAGGGTGCCAAGGTCACTGCCATTGAGCCTGTGTCCCACAGACAGGCCGAGGCATGGCTCTCACATTTTCTTTACCTCTTTTATCTGTTCCCTGCACCAGGTTTTATGATAACATTATCTTCCTACCTATTCAGTGGCCAGGGTAACATTTGTTCAGCGTTGCCCAGGGAAGTTGTGGCTGTCCCCTCCCTGAAAGTGTTCAGTGCCAGGTTGGATGGGGCTTTGAATAATTCTATGATTCTGTACATTTTAAACCATATGATGATGATGGCATCTGGTGCAGAACCAACAGCTCTTGAGACACATGAACCTTATTGCAATGTCAGGTCTTTTTTCCAAAGCAAATATTTTGCAAAAGTAAAGCTTTTGCTACATGCTTTGTGCTGTCAAATATTTTCTTTTCTAATCAGAGAGAAAAAGAAAGTCAGCAAACTTACTTTCTTCTGAGACTTCTCCATGAATTTCACTCATCTACTTCTTTAAACGTCTTTCACTCATCCTCTCTACTTTGTTTGTCATTTTTCACATTCTCTTTCAGAATGATCTTTAAAGCTTTTCAGTACGTTAAAAGTGTTTGGGTTGGGCTTTTTTTTTGCTTGCAGGTGCCTTTTTCATACCTTGAACAGCTCCTGGTCCCCTCTATCTACACTGACCTTTCCCAGCTCCTGGAGCATTCCATTCCTTCCTTGGTGGTTACTTTTTTCCAAGTCTTTCCATTCACTGTCTCTGGACATTTGCCTGGGTCTGGATTCTTGCAGCCTTGTAATAAAATGTCATCAAGATAGTAGTCAGAAGAAAACCAAATAATGCAAAATTACCTGAATGGCAACATGTGATAGTCCAAGAAAATAAGGCATTTGGGGTTCCTACAAGCTGATAATGATCATCAATTGTCTCAGACCAATTTTTACTATTTATTCATGTTCTGTCATTCTATTTGTGTTTTTTAGGCTAACACTGCAACTTGGCAGTACAGTGAGTATCAAAATTTAAGGTAGTGGTCGAATGGCTCAGATTTTTACAGTTTTCTTCCAGACTTCTAAAATGTTGGAAATACAGGAGTTGTGAAACAGGGTCAGACTGGTATCTTTTCTAAACCCTTGTGACATCTCATCAATAGCAATGACAAATATCAGAGGAAGGTACACAGTCATCTTCATATGCCTGTAAAAACCACCACTCCTCCACCTCACCTCTTCATTCCCTTCCCACTGACAGCTGCAGCCAGTCTTGATGAGCCACAGACTGGTTTGGACATTGATATTTAATGTTTCACATCCCCATCTTAATATTTTATTGTAACCTTTCATAAGTCAGCATCTTCCCATTTCCAAACAAATGCCCAGTCCCTCTTTAAGTGTTGCTGACCTCTGGATCTGGATCCTCATTGGAAAAAAATGTTTATCGTTTCACTGGTATTGAATTTGCTGCTGTTCAAGTTTTTTATGGTCAAACTCTTGGTTTGCTAAGGTCAAAACACTTGGCCTGTTCTGACACTGCATATTTAAGCTGAAGGTTTTGAAAATGGCTATTTAAGTACTGCTTTTACCCAGTGTCCTTCCTAATGGGCTGAATGAGCTTGATGAGGAGAGACTGGGAGAAGTGTCCATACAGGTCAAACCCAGCCATCATCCAAGGGAATGCAGCAACCTTGCTAGAGGTGTTCTCTTACCGTAGGCCTGGATAGCCTAAAGATCACTTTGCCACTGAAGTTTTTGGCAGAGGATCAGGACTCCTTCCTTCTAACAAGAAGCCATTTTACCAGTTGCTCATGGAGTGTACTTGTCAACACAGTGATGGAAGGCAGTTCTCTTTGTTCTGGCTCATGAGGTCTGATGCTGGAAGCACAACTGGTAATATGCTGAAGGGATCTTTTTTTTTCCAATGATAAGTGATGATTATATCTCCTGTGAACTCTAACTTACCCAGCAGAAGACTTCAAGGCCAAATAGCTGGCATGAGTGTCCTGTGTGATGCATTTTTTTGCAGGAAGAGTGAAACAGTCTAAAGTATTTCTTTATTTTTCAAGGCTGGATAGGTGATTGCTGTCTGCCTTCATTGCATGAACTTTTGATACAGAGTGTGGCATAGGAGATGGGTGTGTAGACAGGTAAGAAAAGCCCATGTGTGGGCATGGATATATACTCTAACAAAGCCACAAAGCCTTGCACACCCATTTTGGAAGTGATGCTAGGCAGAAAATCAGGATCAGAGACTGCTCTCAACAGTCTTCCCTTAGGTGAGATCTGCCTATGGTATTGGTCTCTGAAAGGCAAATCAAACAGCAGCAGACACATTTTTAAGGATTAGGAGCTTCCTGTGCAAGACAGTATGTGTTTTTAATACTTTAAGCTGACTTATGAAACTGATAAACAATGTGGAGGGTGGTGTTGGATGACCTCTTTTACATGCCTGATCATCCTGTCAACATTTATAATGCATTTCATATTTCCTTCTCATCAGGATAGGATCAGTTAATCAGTCGCATTTCTCAAAGCTCAGGTTGCATTATTCTTTGTTCCACACTTCATGGTAATAAAAGTTGACGTAAATTTCTGTATATTTCACACAAAGTGATTGTTAATTTATTCATGTTTGAAAAGAAAGAAGGGAAGAAGGAAAGGAAGAAAGGAAGAAAAGGAAAGATAGAAAAGAAAGAAAAGAAAGACAAGACTCCTCCAGAAGACAAATACTCAGCTTGCAGGATAAGAAACACAGATCTTCCATGCCTATTTGTTTTGTACACAGTAATGACTGCTACATTCTGATTAGCAATCTTGACCTAGTTAAAGTGCTATTGTTTCTCTGTGTTCACATTGTTCTGTGGCTAGACATGATATTTTATAATCCATCAGATGTAAAATCTGCATAAAAAATATAATCATTGTGCTTCAGCAACTTGGACCAAAGCCCTGATGTTATATTTCTAGGCAGTACACTGTGAATAATATGGTTGCCTTTTTAAGTTGATATGTTCAGTTGGCAAGATGTGTCATTTTTCCATAAGCAAAGGTAAATTGTGGCATTTCTAACACACTGATTACTATTCCAGACTTGTTCCCAGCTAATGAGAATTAAGTGGATAGTTGTCAGCCAAGTAACAGCCTGATTTGTTATTATAAATTCAGTTCTAGTGGCACTTATTACATGAAACAAGGAGTAAAACTTGTGTTCCCTCTCAGTCAGCATTATTATTGACAGTGGTGCTTATGACTAAGGATCAGCCAGAGCTAGGGCAGCACTGCAAGAGACCCTGTGTAGACATGGAGTCTTTTTCCAAAGAGCTTGTGACCAGAAAACAAGGTTGTGTGACCAGAAGACAAGGGGAAATGGTTTAAAACTTGGAGAGATTCAGGTTGGACATTAGGAAAAATTCTTTCATGTCGTGAGACACAGGCACAGGTTGCCCAGGGAAGTCGTGGCTGCCCCCTCCCTGGAAGTGTTTGAGGCCAGGTTGGATGGGGTCGTGAGCAACCTGGTCTGGTGGGAGATGTCCCTGCCCTCCACTGTTAGTGTCCCTGAGCAGTTTGTCCAGGAACAGCACTGTGCTGCCTTGCCAATCTGTTCTCCAGAGGCTTAGCCCATGAGGTTTGAGCTTCAGAAAATCGATGCCTGCAGCAGCAGCTGGCTGTAGGTGGGTGAAGGCAGACTGACTCACCAGAGCCCTCACAGCCAGAGGGCTTACAAGAACCCAGGCTGCCAGGAACTGCATCCTCTCTGTGATGGTTCACACAGTGCTGCCCACATGTCTGTGGGATGGAGCTGAGCATGGAGTGCTTCCTCCTCTCCCTCTTACTGCCATGTCACTCCTTTCCCATCACAGAGCCTTTCAGTATGATGAAGCTCAAGCAGTCTGAGATGTGTAACCATGAGCCCCTTTGATCTGAGAAGTGTGCCCATGTGCTACAGGAACTTCTGCGCTACATTCAGTGACCCAAATCAATCCTGGCTTGCAAATCGGAAGAGATAGAGCTTGATAAGTGGCAAGATCTTCTTCTACCCTCTGAAGAGCTTGTACTTGCTTGGGAAAAAAGACCTGAGCTTCTGACTTTCAGTCAGTAGTTGAGAAATGTGATAGCTAGAAACCAGAAAACATTTGGGTAGTTGAATCCTGGTCTGCTCTCCTCAGAAAACAGCAGGAGTAACACCAGGGGAGGAGTGCCCCATAGAAGGCCATGTTCAGATGGCAAGACAGAGGCTTGTGATGGACACTGCATCTCACTGAACAAACACAGACCAATTCCCCAAGAACTTCCCTGGCACACAATGAACTGGTAACAGCTTGATGCAAGGAGGACAAGGGGGCTTCATCCCTGGGGGCTGCTCCCATACTTCCCCAATGCCTCGCCCCCCCCATTCCAAACTCATAGGGGATGTGAAATCAGGACCTTTCCAGCATCCTTAGGAAGTCCTCTGCACCTTTGCAGTTTCACTTGGTCTCATTTATGCTTTAAGGTGGGGACATCTATTAACCAAGGTGTTAGTGTTCAGAGGGCAGGGTCTGCAAGGTTTTGGGATGATGTGATAAGCCAGCACTTGTCACTTGTTTAGAAATGCATAATGCCCTTTTTGGTGGGCACTTCTGGACAGCAGATGTCATGAAACCACGAGTCCTCCACCCATGTTGAAGGAGGGGGGGCTTTGTTAATGAGTGTGCCTGGAGATTGTGGTCCTCTCCCTGGCTCTGCTGCTGACTGGTGGGTGCCACCAGGCAAACCACTTCGCAGCTCCCTGTATCCACCAGCAGCTGGTTCACAGGCAGGGGAGAAGCAGCTGCTATGCACAACCTGACACCTGCAGTTTTCATTGTATCAGAAACCCTGGTGCAGGTGCTCTAGAAATGTGAAGACATTTTAACCAGTTCTCTCTGCTTCCAAATGTCAAGCAAAAGCAAAATTAACTCAGAAAGGCATGCTAACTACATTAAGCTTACACCTGTGCAGAGGATATGTTATCCATTACCTGTTCAGCCTTTTTATCAGCAGCACATCTGAAAGCAAAACATGCTGCCACATCATGTATTCTGGTGACCTGGGGATTTCCCTATTTCTCAGGAAGATGAATTTGAGGGCACAAGAATGATTTCTAATAAACACACTGACAGCAAAGATGATGGTAAAAGGAAGTGCAGCTTACAGGTTGTTTTGTTTTGCTTTGTCAATTTTTTTTGCAAAGGAAAGTACAGTGAGTCATGTGTTGGAAGGAACAAACTAACCAAAGACAGTCTGTGCTCTTTGCAAGTGACCACTCAAAAGTCCCCTGTCCCCAGAGGGACACCCAATGACAATGAGTTACTCTTGAAGGCACAAGGTCTGTGTACTTGTACAACTAGGCACCAGCATGTCTGTCCGTATGAAATGAAAGCAGGAATCTGTGATACAAAACTAAGCTGGAAACTTCACTTGTGATATGAGAGAAATTACAGTCTTTATTTTTAAGGGGTAAACTCAGTGACCTTCTGATGCTGTGGAAGGATAGGTGGGTATGGAGGAAAAAGACATTTGCCAGTTGAGATCTTCCCAAGCAACTCACTGGTATTCACACCAGAATTAAAGTGTTCACACCTGGAGTTATATGTGAAAAGCTTTTGCCTATAGACAAGTCTGGAGTTGGGGGGGAATGGAGGCCACAACAGAGTATTACATGCCCACGGACTTCTGTACATGAACTGGTGTAGCACAAATAACATCACTGGAAGTTACTCTGAAGATTTTCTTCCTCAGATAGCTGCAAAATAAGAGTTCTCAGTGTTTCCTCTGGCCATCACATGTTCCCAAGGTATCACAGTTTGCAAGGGTGCTATTTTCTCAGTGGTACACACACGTATTTGTCAGATGACATTGTCTTGTTCCTCCGAGGCTGGTGCACTTCTGCCCAGGGGCAGAAAGGCAGAAGACCAGGCAAGTTTCCCTGCAGAGTTTCCTGACAGAGCTCAGAGCTGCAGCCTGTGTGCCCACGGGGTGAGGTCTGTGTGCACGGCAGCGCGTTCCCTCCCGGCATTCGCCTCCGGAGCGCAGAGCTGGAGAGATGTCAGCTGTGTGTCTTTAGAAGTCATCTGTTCTCTTAGGAACCAGGTTTCTATAATTCAGAGCAACTCTACTTGAGGTTATCTGCACTGAGTCCCAACTTTTCAGCTCGTGGGACTGCACCTTTGTTTTGTGTTCAGGGGGTGGGAGTTTGTGTGTGTTCGGCCACAGACAAGGAGTGAGATCAGAGGGAGGGGGCTGTGAACCTCTTTTCCTACAGCAGATGAAAGTATCACTGTAAATATCCAAGGAAAGGAAACAGAGTTACAGTTCTCAGGGCATGGTTGTGTGGACTGTGTTTCATATATAACAGATGTTTCAGGACATAAACAATTAGGGCTTAATGTATTAATATACATCTCTGGAAAATAATCCAGCAGTACATGATGGGCCAGACCCTTGGCTGACATAACCTGACGTGGCTCCAGTGGCTTCATTTTCAGTTTTGAACTAGTTAACATCTAAAATCTTTAATCATACACATCTCTGGCCAGTATAAATCTATATGAGATTTGGATGTCTAGAACTCTGTGCCATAAAAATGTCTCCTAGGACCTTTGACCTACAGCAGTCAAAACTATTTTTTTGGATTATACACCAAAATCTCAAGAATATAAATCCTGTAGCACTGGAGAGGCACAAGGGCAGATTTCATTACTACATTAGCCTCTGCTGTCTGAAAATGTTCTAGATCTGTCTAGTATAGTTAGATGGGAGCAAATCTGGAGCAGGTATGTTTGAGGCTTTGTCATCTACAGCTCTGGGCACCTGCCTCCACACACCCCCCATGGAAATGGGGATCTGTGATTAGGGGGAGGCAGCAGTGCTCGAAAAATCCTGGTGACTACAAGGACTCGAAGGGGTGGTGGCAGGAATGTATCTTACTTACAACATATTTTCCTACAGTTCTGCACAGTTTCATTGACTGAGAAAGCCCAGAGTAGCTTTCTGTACTAAGCAATGCTTACTTGACTGTTGACTTGCAAGATCCTTCTATTAATCAGACTAAAGTTTGTTTCTTCAGTGTCATCTAATTTTTTTTTTTGTCTCTGCTTCTTTCAGCTCCAAGGCTCCTTGAAGAGAAAGTTGGTGGTAAATCTGTCACCTGTCAACAACAAGAGGCCCAACGGTGTTTCAGAGAGCTCTTTCCTTGACATTAAGAGGTTAAGAGTGGGTGATAATATCTCAGTGGGACAAGGTGGACAACATGTTAACAATTGCCAAAGCCAGTCAATGTCAGGAACTATGTCTGTGGGGCAAGGATCACAAAGAAAGGCCAGCAGCCTAGCAAACAATGCCCATGCTAGTGGGAATGGCATGTTTAATATGACTTTGAGAGAGGTAAAGAAAGAACCAGGAGAAACCGTGTCCTGCAGCAAACACTTAGATGGCCAGGCATCCCATGAGAACATGTTCCCCAACAGATATGGAGAAGATTCGTGGGAACAAATGATGGATCTGGAGCTTCAGGAGCTATTTAATGAACTGACGAACATATCAGTGCCACCAATGAGTGATCTGGAGCTAGAGAATATGATAAATGCTACAATAAAACAAGATGAGCCATTCAACATTGACCTCGGACAGCAGAACCAGAGGGGCCCTGTGAGATCTCTGCAGATGGATAAGATGGTGATAAAGAGTGAATATGCACCAGGCATGAATCAGGCTCCTGTGGGCTCCCCACAGATGAGACCTTCTTCCACAGGTCCAGCCTTCACTATGGCCACTGCTGCCATGTCCACCTCTTCACCCATCCCTTCGGTGCCTCAGAGTCAAACACAGGTACCACAGGTCTCTTCTGCGTCCAGCCGGCCATTGCCGAACTGGCAGGAGGTGTCTCATGCACAGCAGCTCAAACAGATTGCAGCCAACAGGCAGCAACATGCCTTGATTCAGCAGCAACAGCAGCAGCAGAACCAGACAGCCAATTGGTCCACCTTGTCTCCATCAGGACCTTCCCCTGGACCCTTTGTGCAAGAGAAAATCCCCAGTCCTTCTTTTCGCCAGCAGCAGTTCAGCCCACAAAGCTCAGCAATGCTTGGGGTACCAGTCAATGGAAACCAGACAAAAGGGATGAACAACTATGTTTATAAACCAACCACTCCCCAGAACAATCCCATGGACATAATCATGCAACAGAAGCCTCAGGACCTCAACAGAAACTTTATCAACAGTGCTCAGCCACCCCTAGAGCAACATCATGGCAACACAAAGCCTTTGTTTCACTTTAACTCAGAGCAAACAAACCAGCAAATGCCTTCGGTTTTGGGTTCCCAAAACAAGCCTGCCCTTCTGCACTACACACAGCAGGCACAGGGCTCAGCCCCTGTGCAACAGCCACAGCAACAGCCACAGCAACAGCCACAACAGCAGCCACAACAGCAGCCACAGCCACAACCTGCTCAGCCTCTCCCAAACCAGCCTCTTCAAAGGCCACCCAATGTACCACTAGCAATGCAACAAAAAATGATGCTTCAGAAAATTCAGCAAAGCCAGCAGCTCTCGGGTTTGCAGTATCCAGTCTCTCAGCAGCATAGACAGGTAAGGAAAATTCCTCCATATTTGATACAGAGTCCTTCTGATCTTATCAGGAAAAAGGCTTTTCCAGCCCAGCCTCATTCCTCCCGGAGGTGTGTGCTGGTTGCAGACAATGACCATCTCAGCACACACTTCAGCAGACCAGGTGATGGCATGTTTAGCACCTGTTCAGGCATATCATGGATGCACTTTTATAAGAATTTCAAGAAATATGTGTTCGTAACTCTTTTTTCTTAACACAATGGAGTGAATATGTCCCTGGTGTATATTATGTTGATACTTGTTCAAAAGGTGAGATAGTAGGGCAGATGCAAGCTTGTTTTGGACCGCAGTCTAAGTTTTCTAGATTACAAAAATTTAAGCTCTTTTGAATGGAAAAATTTCAATTATCATATGTTATCTTAGATAATATACTTTGCAGCATTAATTTTCCTCAGGGAGGCAGGATTAGGAAATTCTGCTATTAGATATCTTGTGACTGACATGACAAAAACATAGTTTGCTCATTTGTTATCTGCTTGGCAAAGGAAAACTAAGACTTATATGTGAACTTTATAAACACCCATCACACTTCTGGGAATATTCTGTGGATAAAATACTTGCTTAGATATGAAGGTGAAGGTTGCCACAGGCCAGCTCCCATGGTGCTATCATGAGAGAGTGCTCTGACACAACTGATCACTACAGCTCAGCTATGCTGTGTCAAGTCACTGTGCACCAATATCCCAAGGTTCAGACCTGCCAATCAAAGTTTGACTCTGTAACCTCACTGTACCCTAGAACCTGGAAACTGGGTGCAAAACAAGTATTTGACCTTGGGAAATTTAAGCCGTTTTCAGGAGTTCTAATGGGACTTGGGCTCAACACATTCGGAGGTATGGAATGGAAATGCAGATGTGGAGATCATTTGTGGATGTGAAAAACATCCATAAGAAACTACTGAAAAGTGAAAGCCTAAGTCTTCCTCAAGTCCCAGAAAAGCAGAATTGTGAATGATTCATTCAGAACTGGAGTTTCTTTGCCGAACTGAGTGAACAGTCAGATGTTTCAAAAACAAAGTAAATATAATTGTATGTTTGGACACTTTTCTCCTTTTACCTCTGAAATTCTTTGACCAAATAACTATTACTTTCACCAACAGAGCACCACCAGTAGTGAGAGGTTCCAGGCAAAACACTTGGGCAGCTTTGGGTGGGTAGATGCTGTTTTGCTGCAAGATGTTGGACAAGCACTGACAGGAAGCAAGCCCAGCTTTGCTGCTCTATGGGAGGTCCCTGATGGCTGTTCCTCTCCTTTGCAGGCCACTGTCTGTTCTCTTCTTAGGCACATTTTCCTGTTCTCTTAACAGACTGGCAGGCAGATGAATTTTTAACAGTTCCTTGATCCAGCATGAGGAAGCCCTGAAGTGCCACATCTACACATTTTTTTACCACCTCCAGGGATGGTAACTCCTCCACTTCCCAGGGCAGCCTGTTCCAAGGCTTGACCACTCTGTCAGCAAAGATATTTTTTCCTAATATCCAATCTGAACCTCCAGTGGTGAAACCTGAGGCCAGGTCTCTTCTCCTGTTGTTTGTTACTAGGGAGAAGAGACCAACATGTGCCTTGCTACCAATCTCCTTCAGGTAGCTCTGGAGTGCAATAAGGTCTCCCCTCAGCATCCTCTTCTCCTAATTCTCTCAGCTTCTCCTCACAAGTTTTCTTCTCCAGTTCCCACTGGTTTTAGCAATGGGGACATCACCTTATTTAGGCTTCACAGTCTTCTTTTTTGGAGGATCATCTCCCACCTCTGAGGATTCCTGAACATGATTTACAGTAATGAATGAATGAATACCAACATTTACAAACCAACTTCATGATTAATATTTATTTTATTCATGCCTTATTCCTTCATGAGGAATCAAGTTTTGATTCTGGTTGTTATAATTGTGGATTGTAAGGACCATCTCAGTAGTGGCTGGAATGCTTTTTAGCTGGAAACATGAGTGCACGTTCATGAAGTGCTGCTGTGACATTGCCATCAGATAAAACTGACTGGAACACTAAAAGTTCACATTTTTAGCTGAATCAGCTCACCCATTGGATTTTTACTCCCCAAGCTTTAAGATCCCCAAAAAGCATTTGAACTTGACTTTATCAACCTTAGCTTGCTAACTGGAAATATGAGGCTTTTAATTTCTCTGCTTGTCACAATCACTTTGTGTCAAATCAGAGCAGACTTATAGTGGGGTTTGCTAATTAGATGTCTTTTACCTCCAGGGGAAAGTCATAAAAATGATGTAAATCTTCATGGTTTCTTGGAAGGTTGATCTGAATGAAGGTTTTGTTTGCTTCTCTATTTTGCTCTCCGTGGTTGTGGGAAAGATTTACCTTTCCGTTGTCTGTCAGAGTGCAGCATATGCAGTCATAAACTCTTAGAAATACAACAGTCTCTTTGTTTAGAGAACAATTAGAAGCTCCAAATTCTGCACAGGTTTGCAATACTTACACAGAACCTGGGCTGATATGGGGAAAATCTGTAACTGGGTGTCACGGTAGAAGTTTGAAATATACCTTTCCCTTTGTTAAAAAATGTCATCCAATCAGTGAAAGGTGCTTCTGAAGTAAGACTCAAAATTTTTTAGTAAAAAAAGTGACATTTTAAACTAGCATAAGAAATTTCACACATATCTTCAAAGTTTTTGATCAGCCATAAGACTTGTTCAATAAGATCCATTTGTGTTCTGTGAACTAGTCAAAAAACACTTTAAAAAAAAGAAAAAGCCTGTGTCTACTAAACAAAATATTATTCATCCTCTTCTGGTTTTGACCTAAAGCCAAATTAAACTCCAAGGTTTCAAGCTGACTTTTTCTCCAAATTTTTCTTTTCAACTTTATTCACTCAAGGGAAGGGAGAAAAGGCTGAGCTCATGAGAACTGGAACTCTCATGGGATAGCCACTCTATCTGCTACATGTGGGCATGTGCCCTATTTAGTCTTGACTTTGGGGGTAAGGATAACACAAGAGAGTGCGAGAGCTTCAGCCCCCACTTTACACAGACAACCAGTGGTCCTTATTTGTAAGGCTCTGGCAACATTGGTGTTGTCTATGTAGTTACAGTACACAATAGTGTTCCCTTGTGCAGAGTTCAGGGCCTTTTAGTCCCTGTCCCTTGATAATCGATTTAAGGATGGGATAATCTTCTCATGTTTTGTTTTCCCTTTTATTTTTTTTTTCAAGATCCCAGGAATGTGATGTGATCAGTTGTAGTTTGGGGCTTCTTTTTAGCCCTTACTTGCCCTTACTAGGGCATGCCTTTTATTATTTTCTTCACTTGGTCTTAACAGGTCTAATCCAGCCAGTCTCCCTTCCTACACAATACTGACCGTTCCTTCTCTGGTACCTTCTCCAAGCATGAGAGTCCCATAGGTTCCTTGTGCCTCATGCTGTCTCACAGCAAGGCTTTGTGGTTTGCAGCATGGGGACAGTGGCCCCTCAGATGCTCCATGACCCAGGGACACAGCAGGGCTGCATCTGGCTGGAGAGCAGCCACAGAACAGCACTGCACCAAAGGGGTAGAATCATGGAATCTTAGAATGTCAGGAGTTGGAAGGGACATCTAGAGATCATCCAGCCCAACCCTCCTGCCACAGCAGGATCACCTAGGCCACACAGGAATGCATCCAGGCAGGTTTTGAAAGTCTCCAGAGAAGGAGACTCTACAAGCTCACTGGTCAGGCTGTTCCAGTGCTCCATCACCCTCACAGTAAAGAAGTTTTTCCTCGTGTTGAGATGGAACTTCCTATGTTCTAGTTTAAACCCATTATTCCTTGTCCTATTACTGGGCACCACTGAGAAAAGATTTGCCTCATCCTCTTGACACCCACCCCTCAAATATTTATAGACATTATTAAGATCCTTTCCCAGCCTTCTTTTCCCAAGCCTGAGCAGCCCCAGTTCTCTCAGTCTTTGTTCATAGGAGAGATGTTCAAGTTCCTTAATTATCCTCGTAGCTCTCCCATGGACTCTCTCCTGTAGATTCCTGTCTCTCTTGATCAGGGGAGCGCAAAACGGGATACAGTATCCCAGGTGTGGTCTCACCAGGGCAGAGTAGAGGGGGTGGAGAACCTCCCTAGATCTGCAGGACACACTTTCCTGATGCACCCTAGGACACCATTGGCCCTCTTGGCCACAAGAACACATTGTTAACCTGGGGAGAATTTACTGTCTACTAGGACTCCAGGGTCTTTCTCCATGGATCTACTTTCCAGCAGGACATCCCCTAATGTGCCACCAATGAGGACCCTAAGCCCAAAGGAGCTCCAAGTGCTGAGGTGACCCCCCCCCTTGCAGGCCTCCTCCATGCTCTTAAAATGTCCATAAAATGAGTGCTTAGCTGAATATATGCATTGCTCTTAAATATCTCTAAGGGATAGAGATGGTATTTCAAATAATCTGGCAGCTCTGCAGAGATGCAGAGACAGATTATCCTCTCCTTTTCTCCAGTGTAGACCCAGCGTAATTTCATTTGTTTTCAGAGGAGCATAATTGGCCTTACAGCAGCACAGTAAGCAGCAGGATATGATGTTCTAGCTTTTTTCTTAAAGCATGAGCACCATACGGATTTAATAAGGAATGAATGTTAAACTGGCTGATTGTTAGAGTGCTACATGAAAAAAGAAGCACTAGGAGAAAGGGATCTAATGACTTTTTTGAAAGTAATAGAAAAAGTCTTTTTGCCATTCGCTGCTGAGTGATAACTTACACCTCTAATTAAGCCTCCAAAATGTTTCAAAGAAAATGTAGATTCTTTGGATGATTCCTATCAAAACAGTATTTTCCTAGACCTTTGTGTTTACTATTAAAGGAGAGAAGAGTACATTTCAGCGAGGCAGCCTTTCTATTTTCAAGTGTGAAGGAATTATTTTGCAAGTTATTTGTAAAATGGAGAAAATCTAGAGTGGCTTGTGGTAATTGGTACAAACTAGGACTCAAATTCAACTTAGATCATAAATAACGATTCCAGGCTTTTGGAATCTGCAATAATAGAAACTGTTCCATAGTGTAAGAAAACAACAATGTGACCTTTCTTTCAGTGCTGGCTATAAAAATAATATTTGGATGACAGCTCTTCTAGATAGCTCCATTTTGGTTGCATTCCTTCATGCAAGGGCTTCTGAATTAAATATTCCGGATAGAAATTTGAACATGTCTCATTAACCACTATCGATTGCAGAGTCATAGCTCATTTATGCACATGAAACCAGAGAGAAAATGTCGTAAGTTCCTGTATTGTCATGGTGGACAATTGTCTTGGTAGTGCCTTATATCAATCATGCTCAGTTTGCTGAATGAAATAGATAGACTGTCACACGCTGGATGGTCAATCCCTTGTGATACTGTAATTCAAAGGCTCAGAGATACTGCCAGTTTCATAAGGTTTCTTAACTCTTTGAGTAAAGTATTTACACCTGTAAAATACTAGAATATTATCTACTTAGGTCAAATGCTTCTGAGTATGGGGATTTGGAACGTAGCTGAGGTAGTCCCTGTTGTCTCATTTGAACTGTTTTTTGTAGATACTTCCATGAAAATACCAATAAAACCCATCATTGCATTTGTCTGGATGAGTTCTTTGCTAGTGTCAGCATACTTGAACATCACAGAATCATAGAATAATTTAGGTTGGAAAAGACCTTTAAGATCATAAATTCCAGCCATCGATCTAACCTGGCCAAGTCTGCCACTAAACCGTGCCTCTAAGCATCATATCTTTTAAGTACCTCCAGGGATGGTGACTCAGCCACTTCAATGGACAGCCTGTTCTAGTGCTTGATGACCCTTTTGGTGAATAATTTTTTCATAATATTCAATATAAACCTCCTCTGGCACAGCTTGAGGCTATTTCCTCTTGTCTTATCACATTTTCTCTTGTCCTATCACATGTTACTAGGGAGATGGACACTCACCTTGCTACAATCTCCTTTCAGGTATTGAACAGAGCAATAAGGTCTCTCCTGAACCTCCTTTTCTCCAGGCTAAACAGTCCCTGTTTCCTCAGGCACTTCTTCCTTGTGCTCTAGACCCTTTGCTGGCTTTGTTGCCCTCCTTTGGACATGCTCTCATAGCTCCATGTCCTTTCTGTAGTGAGGGGCCCAGAACTGAACACAGTGCTCCAGGTGCAGCCTCACCAGTGCAAAGTACTGGGGCACAATCACTTCCCTGGTCCTGCTGGCCACACAATTCTGATACAAGCCAGGATGCTCTTGACCTTCTTGGACACCTGGGCACACTGCTGGCTCATATTTATTTAGCCAGCTGTCAACCAACACCTCTGTGTTCTTTCCCACCAGGCACCTTTCCAGCCACTCTTTCCCAAGCCAGTGGCACTGCCTGGTGTTGTTGTGACTCAAATGCGGGACTTGGCACTTGGCCTTGTCGTGTCCTGGTAGAGTAAGTCTGTCCCTCTTCAGGAAGAAAAAGGGCCAAAACCACAACTAAAAGATGAGATTGGCAACCGTCTGCCCTCAGGTGTGCTGAGTACACAGCCTCTCTGTTAGTGAGAGGCAGCAGCAGGGGGAAATACAGAAACAAGCATCTTTATTTTTCCTTTCTGATAGGAGGAGAAAGTTGCAGTTAAGTTGGTGAAACAACCAAATTAAGGAATGTGTGAAATCTAGAGGGCAGGGAACAGTGAGGTGCAAATATTTTGTTAAATTATTTACAAAGCCCAGCACTGGTAAACTCTGAGAAGGGGCAATGAAACAGTGACCTTTTCCCACCCTGCAGTTAGGACCATATTTACTGCTATGGAGCAAACAGAAGATGTTATTTATTAGCATTGTGAAAGTGCCTGGGAGGTCCACTGATGGAGCAAATTGTCATTAAAAATGGCCTATATCTCAATTTCAATAGTGTTGATGTCTTCTGCAAGAATCAAAGAGAAGATGAGTTTTACAGAAGAAATCTGAAACATATAATTTACCCTGCACATCTAGAGATGTTGATTAGGGGACTGTGGTCCAGGAGGCACTTCATGAGCCATTCAGTGATCTTGGCTGTGGGCAAAAAGTGCTGTTAGAGACAGGGGTATGGTAGGGTGCTAGCTGCTTCAGTCCTTTGATTTTACTCCACTGCCTTCTGGAAAACATGGGTAAGGGTAGGGAAGCAGACGGGTGGTCGAGGTGTCTGGTGTGAACACAGAGAAGATGATGGTGGCTGCAAGGAGGAAGAGGCAGGTAAGGAGATCCATAGTGCTGGTGGCTGAGATAACATTTTATAGGCCTGGAGTGGTGGGGTAAAGTAAGGAATCATCACCAAAGACACAACATGTGTTTGTGCTTTTGAGATTAACCAGAAAGAAGGTGTAACAGGACAAGACTGGTATAGGGAACTGTGAGGATGCAGTGCTGACCAGGAGGCAAGGGGCCAGGGACGCTTCAGTTAGCCTGCCTTGTCCTGTGATCTTTTCAATAAAGCTGGGATACCAGTAAAAGCTTCTTACCTGACTGAAGTGAGGACTTCTGCTATTACTGTGTGGGCATCTGAGGCTACAGTCAAGCCCTGAGTCAACTTCCTGAAGGGATTTTGGAAAGGCAGCCTGGAAAAACAAAGTAATTTCACAGCCATTTGGAGCTTGCATGGTGAAAAACCCTTTCCTGTAAGTTTCTGCCTGTTTGTAGGCAATTTATGAACACCTCAACAAGTTGGGAAAAAAAAAATAACAAGCCCCAGTTCACATTTTTCTCCCTAGAGTCTTTTATTATTTAAATTCTCTGAAGTCCTCAAGAGAAAGTCACAGTAATTTGTGTCTCAAAGGTTCAAAATAAAGGAATATTTTCATGGCAAATATTTATTTCTCCTCTCAGCCACTTTTACTGCTGGTGTTTTCATGGTGGAGACCTGCCCCAGGACACAGATGACTGTCATTAAGACAGCAACAGACCTAGTAATGTTCCTTTAATGTGAGTTTTCACGGGTGAATATACCAATTGTATGTGATGCTGATCCAGAAAATCAGACAGATGCTCCAACCAAACTAACTCAGAACCATCTGCCTGCTTCACTTGCTGCATGCCTGTTTCTGCCAGTGTACATACAGAGTCTAAGAGGCAGCTTTTGCCCTGAAGAATTTTTACTCTAAATAAGCAAGCCAGAAAAACCTTGAGAGGAAGGAAATGTTACCGTATTTTTTTTAATATTATATATTTTGGGAAAGAGAAAAGGAAGATCTCATCCAAAGCTGTTAAAATCAATCCACTGGAGTTGTTGGATAAGGACATTTACAATTGCAGAAGAATCCTCTGACAGAGCCTGGAGTTGAACTAGGCTCAGTTTCAGAGGCACTATCCTTCTGTTTTAGGATAGTGCCTGAACTATCATTCCCTCTCTGATCATCTTGACCTGACCTCCTCTTGCCACTTTGTCTGAGAGTCTTTTCTGAAGACCCAGCATCCACAGCAGACTGAGCTGTCCTCTAGAACAGATCTCTGGAGTGCTTGCAGCAGTATTTGATGCCTCTTTTTCTCTTTGTAGCTATAGCTCAATGGCAAACAGCCCCTTGAGGTGCACACAGCAGCTTGCCCACTCTCCAAGGGGCCTTTGAGACACCTGTGTGTGGGTGGACTCCTCTTGGCTGTGCCTGAGATTCTGCTTGTCACTATGTGTGTGGGAAGGCAGTGAGGTCTTGAGAGCAGCTTAGCAGCTTCACAACACATTGAACAGAACAACCATGTTGACTTCCTGTCCTCCCTTCAAAAAGGGTCCTCACTTCTCTGTCCCCCTTGATGAGACTCTGTTTTGGCAAGCCCCAGCTGGAATTTGGAGTGGGACTCAGTGCCTGAAGCAGCACATCCCTCCAAATCATGGAAACATAGAATGGTTTGGAAGAGACCTTAAAGATTATCTAGTTCCAACCCTCCCACTAGATCAGGTGGCCCAAAGTTCCGTCCAATCTGGCCTTGAACACTCACAGGAAGGGGACATCTACACCCTCCCCGGGCAAACCAAGCACATTTCCTAGAGTCTTACAATAGTAATACTTAGTCCTGATAGCATTGTGGAAACATGAGAGTTGAATGGTTTTCCAAATACACGAGAAGAGGTGAGGATTTGTGAGGTCCACATCATATTTTGAATCAGTAGAAAATGCAGAAACCAGGTAAAATGAGGGATATTCATCTCTCTCTGTCATATGAGTTTTCTGTATTTAATGGTCATCCCCTAAGCTCCTACCTAACTGGGAAAGAAGGTGCAGCTCAGAGTTCCTAAGCCAGACGTGGTACATAGGAACTCTGTGGAAGAGGCTCAGTGGCCATGAGCACAGCTCTGCTGCTCTGCCTGCAAGACATGCGCAGACTGAAACTACAGTGCCTTGAATTGCATATAGGACAAGGGGCTTTGGGCACCCTTAGGTGAGGTTTCACAGGGTGGCAGAGTCCATCTAAAGTCTGGGAGCTTCAGAAAGGGGCAAGAGGGTCTCCCTCATCCCAGCCCTCTGGCCACTCCTTCTGCTGGCACCAGCTCCAGCATTTGTCTGAGCTCTCACAAAACTGGCAGAGAATGATCCTTTTTCTCTCTGTTGTCTTCTGATCTTTTAGCGACTTTGTCCAGCTTGTGGGGCCAGACAAAGCCAACGCCAGCACAAGGGAAGTGGCAGGAGCATGTAGCTGGAGGCAAGAAGCAGAGTTTAACGACTTGCCAGCAGCACCAAGTTGTTGAACTGGACTCGGGTGGCTGGTGCTGGGGAATATCAGCTGCTGAGGGCGCTGGAGAGAGGGGAAGGTGGACAGCTGGCTGCAAAAGGGAGTCTGGGTGTGGAAGGACAGGAACTGAGGGCATGAAAGAGTCAGAGGAGAGGGAAAGAAAGAGCCAGGTGGTACTGGATCCACAGTAGGACAATAAGATGTAGCAGAGAGAGACTGGCAGAGGAGGCAGCAAAGGAGTAAAGTGCAGGAAGGGTGAGAGTCTAAGGGTAGGAAGAAACCTGGAAGATAGTGGTACAAAGTGAAAATTTGATTTGGGTGAGAATGGGGAATGAGGATAAAGTATTGGGAGCTCAGGAGGTGGAAGCTGAGAGCGAGTGTTTGGGTGCAAACAGAAGAGAACAGGGGATCCAATAGTGGGAAATAGGGCAGAACAGGAGCTACTGATGCACAGGGAAATAGCATCTAGAGGGTTTGTTCATTTGTTTGTTTTGTGGTTGTTGTTTATTTTTAAAGCACATTATTAGGGCTGTTGTTCAAATACCTCTGAAGCACTGATATCCTTGGAGCATTGACTACCTGTCTAGTAAGCCTGTTCCAGGGTTTGAAGTTTCTTCCTCTCTTCTAAAAGATGAATTTGAAGAAGAGTGATGGAAACTGAGTAGTCCTTTCAGGCCTTCATAAGAAGCTGCATAGTCCACTTCAGTTGAAATGTTCCCTGTGATTGACTGATACCAAAATATTTGCAATGCCCAAGATGCAAAAATGAATAAAAATGGTGTTTCTGTGGAGCTAGTGTGTTCTGTAATCTGTAAAAAGGAGAGAGACTCTCAGGGCTTTCCATAATCCAGTGAAGATGTGATGGATGTAATCTCCTAGTCTTTTCTTTTTCCAGTCCTTTCTGTTACAAGCCGGGCCACAGCCTGGCTCCAAGTGAGTGATGAATGACTAAAGGATTTAGTGCTTTGGTTCTGGTTAGAAGAGCATCCAACTTTATCTATTGCAGAGCTAGATTTCTCCAAATGACTGTAAACTGCAATTCCAGCTAAAGCAGGCTTCACTGGGGTAACTCTAGTCTTGTCTGGTTTCAACTAGAATGGAAAAAAAAGAAAAGAATGGCTTTTTTTTTTTTTTTTCCTACTGGAACTGGTAAAAGACATGAGAAGACACAGGGATTAGCAGAAGTATTGGGATCTTCACAGCCTAAGTGCAAAACAGAGTGGGAGGAGGGAGGGTGGGAGTGAGTTCTGGCTATCTGTCCTTAATCCAAAGCTGTCTGCTCCTTTCCAGGCTATACTTCACTGTCATACACTTGCAAATTTGCTCCAGGAATGAAAACAGACTAACTTTAAGCTTGTTCCCAAAGCTGCAAATTTGTCCCTGCTGGGTGTTAATTTAACTGCTTCCAGGGCACCAGGATGTCTACTAGTGTTCGCTTTTCTTTCTTTCTTCCTTCTTTTTTTTTTTTTTTCGCACATCTGGTGTTGTGAAAACTTCCAAGGCACCACACAGCAGAGTGATGAACTGACCACTTTTAACCCCTTCTATAGCATGGCAAGGATGAACCTTCCTCTCTCCAGCGTTTTTTGTATAGCAGAGTCCATAGGCCTTGTTACTCAGGGCATTTACAAGCTCTAAACTGGGTCTTATGAATTGACCCAGGCTGAGAATTGAGCCTTTTTCTAGCTCCATCACTCTGTTTTTCCTGTGAACATACCTGGCTAAATGGTAATAACTGAACTTAAATTTCCAGCAGGAAGAAACAGGTTTGGTACAGGGAGAGTTTTTTCCCCCAAATATCCCTTTTTCCTCTTACTTTTATCTGATGTGGCCACTTTCCAGCAGAGAAGAGATTCAGTGCAGTGTTTTTGCTCCCGTTATGGCAAGGGATGGCCTCTTCCTGTTGGTTTTTGATTGTTGTGCTTGTTCTTTAATGGCTGCATTACCTGTTTACCTGCTGCTTGGGGGTGTCTCGTATCCAGCCATAGCTATTATATTTGCCTGACTTTCTCCACTTTGTTTTCTTTCTGTGCAACAGATTGTTTGTATGACCAGCTCACTTGTTTCACTAACATGTTGCTACCAGTAGCCCAAAGACTGGCTTTTTTGTCTCTGGATAGGGTTTCCTAAAAAAAGCCAAAGTTACTTGAAACCCAAATCTCTCTTTCATTTTGGCCCATTGTAGAATGCCCACAGCTCAGACAGGAGCACTCTGTGTGGGTTAGGAACTGCTGGAGGCCACCAGGGAGTGGTGCTGAACGGTGCTGATCCAACTGGCGGCTGCTCACCGGTGGTGTCCCCCAGGGATCAGTGCTGGGTCCAGTTCTGTTTAATATCTTCACTGATGATTTAGGTGACGGGATTGAGTCCACAATTAGCAAATTTGCAGATGACACTAAGTTGGGGAGGAGTGTGGATCAGCTGGAAGGCAGGAGGGCTCTGCAGAGGGACCTGGACAGACTGGAGAGTTGGGCTGATTCCAACGGGATGAGGTTCAACACGGCCAAGTGCCGGGTCCTGCACTTTGGCCACAACAACCCCATGGGGAGCTCCAGGCTGGGCACAGAGTGGCTGGAGAGCAGCCAGGCAGAAAGGGACCTGGGGGTTTGGAGTGACAAGAAGCTGAACATGAGCCAGCAGTGTGCCCAGGTGGCCAAGAAGGCCAATGGCATCCTGGCCTGTATCAGGAACAGTGTGGCCAGCAGGTCCAAGGAAGTGATTCTTCCCCTGTACTCAGCCCTGGTGAGGCCACACCTCGAGTACTGTGTCCAGTTCTGGGCCCCTCAGTTCAGGAAGGAGATTGAGGTGCTGGAGCAGGTCCAGAGAAGAGCAAGTAGGCTGTGAAGGGACTCCAGCACAAGTCCTGTGAGGAAGGGCTGAGGGAGCTGGGGGTGTTCAGTCTGGAGAAGAGGAGGCTCAGGGGAGACCTCATCACTCTCTACAACTACCTGAAAGGATGTTGGAGCCGGGGGGGGTCCGTCCCTTCTCCCAAGTAGCTACCAGTAAGACAAGAGGGCATGGTCTTAAGCTCTGCCAGGGAAGGTTTAGGTTAGATATTAGGAAAAACTTCTTTACAGAGAGAGTAATCAGGCATTGGAATGGGCTGCCCAGGGAGGTGGTGGATTCTCCGTCCCTAGGCATTTTTAAAAAGAGACTGATGTGGCACTCAGTGCCATGGTCTGGTAACCACAGTGGTAGTGGATTAAGGGTCAGACTTGATCTCAGAGGTCCTTTCCAACCCAGATGATTCTGTGGTTCTGAGTCATGGCATGTACTACATCTGAGCTTCTTTTACAAATAGGCAGCTCACTTTGGACTAGCATGCCATCATTTCTCTCCCACCAAATTGTTGCCCATGGCACTATGAGGGTGCAAAGTCTTCCTCTGCTTTCTTCCTCTTGTCCCTATCATTCCTTTTAATTCCACATCCCTTCTTTCATACTTCCATCCCAACAACTGTCCCTTCTCATCCCTGGTTCCTCTTCAGCACTAACTCTGGGGAGCTGAAACACTAAGGAGAAGCATCTCACAGCCATTAGGGCAGCTGAACACAACAAGATAGCAGCAGTACCCATCACACTGATGCAGGAGACCCAAGACTGCCACAGGCCTTGATTTTGGCATCTTCTTTTCTTCGGGTAGGGTTTTCACTGCTGAGTTTTATTTTTAAAAGAATTAAATAACTCTCCATCCACGAATTTCAGACCTTTGGGGCAAATATGGAATCTACTAAATAGGCTAAGCAGCTGCGTTGTCAAAATCTTGTTTCAAAACCGAAGTGCTATCAAGGGCTGCCTTTTTCAGGAATGGCACTTCTCTGTTGGCCAGGCACTGGAGCAGGTCTTCAGTATGGTTTTCCATAGACATCTATTTGCTGCATTGGAAAAAAAAATCTCCTTGGATTTTTAATCCTGCCTGAAATTGTTTCTGGAGCATTGGACTTACCACCTGAAAATACTAATGAAATTTGCTTTGCAGAGATACTATTATGCATTTTGCTATTAAGCCTGAGCTTTTTAAAGCTGCAGAGGACTTAAGTGTCCATAGCCAAATTGTTTATGCAGAGAATGTCAGTCCAAAACTCATATGGTTTTAATATATCCACAACTGTTTTTCTTCTGTCAAGTTTTTTGACCAGTTCACCTACTAAGCATCTTTGAAGTCTGCCATAAGTAAAGTTAGGCTGGGAATTACCAGCACATTCCCAGCCATTGGAGATACTGTTTGGTTTTCCTGAGTAGAGTGCTGGTGGCCAAATACCTAACGGCTTATAAGATAAAATTTAGCATAAATGTTAACCCCTATGTTGTAGCAAGCCACTCAGTTTTAAAATGAGAACCTTTTCTACTCAGCTTTCATAGCAAAGACACGATATAATCCTCTGGCTGCCACCTCATGTGGCCCTTTGTTTGAAGGAATCAGGTGGGAGAATCATGTCAGCCACTACTAAGCAAAGTGGAATATATGTTATGGCTGGGGACACCGAGACACTTTCAGATGTAGCAGTCATTTAAATATATAGCCTACTGTTGTCAGGAACTCTGAGGATATTTTCCTTCACTTACAAAGAATCCAAAGCAAATCAAAAGCTTGTCAGTTGGTACAGTAATTGTATATAAATTTGCACATGAATCATTAATTGAAGTCATGCTGTGGAAAAAATTAAAAAGGCTAAAAGACCTTTGGACATTTGTGTGAAGATCACTGCGCTTGATACCAGGGCATATAGAAATATTTGGACTGTTTGCTCAAATGGGCACAATGTTAATGAATCATTTTAATCACCTTCATTATAGTCTTTCAAATAGAGGAGACTACAGTGCAAACCCAGCCCTGATAAATACAACTTACAAAAGCCAGAGGCAACCGTGAGGCAGTTAATTAGGTAACTTTGTCTTGGTATTTGCATTTGAGCCTATGGGTCTGGACAACATCATGTGTTACTCTCAGGGCAAGAAGCAAGCGGGTGGCTGCTGCCCTGTGTCCTCTCAAACAATGCTTCCAAGATGGCTCTTGGTCTCCTGCATCCCCAGGGTAAATATCAGGGATAGGGCTTACTGTGCTTTTCCCTTCTTTTTCTCATATCTCTAGTCTTTTTTTTTTTTTTTTGGTGACAAAGTACTGCAGGAGCTGGAATTATGCTCTAAACATTAATGAGGAAAAACAATGAAGACTGCCCAGATTTTGTGTTATTTTAGCCATGCAAATGCTACAAGCAAAAACTAAACCAAATTGTGTTCATGTGCAAAAATCAGTAGGAATGACGAGAGAGTAGTGATAGCAGAAGTAATTAAATTATGTAATATGTGCTAATAGTTTTCCACAAAATAATTCATCCATAAAACTTCTGTGAAGTGAGTAACTATTAACTGTTCTGGAAAGGTTAAAAATTGAGATGGTGAGATCAACACTTTTCTAACAAAGCTGGTGAAGTTAGAGCATTAGGAACACGTGTGGTGCATCCAAATAGGTGTCTTGGTACAAAGTGACTGAGTCAAGGAGAGATGAAGATCAGTACGTGTGAAAACAGACCAACTAGATGCATAAGTATGGCTTTAATTTTAGTTTCCAAAATGGGGTTGGACTCAGAACTAGCATAAACTTTTCAGGTTTTATAAATTTTTTCAAATTCTTTGACCAAGCACTCCCCTGACAAAAATTCAGACAGGCAAAGCTTCCTGCAAATGCCAGTGAGTGTTTTCAGGAAACTCCTTTTAAAGATTTAGAGGTTTCAGCAGCCAAAGTGGTCAGAATTTCATTTCATAAATATTTAAATATATATAATTTAAAGCAGTTTAAAAATTTAGAGGTTTACATTTCATGCTGTGGGAGTCTTCATGTGTTGATACTCGTGTGATTAAAATGAGCTGATGTACACTAGTGTAGCATCTTTATACTTCACAAAATAGCAAATATGTGCAAAGGTAAGATCTACACTTTCAAATGTAGATCACAGGGGAAATAGATTTCACGCTGAGGCTTCTGAATTTGCATCTCAACTAGTTTGTATTTGTATGTGTGTTTACACAAAAGACAAAGAGATTTTGATGTATGACAATGCAAAAGGTCAATTCTGTCCTTATTGAAATAGTAATCAAAATATTGTTCATAATTGCTATGTTACATAAACAAGAGTAACAAAAATATAAAAGAGGTACATTTAAGTATTTTAAGTTTCAAAACAATGCTCTCAAAGACTGGGAATAGATTGACGGGAGACTCAAGTCTACCTTCTTGTGCATCAGCTCTGAGTGTTACTGAGGTCCTGTGGGAAACACAGGGAAAGTCCTGTAGTGAATTAGAAGAAAATTAAGTCTACACTCACATGAAATACCCTCACCAAGTTTGCTCAAAGCAGCAAAGTGAACTGGAGGAGTCACTACGATGGAAGTGTATGTGTATGTACATGTACATATGGGACAATGCCATGGTGTTTGCATCCCGAACACCACCTGCAATCTGCACATCCATCCCAGACAAAGTGTGGAAGGGGAGAATCCACTTCCTTGCAATTAATCTGAGACAGCTAGAAGATAGAGATCATGAGTGACATGAAGAGACAGAGAAGAACTAATGACTGTTTCTTCTAGCAGAATTGTAGGCACCTAAGGGGATTGGCAGGCCTCAAGGCAAGCAAGAGGAACGCATTTCTACCTAGGAACACTTTCTGAGAGCATCTTTGCTGCACAACACTACGGGTATCAAAAGTAAGCATAGATTCAGAATAGGGGTTGAGCAAATTCAGAAGAAGTATTTGTTGGAGGGAGTCAAACACTATGATGTAGATGGAATGTTGCACTCTGAAAATCCCTAAATGGCAGAAGCTGGGAGATATATTGGAGTAAGTCCCAGCATATAGAGGATCTGTTCCTATAGTCCATCTGTAACCATCTCTCTGCCACTCTGAAGGTGGCCACTGTAACACACACAAGTAATCCCTCTTGTTCATAGCAGAAAAGGTTATTAATTCAAAGAATGCCAGAAGTGGTGCCTGCCTTGGGGGGGAGTTCAACTTAGCCATATTTTCCCCAGTGAAGTTTAGGATCCACTAACCTACCAGTCCCTCATTGCAGCAGTATTTTTGCCAGCTGACCTGACCCATTTTGGCTCATCAGCCCCAGGGCTAGTGAAACTGGACCTACTGTTTGCTGTGAGAGCAGGCCCAGGGACCTGATGGTCAGCCATGCCTCTTGGAAAGGGTTTTTTTAAGATGGCAGTTCTAGGAGAGCTTAGCACCTCCCAGCAGTTTCTTCTGGCATATCTGCTTCTCCTGCCTTCAAGTCAAGTTTAATGACCACTTTCACAGGGTGGAAGAAATGTCCTGAATAACACAAGCAATGTAAGGGAAATGCTGATTTTTCATCCATGTATCACTGATCCAAAATGAAATGGCGTTTCATGGAGAAGCCAAAAGCAATAGTGTCAAGATACTAGTCTTGGTCACTTTCAAAATGCAGTGAAAATGAAGAAAAATTGAGGAAATTAAATTTCTACACTACAGTACTTATTAAAGGGAGTTTGTAAAGCCTGCATAATACTAGCACCTGCTTTTCACATAATGTTCAAAGACTTCTGCTGATTGCTAGGTGATTTGTGTAAATAATGACAAAGATCTTTGTTTACTCCTCCCTGCTATTACAAGATCTTGAGCAAAGATTTTGGGGCTGATTCTTATTCAGGCAGAGATCTGTTTTTATGTCATAATGACCATAGAAAAAAGGCTTTACTGGAAGAAAAAAATAATAACATATTCAGACCTCCTTGCTGTAACGGGGACTTAGTGTTAATAGGAATCAGGCTTAAGGTGTTCCAAATGCTCTTTAAAAAAAGAGACAACAATGTGCAAAGTAAACTCCAAGTTATTAATTCAAGAGCAGTATGAGGAGCAGCAGCAGCAGCAAAGAAACCCGATATATCCATCAATCAACACTGTGGAACCCTGTTTGTTTGCACTAGTTAGAGAGTGATGAATAGGTCCTCTGTGTAAAACATTCAGCTACAGTGTGAGAGGGTAATAAATTATGTTTGTTAATTTTATGTGCTGCACATATAAAAATCACTAAAAATTGTTAATACACTGTAATGGTGACAGAAAGGTCTGGTGCTGTAGGAACCTTAATGCTGTACATTTTCATCTCTACAAGTGAAGGTCTCTTCTGGAATTTCCTGCATTTCAGGGAATATGATGTAAAAAGGCTTGGAAGAAGAATTTTACCTGCTGATCACTTGGGTTCCCAATTGCCTTACTGGACTATACTTACCCGAAAATGATGCTTCTCAGTTACACTCATAATCCCCATTACCGCAGAAGTCAATGGACAGAGACAGGGGCCTCTGGGGAATGAATGGCTCTGTCCCCCAGGAGGTGCTTGAGGGAGGTGGTGAGAGGTGAGGTGGTGGCAATGGAGGTGGGGGGTGATGATGCCATGGCTCACACCACCCCCAAGAGCTGACAGCAGATGAGGTGGATCCCCCAGAAGGGTGGTGTACGGGCAGGCATGAGCTCAGCCATGGGGTCGGTCCTGGCCTTGAAGCAACCAGCCACAAGGATCAAGAGTTTGGTCTCAAACCATCCCATTCTGGCACAGGTAAAGAAGAAATTTAGACCTGAGCAGCCAGCTGGCACAGACTACGTAACCAAGCAGCCCAATATTTTTTTAAGCCCAGGTTAGACTGTTGCAATCAGGTTTATCTTTATCCATGTGAGCTCTTTCCACTTTTGGCTATGAGCTTTGACCAGGACATCACTTTGCACACCCACCCCCTCCCTTCTGTCCCGTGGCTGTGCTGTTCTATGACTCTGCTCACGTTTTCACACTCACTTCTCTTGCAGCCTCAGCTCACAGAATGTCTGTGTAGCCTCAGTTGTGCTCACATAAACTGAAGTTGCTTTTCAGAAGTCTTTCTAGATAAGCTGGTTGGTGTTGTCTAGAGTACACAGTGGAAGGGTGCAGATTCTGCAATGACACTAATCAGGGCAGACAAAAGTCTATTTGAGTGGTTTTTAAAACATCATCTCAGAGGAGAAGGCAAGCTTGAGAAACTGCTTTGCTTTCCAGGAGGTTGCTTTACGGCAGTTTTTATTTCTCAAGTCAGGGCAGCAAGGAAATGAGTCCCATGCATGAGAATGCTGCCCTGTTATTAAACCGTGGTGTAAAAGCTGCACTTACTTTCATGGGAATGAGGTTCTTTGCCAAAAGTGAGATGCCTTTGCTCCTCCCCCTGGGACTGCATCCTAGTTTGGAAGGAACAGAGGAAGCTTCTGTAAGCAGCCAGAGCAGATATCAGGGGGGAGCATGCATTTGTGTCAGGCTGTTTGTGAGGGCAGAGGAGCAGCTCGGTGCTCGCCAGGCAATGGAGGGAGCATTGCATGGGGAGATCTGCCTGGGGTGCCAACCCTTGCACCCCACTCAGTGTGCCCTGAACAGCTTCCAGCTCCTTCCAGCACTTGGGGGCTGCTCTCGTTTACGCTTGGGTGCAAATCCAGAGTCATGGCACTGAAACCCACTTAGACTGGGGTGCTGTGGCAGGGCAGAGCTGGCTGCAGGAGGTGGCACAACAAACTGGCTGGTCCCTGCCAGGGAAAACCAGGATGGCACTGGGCTTCATCCTCCAATCTGTGCATTAAGAAGGGATGTAAAAACAAGACTAGCTTTCCCTGACTCTTTAAACACAAAGAATTTTAAACCCTCCTGTCAGCAAAAAGTAATTATTTTTTTCCAGCTATTTTTATTTTGTCAGAAATGGAGAGAACTCATTAACACTGGTGTTTTGAACTGTAGTTTAATAGAAGGCAGACTAATACAGTTCATTAAAATATGTGTGTTTGATGTTTGAGGTAATGTTTGCACAAATCTTCGGGGAAAAAATACTGTAGAGCTAAAATTATGTTTTTCACAGCCAAATGCCATAATCTCCTTACCAAAGTTTTGTGATCAAGATGAAAAGTACACTTAATAATTTCAAGGGACAAACATTTTTTCCTTTGTAACTGCCCTTATTACTCACAGATAACAGATCCAATGCAGACTGTTACATTTCCTCCTTTTCCTTCTCTGTCTTCTTTCCTTTACCAACCACTTTGTTGACAATTCACCAGCAGTTTCTACAGACTGGATGCAAATAGAAACCTTTCTTTTTCTGACTTTCCTTTTGACCCTCAGAAGTGGTCTGTGCACTCCCAGGTACCTGATCTTATGCTGAAAACTATGGAATTAAGAGATCTGAAGAAGAAAGGTTACATCTGCCAGAAAAGTACATTTCTTTTAAACATTCCTCTGACCACATTGTCTTTGGAGAGGAAAAGAAATATCTTTACCTCACTTGCAGGGCATGGGGAAAATCCTTTTTTGCCCTGAGTTCAACACTGTCATTATAGCATCTGGGGTGGTCTTTGGGCTTTTTGGTTACAAATAACTGAAATAAATCTGCAACACAGTGGAAGCATTGGACCCTGGTGTGATCTGGTGAACATTCCTTTTACATGTCCTGGTGGACATTTTATTGTGGATCTACTGGCAGTTTTGGTTCACAGAATGCAAGATAAATTGCACTGTGAATTTTTTTCTACTGCTTTAGAACTAGCATGTTGTATCTGTAAATGAGACCTTTAAATCAAGAACTGACACTGTTCCCATGTTCTAAATTATTATATGACCCTTTAGGATTGAGTGATGTGTTAATCTTTTCTAATTATACTATATTGTAACTACTGCATTCAAACATGGTCACAAACAGGGCTGTTTCTGCTCCCGTAGATATAGGTGGCAGAATGCCAGCTGGAGCTGCACTAGGTCCCACTTGCAGCCCAATGACCATGGTTTTTTAGGGAAAAATTGAGGAACTTGGGTTTGTGGTAGACACAAGAAATAAAGATGCTGCGGCAGTAGCAGGTTGAGGTCTAAAATGAAGTTTTGAAGGTTCTGTCTCTTTTGCAATATGATTCCTTATTCATCATGCAAATTTATAATTTTCATGCAATTAAAAAATAATTTTCCTTGTGAAGGTGAATTTGATTAGCTTGTACAGTTGACAACTAGAAAAGCTGTGTGAAATATTCACACACAAAAAAACCTCTCCTCCAAGTGGGAAATTCCACTCTTTACTAGAGGAAGGGCATATTTCCATCATCATAAGCAGAGAGGGAGAATGAGAATTTGTCCTTGCTCATTCTGACATCAGCTGCAACCTGAGAACTTTACCTGGGTGACCTGAACTTGTTAGTGTCATGACATAAAGCTATAACTCAGGAATGTGCCTGGCTGGATCCTCACTGATACTGCCACTGTGTACAAGGACATTAAATTGGTTGTAGAAATCACAACTATTCCTCGTCTTAAAGTACTGGATGCTCCTAGAGTGATGAAAAGGTGCTACAGGGTAGATAAAGCCCAGCTCCATGAAATTTCAATCCCCAGTGGCCTAGTCCACAGTTCCACGGGGCCCAGTGCTGCAATGCTGCCTGCAGGAGCGAGCATCTACCACCATCCCTTGTCCTCCCCACTGGTCACAGCACTTGCTGAAGCACGAGGGTGGATACATCCATGCTGACAGGCAGGTGTTATTATCAGCTCAGTTTGTGCCATTCAGCAGGAGTAAAGCTGCCAGCAGAAGGACCTCTGTCAGCACACAGAGCATCTCCACTGGGGACTCTGCTGGCATGTCTGCTGTGATGGAAACATCCTGCTGTGGACAAGCCTGGGTCTCCTTCCACTCTCTGAAGCATTACCTGGTTGTGTCATCTGCTGTGTAAAGTCTTCTGCAGAACAGAAGTATCTGAAGGCATCTTAGCATATGTCCAAGTCAGCCCAAATGTGGCTGTCAGGCTGGCCTTCCCAAGGCCTCAGCAGGCATGGCTGCAGCCAGATCTCCAGAACTGCTTAGAGTCTTCTGAGACAGCCATGTAATGGAGAAACCAACAGCTGCCTAGGAACAAATCCAGTTCAGGGCTGCAGGGCTCACTGGAGTGCTACAGGCAACTGGATCATGGCACTTCCAGCATCTTATCAGTGTCATAGAAATCCCCAAGGTCAGCCCCCATACATCTCACCATCTTGTTTCATACCTCCCGGGATGTAGACCTCCATTTCAGGGAATGTGGTCATCTCTGCCATGCCTCAGAAGAGCCCACAGCTGGCAAAACTTCTCAGATTAATTTCTGATACCTCCAGAGCTCTCTGCACTGTGGGCCAGAAGGTCTAGGGAAGAAACCAAGCCCCAGGGAAGCTCTGCTGCCAGGGATACACCACGCAAAGTGCTCGACTGCTCCATCAGCCCAGTCAAAGACCACACCATGGCCTGGGCTGGTGCCATGAGCCATCTCCCTCCATGTGAGTCAGGCACATGACCAATACACCACATGAGTCTTGTGTGACTCAGCTCTGTAGAGCTGTGTAATGATGGAAAGAGCAAGACATGAGCACTATTACATGTTGAAGGGTTGCAGAAATGACAACTCAGCCAGTACATTTTTTTTAATGAAGATGCTTAGGCAAGCTGGAGGTCAGGCTTTCTAAAGTTCTCAGCTTGACAGCTGTCTCTCAGATGTGGTAACATGATTTTAGCAGTCAGCAGGCACCTGCTGTATCCACCTCTTTCAAAGACATTGGTGCCAAAAGTCAAAAATGGGGGATTTTTTAAAAGCTGATCCAGAGCTGCTGGTGGCTGTCATCCCAGGTTTGACGCTGAGTCTCTCCAGTTTGAAAGGGTGGATGAATGACTGGTTCATGTAACTGAGGACTGCTACAGAGGCGTTATCTACAGACTGCTTGCTGCTTTCTTAGCATTGAGTTTAGACCTCACTGAAGATCTTACGGAGAGGGCTTTGGACTGTTGGCTGATTCCTTCAGCTGGAGAAGTTCAGCAAGCCCAGTTGTTGGCAATTTTGAAGTATTATTCCATTCCAGTCCTCAGCAGCAGTTCTCTATCAAAACCCAACACGGTTACCCTTGGGAGCAGGAACGACTCAGATCTGTTGGAAGCATAGGAAGAAGAAAGCAGGGAAAAGAAAAGAGCAGGAGAATAAAATTAATATGTGTCTTGTCCAGATTTTTGTTTGCCTTCCAAGTTCTAAGGTCCTTGGAGAAAAACATCTAAAATAAGCTTTTGACTATAGAACTATCCTGATATTCATTTTGAGGCCAAAGCATCCCTGGTTATGGACAGAAGGCAAGGGAACAAAAAAGTTCGTACTCGACTGATCTGTCTCTGGTGTGTATTATGAGTCTTGTCTCTTTATTTCACTAACAGAAACAAGTTTTTACTCTCTTTTTCCCTTTCTATTAGCAACACAAAGCACTGACAGCTAAGGGAGGACTGACTAGGTCACATGCTGGGTCTCAGATTGCCAACTGAAGAGTTAGCAATGTTTTTATTGCTGTAATGATGCACAGGCTAGAAGAACACAGCCTGATTTTCAGGCCTCAGGTAGAATTCACACTCTTAGCAGCTAGAAAACACAAATGACCAATTTTGCAGTGGAATGAAATGTGAGCCCAGCCCTCTTAGTATCCATGTTCACAACAAATACTACCCAAAAGCATGGATGGATAAAAATCCCCTGATTGCTTGAAAAAATAAAAATGAGAGAAAAGTCCTACCCTTAGCAAACCCTAAACCCTTTCTGAGGACAGAGATGTGGTCTGGGGTGGGAAAAAACAAAGCTGAAAGGGAAGTCAGTGGGGCACAGCAAGAGACCATATAGAAACCAGGAGGGTTTACTGTCCCAGGCTGGGATGTGGTGTGGGCTGATGCTCTTTTCTCCCCCCCCCAAAAAAATATCTCCATAAATGGACTTGGGCCATGCAAATGATGTAGTGAATGATAAAATAACTGATTGTTTCATTTGTCATTTGAGGATGTTCATGGCAAGAAAGCCTTGTTCAGTCTCCTATGTGTTCATTGACTTTGCTTTAACAACCTAAGGGCCAAATGCTCCAGTCTGTTTGCAGTGTTGGAAAACAAGATTTAACCAAACTGGATGGCTAAATTGGGATTGCAGCAAGGTATTTCATAGTGCTGAGACTGCCTCTCATGTGTATTGCTAACCAGAACAGATTCCATTCAACCAGGGAAATAAGCTTGGCTAGTATGTGCCTATTTTGCATGAACCTTATGCCTATAGTAACTTTCTTAAGTCTATCATCTCAGCTTTCCATAAGTTTGGAAATGTGTATGGATACTGGTGCCAGCAATCTTTTTCCCCTCTAATTTCTGCAGAGATGTTTGTGTGTGTGCTGTGCACACTTATTTACACTCACTAGGAAGGGCTCCCAGCAGAGACTGCTCTCAAGCAATGCTGCCAGCGCATTGCAGAGGTGAAACCACCAGGCTGCAATAAAAAGTTTTGCCCTTGAGGCAAAAGAAGGATGGAGAAAAAAGCATTTATCATTTCCTGTCACTATTATTGTGTCGTGGTTCATCCTCAGCTAATGCCAGACCTCTGGCAGTGGAGCAAGGAGGGATGGGAGGACTCCTGCTGTGAGTCCATTGAATTCACAGTTTGAGGGAAGAGGCTTCCAGTAGCTCCTTGAAGAATCATTTAGAAGTGAACCTCAGGCAAATCTGCTACTCTTTAAGTAGGTCCCTTTGAAGGGTAGAATTTGCCTTGTGAATTATTTAATTTAGTTTAACTGAGAAATTTTAATTCATTCAATTAAATGCATTGGAATCTGCAGTATTCTACTACAGACTCCATCGGGAACCCTTCTAGTGACTTCAGTGGTTTTAGTCCTAGAAAATATTTTTTCTAATTTAGTTTATTTAATTTATTTAGTTGTATAAAATATTTCTGGCATAGGAAAAAAAATCTTGGTTTCTAAATTTAAATCTAATGCAAACTCTACCTTTCAAAAATCATCTTTCTGTGAAAGTCTTAGTTTTGCTGTCACAAAAAACGAAACTTCCATGAAGCCTGAGCTCTCCTAAACTTTGTCAGAAGGAAAATTTTAAATTTCCCTCTGCTTTTCTGCATTTCTATGTTGAGTATGTAATTTAGATGAGACACCCACTTTAAAACTGCTGTAACAAAACTCCCAACCAAAAAAAAAAAATTGAAATATCAGTGTATCCACAAAATGCTGATGATTTCAAAACAATATGCTTGACCCTCTCCAAATGTGCATCCTCACTCCTACAGTGGTAGCACTTTTATTTTTGTAGCAACCCAAAATCTGGCAAGAGACTCATCTCTCCCATTGACATCACTGAATCATGGATCAGTGCACACAGGCTGGAATTTTGTCACATAATACCTTCATGCTAATATTTATACGCTTGTTTAATTTTACTCCTAGAAGTAATCCAACTACCATTTTGGTTTATAATACGACTGCAATTATTGCAGATTCTTTCATGCTTCTATTGTAAAAGCAGATAAAGTTGAGCCAGATCACAGATGTGTTTTCTTGTTGCATTCCAATATAAAACAAATGTCAGTGCACTAAAAGCTGTACATGTTCTTCAACTTATTTAGGAACTGTGATATGTTGTTGTGATATTTTGTATGTATATTACAATCAGAACAACTCTTGCATATATTGCTTTAGAGGAAAGTTCTGCAAAAGCATTTTTTTTTACCTACCGCAAAAGAGCTGCTGTTACCTTTACCTATCCGAAGTTACAAGACAGGTCAGTTACAACAGTTGCAAAGATTGCTCTTCACCAGTTTTACATTGTTTGCTCTTCAGTCAAATTTCAGAACTGATAGATTTTCGGTTTTGAAATAGCACTTCACATCATCAGCCTGACCTCTCAGCTGGCATTTAGTAACTGCACAAGTCCAGGGTCTCCACTGGGAGTCTACAGTGCAAAATAAAATAACTTCATTAAAACCAACTTTGTGGTGGCATCGAGTTGAGGCAACAATAATTTCTTAAATAGCATCAAGTTGGCCCCTTGCTGCTCTCTGCCTGTGGCTCTTGTCTTGCCCTGCTATTGCCACTCCTCTGGCATCTCTGTGTGCCCCAAGCTACAGGAAAAAGCTTGAATGATTTGGGTTTGCTTACCCTCAGTTTTCACTTCTACACAGGATGTTCCCAGGCACTCTGCAGCTCTCAGTATTTTGCATTTTTTTCTTACAAACTTTTGTTCTTTTATACTTTTGCAGTGATGAAGGAGCAGGGTCTTCTTGCCCACCATATAAGCATAAGCAAAACCATACTGGGCTCTGAAGACTGGTCCTGAGACAAAGAGTTCCCAGCAAGATCTATTTCATATATATCATCTCTTAAGCATCTTTTAAATGCTGCATTAATTGTGAGGCATTAGTACATGGAGGAATATCTTTTTACTTAATCATTCTTGACCAAGGGGTTTCTTGTAAACTTGGTTCACTCTCTCGTCTCTGGACTTTTTATTCTTCTATCCAGCCCCTCATTTGAAGTAGCAATCTGCTACTTACCCTGAAAACGGTTCTTTCAGGCCAAAGGAAATGGTACAAATCTTCTTTTTCCTTCTTCCAGGGATCTGGCCAGGACAGAAACTTGCTACTGAGTGTCCGACACAGAGTCGCAATAGAGACAGATGCTGTTCAAGCCCATGACCTCGGCTTGACTTCAGAACTGAGGAGACGGTGTCCTTCCCTAGTTGCAAAACTCTTGTTACTTAAGAAAAAGAGCTTGCCTCCTCTTTCACTGCCAAAACAGAAAATATCTGTTGCATCATTTTCCATAAAGTTTGCTTTATTACTTACCTTTCCTGCTAGGTGACAATTCCTGTCAAGCTCACAACTTTCATTCTTTTCAGTTGCTTTTTGGGGCGGTGGGACCCCTTCAAGTGAGTCAATCTCCATCATCACCCTCGAGCTAGAAATGCAAGGAAGAAAAGAAAGAATTAAAATTCTGTACAAAGGTCAGAGAAAGCTTAAAGCCTGCAACTTGAAACCACTGGCACAGAGCTGCCGCACTTCATATTTCTGCTGGGAAAGGATCCCACTTGTGGAATCAGAATAAAAGAAGTTTTGTGAATCTTACAAGTGAATGCAATGATATATATATGCAAAATTATATGTATGTGGTTGTATAGATGTAAGCATATTTGTTATATGTATGTACATGTATATAAAGATGGAAATCTCTAGGGGCAGTTTTCATTTGAAATCCTTGCTTACTCCTGGGTGATTAGAAAGGATAATAATAACAATAAAAAAAACCCCAAATGGGGATTAAATCCTCAAGAGAAGAAGTGCTCCATTTATTGGAGCCTTGCTTATCTCACACAGAGTAAGGGGATTATGCGATTGCTTTTGTGTTCTGAACGATTGTGGCTAGACGGTTTCTGGCATTATAGACTTGCTTACTGAAATAGAAACATTACTGTTAGATGGATTTGCAGCTGGCTGCAGAAATGTGTTTGTCTGAACAGAAATGTCTCTTGTAGCTCACTGAAACACGTGTCTTGAGTGTGAAAGTCAGGCTTTTTGGGGAAGACATACACTGCCTTTTGTTAGGCTCTGAAGACGCCGTAGCCTCTGGAGACACTGGGGCTGGAGTGCTGCAGAGAGGGGACCTGAGTTTGTCCCCTTTCAAAGGGGACCCTTTCAAATTGAAAGTGCAACCCAGCACTTAAAAAGTGGAGGCTGGGGATATAAGAAAAATTAGCTTTTGGACATTTTGCTAGCTGATGTAATGGCACCGAGCAAGGAGCTTGATTCACAGGTGACAGACGAAGTTATGTGGTCAACTGGCATGGGCTCTCCTCAAGAGGAGGGTTGGGAAATATTTCTGTGTCAGAGCTCCATCTCTCTAGACATGCAGAGAACAGCCTGTTCTGTGATAACCACCATCAGCTTCAGACACTGCTTGAGAGACTTGGGGCTCTGGGGCTCCCTGCAGACCTCCCAGTCTTGCTCTGCTAGTTCAGACTGACCTCTGTGCTGTCCTCCAGGGATGCATTTTCTGGCCACTAATGCACTTCATGCAAGCATTCAGTCCTCTTTTGCTCCCATGTCGTGTTCACAAAGGGGCTTTGAGTATTAGAGACAACTTTTATAGGAGCAGAGAGGAGCTTTTGCATCCTCTTCCATCCAAGGACAGGAGTTCCTCAATAAAGGTAACCCTGGGGCATGCAGAGCAGCACTTAGTTCCTCTCACCCTATGTCTCCTGCTTTTCCTTTGGGTGCTTCTTTTCCCAGTTTGCTAGCTCAGCAAATCCCACATGACAGCAGAGGTTCTCCCATCCTGAGTGGCTGAGTGATGACAGAACCAAAAAAACCAGTCTGTTTTTTTGTGAAGTCTGGGTCTTCTGAATTTCTCAGTGCAGGGTGGGCACTGTTGGCTTTAAAGGAGCAGCATGAGGCCAGTGCAGAGCATACTGGAAAAATCCTACCCATGGACACCTGAAATGCCACACAAAGGCTTGGCACTAGGCCAAACCAGATCTTTGGGATGCACTTTGCTATCCCTCCTTCCAAATCACCTTTCCAAATGTTTTGTCACAATAAATCAGTGCCTCTTGGCTTTCACCTGTGCCCACAGCTGGCTCTCCCCAGGGATGGGACATTCTGGGAGGGGTGTAACCCAGTATGAAGCTCCTTGGGGGGTGACTGAGCCCCTTTATCTCTTCCGTGGTTGAAGAACGCCCGTGGGGCAGAACATTGTTTGAGGCCAGGCAGCCCAAAGCTACGTGAGTGTTAGAAAGAGACAGCAAAGGGTTAAGGTGTTTGGGTCATGGCAGCCACATCAGAGCTGCTCTCCTTTCCTGTTTTTATTCATCTCTGGCCACTTCCACCAGCACACCCACTCCCAGCTCTTACCATAACCTGGTCACTTTGTTTGGGGAAGACATTAACTTTCTGCAAGGTTGCTTTCAGTGTGTGTTTTTTTCTTTAAGATTAGGTCATTTTAAAATCATTTCACTTCTGAAAATGACAATAAACTTTACACTTCCCTGCTGTAAAACAGGCCAGTGCTGTCACTGGTCTGCTCCTTTGGGAGGATTTATGGCCCCGTGTCTGATGTGATGCAATCCTCTCAAATGAAAAATCATCATGACTGAGCCCGTAGCACAAAGAGACGATTTAAGAGGAACAGGAATAATTAAGGCAGCCCCTTACAAGCCCAGCACAAAGGCATTTCTTAGAGCAGCCTGTACTCTTAGTGAATAGGCAGAAGGGGATCTTAGTTTTCTGAGACTGAAATCCCCCATGGTCTCCACTGCATCTGTGAGTGAAGGGGAGCCTCTGTCTTTGGATTTTAGCTGATTCTTCGGGAACTAAAAAAATAAGAGGCTGCCATTCTGGGAGGGGGATTCTTCCTCCCCGAGCCCTCCAGAACCTTGCCAAGGCTGTCTCAGGGAGGGGAAGATGCTGAGCATGTGCCTGTTGCACCACACACATGCACCCGTGTGGCTCTGCATCACCCACCTTGCAGTTGTTCCCTTAGGAGGAGCAGAGCACATCCTGTGGCCCCACCTATTTGCATAAATAGCTGATAGGACTCGAGTTTATTTGGTCATGTCTGTCATCCCTTGCTCAGCGGCTGTTGTCTCACTTGAGCCCCTGGCTTGTGTTTGGCATCCCTTGAATTTGGAGACTCCTGCTACCAAGTCTCCTGCATAAGCAAAGCCTCCTGCATCTCCTGACTTGTGCTAGGCCAGGGGAAAACCATTCTCAGTGTCCCAAAACAGACCAATGCCAAGAGATACTTAAAATTTGTATTTGCTTCCCAGGGTCCTGTAGCCTTCTGTGTTAAACCTCCTCAATGTCTGGGACCTTCCTGTAGGTCCTGGCTGCAGCCTACTGTTCCTTCACAGACAGAGGCTCCAGGTCACTACCTCCTGCTGTGGTGCTGGAGGATCGAAAAGGAACCTGGGGTGCACTTATCTTCCCCTCTGACTTTTTCCTAAGGCACCAAACTGCCTTTGAGGGGAGAAAAAATGCTCATTTACTATGTGCTTGAAATCAGAAATTTGTGAGCAATTAAAATTTATACTGGGCGTTTAGGAAAAAGCTACATTATAACTGAAAGAATAATTTAGGTTATGTTTTTAAAGTCCCTGCCAAGACAGTTTCTCCAAAAAAGCCACTTGAAATGAACTACTGTAGATGCTCTGAAACTGGCACATGCTGCCTTAGCAATTCTCGCTGTTGAGCTTCTCTCTCTTTGGGAATGGAATTCTTGTCCACAATGTTAAAGGAAATGACCACTCCAGTTAAATGACAGGGTGGTAATTTAAAAAACACACAACTTTAGTTTATCTGCCCCTCTTCAACTGAAAAATAATGACCAGTGATTACAACAGGAACAGACTGTGGCTGGAAGCTTCTATTAAATCTCAGTCATTATATAGAAATGTGACTGAGCAGAGTACTGGCAAGCATGTTATGTTTTTATTTACAAGCATGTCCAGTTTTTATGTGTGCACAATTTGAACTTTTTTTTTTTTTCTGGCTTGAATTTGCCTTTCCAAGAGGGAGGCTTCAGATTATAAAAGCCTTAGATCAATTTGTGGCTGAAAGCACTTTTAAGATTATGGTCTTTGCAGCATTGTGCATGCAAGCAGTGAAATTTAATAATGATAATAAATGTAATAAATATAAGAAGTGTGCCAGTGCTAATCAGATTTCACATGAGCAGACTTTTTCAGTCTTAAAGCAGAAAAAATGTACCTTTGATGCAGCTCCTCTTGTTTACTAACATTTTTGTGATTGTTTTTCTCTGTACTTAAATCCAATTATGAATGTGACTCACTGGTATTCTCTGCAGGCTGCATTCATGGAGACCATCTTGTCAAAAGTTAGGCCAAGATAGTGGCTCATTTACTCTATATACTTACTCTCCTTTTCTGTTTGTAGGGCATGTATGCAAATTTCTGATATTCAGATAATTGCATTGCTCAAGTTTATCTGGAGATCTGTTTTTAAACTTTGAACCGTTCGTGAAGAATTCTCTGCAAAGATTTCATGGCTGAGCTGTGATAGTTAATTGTATGTGGCCGCACCAGCCCAAGAGCATTATTTATTTATTTATTTATTTATTCATTTGATAGCCATAGCAGCTAAGTTTGAAAAGAAAAGGCCTGTATTCCTCCAGTATATTAGTTTCCACTGGTCAGTGAAGCAATGCCAGCCAGAGGTAAAATAGATCAGGGCTGAGCCATCATGTGTCACAAGAAGAGACAGTGTCCTAAATTCTTCCTTCAGTGCATCCCATCAGTATGTCTTTCACATTTTTCCACCCTCATCCAAACCTCCCCTCCCCAACTTTCTGTCCCCTCTCTCTCCCTTTTTCTTTCACAACCTAAAAAGGAACTGGGCTCTGAGGAGCATCTGGAGATGGAGCCTCAGATGTGCAGCACTGGCAGGGCTGCTGCAGTTGTCCTAGTCAAAGCTTAATCTAAATCCTTCCTACCCAAATTTATCGAACCACTGGGACAAAGTTCTTTAGTGTCACTCAGTCATGCTCACATTGTCCTCAGAGGTGAAATGAAAAGACAGAATGCTGCTACATGAGGCAGCACAGGGAGTGTTCTCCCACTGCATGTGCTCATGCAGAGTCTGGCAGAGGGCTGAGGGCTGCAACTGTTCCAGCTCTACAGCTGCTGCTTAAAAGGGGGAGGTCTTGAAAATCTGCCTCATTGCCTTGTTATTGCTGCTTCCATTTGGCTTGTGTAAGTAAGAGAATCTACTCCATTTTAGAGTTCCTGTTGCAATAGATGCAAATGTTCTGCACTCTGGTGTTGTGGTGGCTTTTTGGTTTGGATTTGTTTGTTTGGTGCGTTTTCTTCTGTTGTTTTGTTCTTGGGTGTTTTTTATTTTTCGAGCTGACCTGTGAATAAATTTAAATCTTGGCTCTTTTCCAGCAGTAAAGACCCCCATAACTAGCTGAACATTGAGAGAAACGTATCAGCTGATGATGCAAAATGAACGGGTAATGGTGTAGACTGATCCCTGTTTGCTCTTCCCTCCAGCACGTTTCCTTCAGTGCTAGATGGGCTGTTTTAGAGGACAGCAGTTGCAGGCTCGCTTTGGGCACATGGTGAGCTTGGGTAGAAGTTAGGGGGAGATGCCATCTGCTGGGAAGTTTGGACATTGTCAGGAGGAGAAGCAGAGTTGAAAGCAGCTGTGAACAAGCGGTGTGGAGGGTTCTATTGACACGTCCCTGAGTAGCCACTAGGTAGGAGTGAATCCCACCTCCTGCTTGCTCCGCAGCTCCGAGGGCTGAAGCTGCCTCTCTCCTCCCGTGGGATGTTCGTCCCACTCGTGTTGGCCAAGCAGCTGCTGAATCACGGCCACCACTGCTGCTTGTGGTTGAATGAGGCTGGGAAGAGAGAAAGAAAGAGGTCAAACAGAAAGATCAGTAAGAGTAGGTGTAAAGGAGAGTAAAAGATTAAAAATCTAAACATGTAAGTGGGAAGAAAAATAAACCAAGAGAGTCCTGGAAGGGAAAGCTTTTAATAGCAGGAACTGCAGTAACAATAATTGTCATCAGTGGGGACTGATAAATGTGTGCCTCTAATCCAGCAAAACGTTGAAATTCACTGGATAATGCTACTAGCACCTTAGTTAAGCACTTACACAAATACTTGAATGATAAAGATAAAATGAAACCAAATGCAGGAAACAGCATGTCAGGAATAAAACTGTTAATTGTTTTTGGTTTTTTTTTATTTAATCCTCTGATTCTCATTACTGCTTCTCTTTACAACCCACTGTGTTTTCACTGTAACTTTGAAATTTTCAAGGTGGTTGTAGGGAAGTAGGTAGAGCTTAGTGCTTGCTTCATTCCCCCCCAGTGTGTGATTGCACTAAATGTGTTTTTAATATTGCTTTTTACCACTTTGATTTTTTATTTTGTTGTTGTTGTTGCTGTTGTTCACATCAGAAAACCACAAGGCAGACATTAGATATGATTTATCAGGAAATATCTGGGGCTATGCCAGCTGATTAAAAAAGAAAAAGAAAGCAAGCACAACACACATGGGAGCCCATCTGAGTAAGATTCATCAGGCAGCAGTCATGAGAGAAGTTCTCTGTAAACTGGAGTTGGATGAGCTGACAGTAACAAAGATACCTGTGTCAGTTTGTCGTGGAAAAGGAGGAATTGTGCCACACAGCATGTATTGATAAGCATTAAAAGTAATAGGCTCAAGCCTTCTGTTTTAGCATTGGAGTTCAAACACATACAAATGGGTATTGCTGTGGGTCTCCACTTTCCTATGCCACCTGAGATCAACCTCAGAGCCTTACAGGAAGCATTTTAAATGGTTTGGTTCAGCATGATTTGCTCCTGTATGAGTGGATGGGAATAGGTGTGCAACATGAGATACTCCCACTGGCTGTAAGACCAGTGTCAGGCCCTTGGAAACCATGAACCATGAGTCTTCCTTTATCAGCAGGAGGCCCTGGTAACATCATTCAGTGGATCTTGGGGCTGGGAGGTAGAAAAAAGATGACAAGGACAATGAAGAAAAGAGTGAAAAGAGAATGCAGGAAAATCAGAGAACAGAAATGTAGGTGCATCATGTATCTGTTTTGTATTGTCAACCTAATTCAGCTTGGAAGCTCCATGTCTTGTACTGGCAACAATCAATAGATCATAGTAACGACTTGCAAAACTGACTTATTAGAGACTTGCAAAGTTTAATCTTCAAAGTCCTTCAAATTGTGTCTCAAAGATCTGGAGGAATTAAGAGGTAATGGTGATTAAAAATAATAGACAGTCACACAGGTAGCTGAGTGTGTAGATGGCTAACCAGCCAACTAAGGATTTAAGAAAGTGACCTCTGGATGACCCACATTTCATTGGCTTGAAAGTTCAAATCGTTTCTGCCCACCTGGATCCTGGAATTGGCCACTGGAGGGTTGGGTTCACTGGGGTTTTTACATTGATGTCTCTGAGAGGTCACTTCAGGAAGCACCTCCTCTTCAGGCATGGGCTCACTTACTCTTCTGGCTGGGTTGAGTGGATGCACCAGCTCTTCCAGAGGAAGGACCATTTCCACCTCATCTCAAAATCAAGGATGCATCTTTTGTATGATTTTTCCCAACAAGAAAGCAAACACTTACGCTATCCCTGCCACCAATGAGTTTCACATGTACTCTGGATAGCAGCATCATGGGAGCCTTATGAGTTGTTCCCATTAAGAGAAAACAAATGGATTGCTGGAAAGGGGAGGAAGGACAAACTGTGTCTTCTGAGATTTAACTACTGCTTAAATTGAAAACTCTCCAAGCTTCCTGCTTTTAGTTCATATACCTGAAAAGTTTTTTTTGTTCTTGTCCCAAGACTTTAACACCATAGAAGACAATAACATTGGAGGATTCCTTTGCCAGAATGCAATAATATACCCAATGTAATTAAATTAAATGAGTACAATACGAATAACAGCTACAATAATAACAGTAGTCATAGGAAGAAGGAAGATTGTAAATCCTACTGTTTGAAAAATTCAAAAGTACTCGGAATCCATGAGTATCACTGCTGTTCTCAGTGTGCAGTGCTCTGAAATCCTATCTGGAATGTCGGGGGAGTAGTTAAGCAGCTGCCTTTTTATTGTGATAAAAGTTGATAGCTTTTAGCAAATATGTGCAAGCAAATATTTCATTTACTTTTAATGTGTTTGAACACGCACACTGACAAGAAGCTTAGTGCCTCCAACAAAGTTTGGTATTAATTCTTTCCCATCTTCACTTGGTTGCTTATTTATTTGGCATGAGAAGACAGTTACAGGATTTAGGACTGAACAAAACCTAGGCACAATCTCAATTGTTGAACTTGAAGATTTTTAAGAAATAAAGAAAAGAGTGAACATTTGGAAGAAAAAAAACCAGTGGTTTTGTAGAGCTGGAACCCAAAAAGGTTGCAGGGTACTGAAATACCTTAATTCACTGTCTAAAACAATTGCTTCAAGCAGGAAACTTGGCACTTGAAGCATTTATTAAATCAATACAGACAGATCTGTTTTCAACAAATGAGATAAATGTCAAGGCGAAGATTTTAGGCACTCACAGTACATCACATTTTCCTTCCCCTAGAAAGCAGAACAAAAATGTGTACAAATAAAATTACTTACATATGTAAAAATCACATCCAGTTTAAATAATCTTTTCTTCCTGCCCTGATGTACCAAGCTTAATATAATCTTTTAGGAATACGATTATTTGAGAATGTTTTCATCCTCTCTACCCCTTATTGTTAACCTACATCAAAGCAAACATGTAAACACATGTTTCTCTGAATAGTGTCTTTATTTTGTACACTATGGTTCCGGGTGCTTCCTATGGGTGTATGGAAAGTGACATTAAGGCAAATCAGTAATAATTCTTTATAATTTTTTTTTTTGCAGTCATCTATTTAAAAACCTCTCTCTTTTTGCTCAGTCTCACCTCTCCCATTATGTGCTTTTCAGACTGTTCCAGCTCCTGGAAATATCTGGTTCTCTTCTGTCTGCTTTCTGCTAGCACCAGCACCATTCAGCCTAATGCTGCCAGATGCACTTGTTGTGCCAGGCTTTTGGGGCACCTGGCATGGAGACAAGGGCATGGTGCTCTCATCTGGCAATCTTCCAGCTTCCATTGTCCAGAAGCATTCTGGCAGCTGAGTCCTTTGCATTTTAGTAGAAACATGGCAATGATCTCCAGTGCTTATATTCCCTTTTCTTGGATAAAAGACATAGAGGAGGTACAGGCTGTGAAAATGCTAAAACACTTTGGGGTCTCATGAGGTAAGAAAGTGGGATAATTCTGATCTCTTCACACTGACCGTTTGCCCTGAAGATCCCAGCATGATGCCTAAGCAGCCACAGGCAAGAAGGAAGTTTTATTTCCAGTTTCTCATCAGATTACTACCTGATTATGCCTTTGCCATACTTGGGAGGGAGTTTACAAACAACTTAAAGACCTGAGAGGGTGCTGAGAGAATCTTTCAGTCCCCAAGCACTGAGATTTGTAATCCTTACTCAAGCTAGGGAAAGCTCTTGTCAGTGTAGTCCCTTGGGATTTAAACTCTCCAAACCACTGAGTCATTGGGCCTAACTTGTCTGAGTCATTACAAAAGGGAGGGAGTGCTGCTGGGTCACACAGGACTTTAGCAAAGGCCAGTTTTTAGGGAATATCCCACTGGACCAATCTTCTCCTGTCTACATGTGAAGAATATTCAAAACTTGATGGAGCGGAGCAAGAATCAGGGAGGGGGTGTCAGGTAGGAGGTTGGAAAGCAGTGATGAACCCAGCAGGTCAGATGACTTCTGTCATGACTTCTGTCTTCTCCAGAGGACATTCAGCCAGTTTTCCATCCCTGCTTCAGATGATTCATGCTTAGCTCTCCCAGAATTACTGATGGGAATCTCAAAATATCAAAGAAAGAATTAAAATAAAGTTTGTTCCTTGCCAGGTCAAAACATCATCTAGGGATAAGACAATTCCAGGCAAAGCTGTAGAAGAGGAAAATTATAGTCCTGGTGGCTCACATTGGTGGTTGCTGAGTTTGGCAGGGTGACTCAGGAAATCTTTCTCAAGGATCTGTCTGTCAATGTGTAGAAAGGCCTAATCAAGGTCATGCAGACTTCTGTGCTGGGCATCTCTGGCAGAAGTGTTTCTTTGGTTGGCCTTGGCCTTGGCTAAAACAATTCTGTTTGGTCTTATGATGGCACTGAAATACGGAACTCTATTTTCTAAGGAAAAGCTTAGGGATGAAAAGATCAGGAAATTTTCCCTTGTGTTGCTGTCACTGGGTGCTTTCTTTGAAAGGTTATTTCTTCAGGAGGCAGAAGGTTGGCTTCCAAATCTGCCCATATCTCCTACAAATCTGTACTCCCTTTTTTCACCTCTTCCTCCTATTGTAGTGATGCTCCAGCCTGATATATCTAGGGGAAAAAAGAAGCCCAAAGCAGTCTTTATGTTCTTAGCACTTATGGAGGTGACCTTGATTCAGTCTCCAGTCCGTATCTTCACTGCAGAGATATTAACTGTGTGCTTGATTTAGTTCCCAGGAGATCTCAGGAGATGTTATGATGACAGGAATTTCTCAATGATCCTTATATTTTTCTCACTTCTCAGAACATGTTTGTGTGAGGAACCTTAAGGTAATAATCCAAATGTGGTAGTAGCTTTATTTCCTCCAAAGGTATGAACATTGGGATTGTGTCCATTGTGGCAATACTTCACATGTTGGTTTCTAAGGTAGAAGATGGAGTTGGAGTTTATTATGTGTCAGTCCAGTGCTATGAAAGGTATGGTCTTGTCATCAAAGGGCAATAGAGATTTTTAAGACACGGGCAAGCCCATGCAGATAGAAAGGCAGCATAACTGGATTTATGCCTTCCACTATTTTGTAGGCACAGGGAGCATTGCATGGCCAGTATCACATAAGAAGGGTCTTTGCCAGTGACAGTAGTTCCTGCAGGACTGCTCTACCTCACATCGGTGAGAACAGACTTCAGGATGCTTTAGCTGACATATGGATTGTTTTGGCATCTCTAAATTCCAGAATGTAAAATATTGGGATCCTTCAGCTTTATCGTGGGTTTTGAAAGTGGTCTGCTCCCTGGCTACATGGAGTGCAGCCAGAAATGCAATTTGAGAGTGCTGGTGTGGATGGATTTGGGGTCTGTTCTAACAAAAGCCTGTCCTGTGCTCCTTGTCTGGCTTAATATGAACTTCTACTTCCTTTCAGTTCTGTTATGTAAATGAGGAGGTGTGAAGACTTTTATATAATGAAGTTCCCTCATGAGACCCCCCCCTGGAGTGGAGTGTCCAACACAGGAAAAACATGGACCTGCTAGAGCAAGTCCAGAGGAAAGCTGGAGAGATATCAGAGGGCTGGAGAACCAACCTCCTTATGAAGACAGGCTGAGAGAGTTGGGGTTGTCCAGCCTGGAGAAGGCTCCAGGGAGACCTTACAGTGGTCTCCCAGTACCTGGAGGGGCTGCAAGAAAGCTGGGGAGGGATTTTTTTTACAAGGGCGTGTAGCAATAGGACAAGGAGTAATGGCTTTAAACTGGAAGAGGGTAGATTTGGTTTAGACATTAGGAGGAAATTCTTCAGTGAGGGTGGTGAGACACTGGAACAGGTTGCCCAGGGAAGCTGTGGATGCTCTCTCCCTGGAAGTGCATCAAACTGCTCATAACACAAATTATTCAATGTAAAACAAAAAACCAGCTGCAAAACATGGAGAGAAAGTTTCTGAAAACTGAAGGGCTATGTGGAATGGTCAAAGTCTATAAATACAGAGTAACAGACATGGTTAAAAGACACAATCCTGTGAATATGCACAAAATCATGAACTCTGACTTAGCTGCCACTGCTCAGAGAGATATATTGAGTTATTATGAGCAGTTATCTGAAAATATTAGGATCAATAGTTAGTGGAAAAAGCAAAAGGCAGGTACAAAGTATTAGAAAGGAAATAGCTGACTGCAAAACGTCATTATCACCATGTTTCAGCCCATGATTCACCTGCTTTTTGACTGCCATGTCCATTTCTGTTCTCCCTAGAAGTGGATCAGAGAAAGGCAGCAAAGATGATAAAGAGGTATGGATGCTTCCAGGTATAAACAGATTAAACTGTTCAGCACTCTTCAGTTTGAAAAGGAGAAATTTGGGAGGGTCTGACAGAAGTGTACAGGTACAAGTGACATGGAAAGGTTATATGGAGGAGAATATTTTCCCTGTGCTCAGTTGTCTGAACTCCAGGCAGTTTTACAATCTTCTGCTGGAAACAGGATACTCAGATAACTGGAGGTGTTTTCTAGTTCTTAAGCTCTTTTATTTGGGATAGGAGAAAGTTTTTACAACCAGCTGTAACTCATATGGGAAACCTGTGTTGCATCTTGCTCTATTGTGGATGTACCAATGATTTTTTGTTCAGTATTAAGGACAGCACAGAAGGTCAGGCCAGAGTTTCTGCTGAGGCATCAGTTAGGATGAAGAGAAACAAGCTGAGGTTTAGCTTGTGGGCAGAAATTTCCCAGAATACATTGGCAGCTGGGCAGAATTAGTGCTTTAGCTTGGCTCCCAAGCAGACTGGCTCTCTGTTCCAGCACAGGAACAAACCTAGGCAGTGTTTTGTAAGTCAGGTCAAATTCCTCAGAATGGATCTGATTCAAAAGTATCTGCTAATCCATAACTGTGTCCCAAGTCTAAAGCCTGTAGTAACTCTGTTTGGCACAGTGGTGGTAAGGGGAATCATGTGGTGACACTTAGTGAAGGTATTTCAGCTTTATAAAGTTATCAGCTACCTATCAGGAATTCAGAGAAATGCAGAAATTACAGCAGTGTTGTTGTAATTATTTGTGTGCACTATCTGTCATCATCACTGGTAACACTCAAGCAGTAAATGTGCCCTTTGTTAAGGAGCATCATGAATAATTGTTTTGTCACACTGATACTACTAATAAAACCAGCAAACTTTGAATTATTAGTAGTGTTTTCAAACTGTGTTCTCAGGTGAGTATTTCAGATATCTTATCTATAGATGGTGTTATCACCAATGATAACTGATCATGATTTTCAGGAGGGGTCTCCATCGAGGTGAGGATCCCAACTTCCTACCCCAGCATCACAACACTGTGAGGCCTTGTGTTACTGGAATATCAGCATTGCCATGTAAGAGATTGGAAGGGGCAGGATGTGACAGGGTGCACTCAGCAAGGCTTTGATAGTGGTCTTGGATTTGGGGTAGATCTGTTTCCCTACAGTAAAGGAACACTACAGGAATGGCTCTGGTGCTGGTGGATGTGAGTTCCTAAGTAGGGAGGTTGACCTCTGCATGAAGTGTAGGCAGCTTTGGGTTAACTTGTGGTGCTACTTGATGGCAGAAGAGAACCTGGGAGTGTCTGAGAAGCCAATCTACATGCTGGACATGGTGTGCTAGAAATGCTCTACAACAAACTAATTTTTTTTGCTTCTGAGCGTCTCTCCAAGGCACAACATTGTACAGGGCATGGATAGTAACTCCAGAACTCACATGGATGTGCTCTGTTAAAAATGGGAAGGAACTAAAGTTCCTTGCCAACAGACTTTAGAACTGACTATGTCTTAATTTATCCATGGCAGTGTCTTACTCAGTAGGTGAGAATTTAGCTATGAGTATATTGAGTGGCAGCCAGCTTGGAGCATGAGTCTAATTTACTGTAACTCTTGCTACATTCTTTCTGATCATTATCGTGCTGAACAAAATGTTTTTAAAGTGCTTTTATAGGGTTGAGTGACTTATTTAATAATTTATACCATTTTGGAGGGATTAGAGGATGAATTTAAATCATCAGATAATGTCATTATGGCTCAATAACTACATTCTTTATCAGGAAAAAAAAATCAGTTGTAATTATGCTCAAAAAGACAGAGACCCTTTATTCAGCAGTTCCCTCAAGAACAATGATATCAAAGATTCTGATAGGTCTCTCAGCTGTAAAGAGGGCTGTCCTTCTTTGTTAGGAAGGAATATATCATCTGCTGTCTGCTTATCTATATAACCATTGTGCCATTTATGCCACATATTTTCAGTGTGCTGTGCCTTCAAACGTCTGCTCCTTGCAGAGACCAGGGATCCTTCTGCATGCAAAGATGTGCAAACTCCTGGGAAACCCATGGCCTCACTCACGTTAGTGGGAGTTTTGCCCCTAATTTCAGCAGGGAATATTTTTCTGCCAGAGCTCACAAAGCAAAGAAAAAGCACAGTCCTCGTGGTGTCCCTCTGGAGACCTTTCCTCACACCAGATTGTGTCAGCCAGGCCCTCAGGGATTCTTTAGTGTTTTTTTTTTCTCTTTCTTTGTTTTTATTCATCTAAAATCATAGAAGCCCTGTCAAGGTGACCACTAGTATCTCAAGGTGGATTTGCCTTCCGCTGGTGTACTGAGCACTGCCAGATTTCATTGGTCCCAGCTTATGTTTAATGCTGTCAGACTAGCAGTGTAAGCCACAGCTTTCATTTTCTCCTTAAAGATATCCAGTGAAATCATGAAATCCTGCTCACTTGACCTCTGAGCTGGCTTTTCAGACCAGCTTTTAGCAGCTTAGGAAGACTTATCTCAGTGAGGAAAATCAGGTCATGCAGTGTGTGATGACAAAGACCAGATAAGTGATTTGAGGAAGGGAGGCAATACATTAGATCATCCCTTATCCTTTCAGAATGACTCTATATATAAGATGGGCATTAGTCGGAGTAATTCCGCTGGCACAGCTCGAGAGGAGCAGACCAGAAGCAAATGTGTCTTTCCATAAGGGTGTTTAGGTTTGGAGTTCTCATCTCCATGTCCCTCACTTTTAAATAGCATCAGGTCACAAACAAAAGCTCATTAAAGACAAGAGTAATGATCAAGGAACACATTCTGTTTAATGTCTAAGGGCATGCAAATTACTACCAAAATCCACACCTGAATAATATTTTACTGAAGGCTTTTCCCTCCATACCACTTGATGTAATAGTATGTTTCTAAAGTAATCTCTTTCTCATCCCAAATGCCACCTGGATGCTCCATGACTGTGTCTCTGTCCTTTCAGATCAAATGTACTCTGCCTCAACACCCAGAGAAACCTGGAAATCTCAATATTATTATTATGCACAAAGAAGCACCCCTCTCCAGCCATGCTTCCACAGCTTCAGCTTTGGAGGAGGTTGGATCCCTGCATTCCCCAAATGTGTTGCCACCACCAGAGTTTCTATAGGATAAGAAAAGCTACTAATGACATGTTTGTTGTCCTATTAACCTAAAAGCAGAAGGAATGTAAAACTGGGTGTTGATGACTCAAAATAATACCATTTAGCTCTCCTGTCTGGTAATGGTGTTGGCTGTACAGGCCTTGTAGGAATCAAAGGCAGAAGAAGTTCATATTTTGCCCTAGTTTCACCAAGACATTTGTCTTCCTTACTTCCAAAGTCTAACTGGCTTTCAGTCAGACCATCCCAAACAGAATAAACTTTTCATCCTCACCGCTGGGCAAAAGGACTGCACTGCAAATGTGGGAAATGTCTTCATACGCTGAAAATAACCAGAACTGTGAAAAACAGTATTTTAAGTGCAATTATGAAGAGCTGTTTGGGTTTCAGTGATATCCCACTCATCATACCAAGCTGAGGAAATTAAGAAACTTAAACATCTTGTTGGGTCATGGTCTTGATTGCTAACTTTGATACACATGGAGGCAGGGTAGCAAGCAGTCTTTTTTTTTTTTAATGGCAAAACTAGCCTTTTTCTAATCAGCTGCATTACTCTATATTATCCTTCTCTATCACGGCTGGAGTGAAGGAATGGGGTGACAAGCTTTGCATCTGAAGCCAATTGTGATGAGAGGGTGTACAGTATTTCTGTGTATCCTTTCTCCTTCTTTCCATGAATAACTGGAGGACCCTGGCTGACTGGATGAGATACCTAACTTTCTGATGACATGGAATGAAACCATTTCTGGCTCCTAGATAGGACAATACAGTCTGGCTTTTAAGATGGCTGTCTGAATCACTCAGCACTCTCTTGAATTCAGATGCCATAGTAGTTGTGGCACCCAATTATCCATGTATAGTAGGTGGTCCAAATAGGAGTGCACAGCAGAGCAGCAGATGTGGGTTGCTGCTGTCAGATTATATTGAGATTAGATAAAGCTTAATTAACACTTTATTTTCATTCAATTCAACTCCAGTCAGTCACACAAAAAAATATTACAGACAGGCATGGCAGAAAGCAAGAGGCACAGCTAACATTCTTAGTTTTAAAATCAAGGAAGGATTTCCAGAGAACAAGACCTTGATGGTAAAGGGATTATTCCCTGAATTTGACACGTCTTTGGTCTGGAGAACAAGAAGAACTTGGGAAGAGCTCTTTAGCACACCAAGCAACTGCTTTTTAAACCTGCCCTTTTTAGCCCTACACGTCCCAAGTGATCTGATTTACATAATCACAGTATTTCAACACACATTTGAAGTACCTCATGCCTTTGGTTAAAACTCACATTATTTCTCATCATATCAATTTTTCATTTGCAGGAACAAAGGATACAGTGTGTTAGAGATGTTTTATCAAGACTCCTAGTAACTTTAGCACAATTTATCAAGAGTTTTGGTGTCAAACCAGCTTCACCTCACAAACATCACATCAGAACTCCTTGCTACCCAGTGCCAAACCTTTATCACAATATTCAGAGTGTTCTGAACCCACAGTTTGACACAGCACAAGATTTTTGCCTTTCCCTTAACTAACAAATGCAGGTGAATTCTTCTGTATCAGTCTCCTGTTGTTTGAATCCACACAATCTCTATTCTGGTGAGTTTCTCCTACCTATAACATCTGAAAAACATACCAGAAACCTTTATGTGGCCCAGAGGGAAGGTTGGTTTCAGGAGTAGTTTGCAAAGCAGCCTTTGGGTAAAATTTATTTCTATGCAAAGTAATTCAAAACGGTGAGCCAAGTAAATCCCATTAAAGCCTTGAAGTCAAAGGAAGCCTGTGCTGTCTGTTACCCAAGCCAGAATCCAAATTCTGCTTTTTTGGACAGGGAAAGGTTGTCACAGATCAAGATAATTTTTCAGCAGAGCAAATAGGCAATTTTAGAACATCTGAAATCCAAAATAATACAAGTTTGCAATAAATGAATGCTTCTCTCCTGTCCTATATTGTTGTCCAGCTGTCAGGACTGTGAAAGGAGTAACTCTGCAGGCCAAGACAAATCAAACCTAGCCAACTCCTTTTACCTTTGTGCTGTCTAAACAAGTATTTATATAACATAATAGAACTCCACATAATTAATTTAAATCAGCTGGTTTCTCCTTGAAGTATTCCTTCTGCTTTCTCTTCTCATTTTTATGAAAGCACAGTGAAGTGGTCAGTTGGGTCTTTGGGCTTCCTAGTCCAAGTCATCTCATTGATGCCATTGTAGGTGTCTATGAAAGGCTCCTTACTGCACTTCTGTCTCCTCAGCTCTGTCACCAGACAGTGAGAAGGATACACTCTATTCCCTGAAAAACCTGATACTAAGAAATTGAGTCCTCTTTTGGTTTATGTGTTTATTGAATTGTCTGGCTATGACCGTCAAGGTGGTGAACATCTTCATTCTCAAGCATACTTGCTGGCTTGTTCATGGCTTGTATTCAATCTCCAAATCGTGGCACAAAAGCTGAGCAATGTACAGTTGACAAAGGATTTCTATAGCAGTTGCTTCTTAAAATACTATTGCTTGCATATTTTTAGTATGTGCCATGAGCCTGAGGAGGAAAGGGCTGGTACAGGGAACACAGTGGCACTGGGGAAGGTGCTGCAATAATTCCTCTCCATGTCTGTTAAAGGCTGAGTGCCTGTTGAAGCCAGGCTATACATCCAAGGAAGCAAAATTCACTGTGGAATTTCCTTCATCTGCATTTTTGCTGACACAGGCAACAAGGACTTAAGGACCTCTTCAGACAGAATAGCAGTAATAGGGAAAACTGAAAAAAACCTACATTTAACTATGAAGAGAGCAGCAGAAAACAGAACCTGTTGCTGCTAGTATTAGCTCACTAATGCTTATAGTATCTTACAAAGTTGTGTTAGACAAAAGGATAAGAGAAAAGAGAGGGCAGCTTATTCTTCAAACCATGGACCAAGTTCCACTTCTATGCAAACTTGCATCTCCCCAATGCCTCTTCAAAGGCTGTAGCAGAAGGCAACACTGTGTCTCCCTCAGAAAAGCCCAGGGCTGGTCTGGGGAGCAAAGCATGAGTGTAACAGGCTAACCAGAGCCCCCCTTATCCTTGCACTGTCAGGAAATAGCACCTTTGCTATTTCCCAGACTGTGGGAAACACCACGATATAATTTGAGGATGATTTGTAGGCATGGGCAATTGCATTTGCTCTTTCCCCTGCTCAGAGAAAGAAAACAGGACAGGGTACCCTGTCCACCTCTTCTTTTTCATAGGTGAGTATGTCTATTTAAGAACAGGGATGCAAAACAGGTTTTCACTGCACTTCCATGAGAATAATTCAAAATGAGCAGAAGTCCAAGAAGATTTTTGTTGGCATCAACCTTCCCATTCTCCAGAGTTGCACTTTTTCTGGTAAGTGGAATATGACAGGCCCTGGGTACTTTTGTTCTTTCCCACGTTGCAAGATTTGGGCAGTTAATACCTTAAATAAATGCCAGAAGTATAATTATTTTTTACTTCGTCTGAGTTAAGGAAACTTTTTCTCAGATAATTCCTCCCAGGCATGCTGTCTGAGGCAGGACTAGTCCCTGATAGATGGAGTTGTTCTGACCTCTGTAGCTGGCTCCATTTCAGCTCTGTAAAGGTTGGTGATAAAGAACAGAAGAAAAAAATCACTACATGTAACTAATGTTGGAGCTTTTTTTGAGCTTGGTGAGATAGCAGGCTCTACTTGAAGGGCCTGTGCCATGATGAAGTGGTAGTGGCCTTCTGACATCTTTGATTAATCTATTTTTGCTTGAAGACAAATAAAAACTGTGCAGCATTGCCATGCCAAGCAGCACTACCAGAGAGGCAGTGAGGCAGCAAATAAACTCTCATGGTGGGGATCCTGACCAGGCAAAGAGCTAACTCTGTAGTGCTGAAAGGAAAAGTGGGTGAGCTCTGTCTAAAGCTGTTATCCTGCAGAGAAGAAGTATTAAGAGCTTCTGGGATACCTGATAAAACCTCATTGCTCCTCTGTCTTGCATTCAGAGTGAGAAATGAGACAAACCCTGGGAGTGCTCTTTAGGAAACCTGGTGTTTTCACATTTTAATGAAACTGCTGCTGGCACAGAGGGATGAAGGCTAGGTGGATTTGTCAACCCCTCAGGCATCTGCAGCCACTGGCACCATATTATCACTCTCATTAAGAGAGGGAGATGAATGGCAGGAGCCTAAGTTTTATGTCTGTTCCTTCAAATTAACAAATGCAGTTGTTTTAACACAAAGACAGCAATCTTTATAAAGGAAGGAGAAGGCCCTTCAGAAGGAAGAGGGAAGACAGCAGTTGGGGTTGTGTGCTAGGGACTCATTTAAAACCAAGGAGATGGTATCATCTCTGTTTCACTGTGCACTCACACCAGTGCACAGTTGTCACACTGAGGAAACAATCTGGTGTCATTCCCCTCCCTTCTGTGCCCAGTGACACTTGTCCCTCCCACACCAGATGCTGATTTTGGGTGGCATTAGTCATGTCCTAGGATGGGCAACTTGGAAAAAAAGAGATGCACTCCCACCATGTGGCCCACCCGAGGCTTTAATCAGCACAAGGGGATGCAGGTCAGAGCCATTCTTCACACATTGCTTTTCAGTATCCAGCATTGTTTTCCATCAGAGTTCAGAGCTGTTGGCTTAGAAAGAAGATCCCAGGAGGCTCTGGTTTAAGGATGCTCATGTTCTTGCTGTGTACTCTCAGCAGGAGGGCTTTGATCATATTATGTGTTTTTGACAGTCATGTCACCCACGTTGTGCCCATTTGTATTGAAGTGTTTGGTCCCAGTGATGTGGTTTTTCTGTTGTTGTTGTTCTTTCTATTTAATTATTTTTTCCTTTTTTTCATTAAATATTTCATTCAGGTTGTCTGCTTCCTCATATCCTCCTACATAAAAACTGGCATTTGTGTTGTTTGCTTTGTTTTGTTTTATTGCTAGAGGAAAATCTTCAAATTATGTTTTTTTGTGTGTGTGTGGTTGTTATTTAGAAGTGACATGAATGTGTTTACACTGCAGAAAATTTATGGGGAGGGTGAATCCCATATGAGGAGAGATACAGAAGTTGCAAAGAAAAGCTAGATAAATGCCAGTGGAAAAAGCTGAAGAAACTATAGAAAATCCTGAAAAGCAAGAGGATAAAAAAAATTACAGTCATTTCCTGTAGAATTTTGCATTAGTGTTTATGCTCAAGAATAAAAGGGGCAGATTGTTTTACTCTATTTCCTTTAGATCTGTAGAAAGCAATTGTTTTGTGAATGCAGCACTAGTGTAGACCTAATCTTATAGTGGCAAAACTGGTCAGGTTCAGGTCTGGAAGTGGGCCACATTCAGCATCCTCATGAGCTAAATGTGCCCCAGCTCAATGTCCCTCAGCATGGCTTATCTTTGAGAACAAATAGTGTCTTTTGAGAACAAATATTCCACACTTTGCTGGTTTGCTTGGCTAGTTACAGGCTGGGAAAGTTGGGGTTGTTAATCCTGGAGAAGAGGAGGCTCCAGGGAGACTTTATAGTGGCCTTCCAGTACATGAAGTGGGCCTACAAGAAAGCTGAGGAGGGATTTCTTACAAGGGTATGGAGTGATAGGACAAGGGGTATTGGCTTTAAACTGGAAGAGAGTAGATTTGGCTTAGACATTAGGAGGAAATTCTTCACTGTGAGGGTGGTGAGACACTGGACTGGGTTGCCCATGGAAGTTGTGGATCCCTCATCCCTGGAGGTGTTAAAGGCCAGGTTGGATGGGGCTTTGAGCAACCTGGTCTGGTGGGAGGTGTCCCTGCCCATGGCAGGGGGGCTGGAACCAGATGATCTTGCAGGTTACTTCTAACCTAAACTACTCTATGATCACTTGGCACTGCTCCACACAACCTTTGATGCCCAGGTCTTTACAAGCTCAGGGAATTCTGGACCATGCTCCCTTTTGTGGAGCCCATAGGTAAGTGGGACATTCAGAGTCACTGCAGTGGACGGAGCATGAGGTGAGGCATAAGAATTATATGGCAAAACCCACATCTAATATATAAGCCTGTTGTATGCAAGACTTCGGTGTCATTTTTAGCACTGCTCTATAAACTGGACATATAAATATAAGGTCGTATGCATGAGTGGGCCATCTATTATTGAATTCACCCGACACTTCCTCATAGAAGCCCTTGGCTTCAATTGCTTATAGTTTTTCTAAGTGAGCTGAAACTTTCCATATCAACCTCAGGCCTACATATTTTTTTTGAAAGATAATAAACATATGGCAATGAGACATGAACATTTAGGCAATTAAGATATACCAATACACAGGTATCTCCACACTAAAGAGACAGACAGATAATCACAAGTGCTTAATCTACCAGTTTAGGAAGTTTTCACTGTCTCATCTGGGAATTACCACTCCTTAATGGAGGCACAGAGCCTACAAGCATGCACGTACCTTGTCCTGAAGTACGAGGCAGAACAGGTTCCCTCACACCAGCTCTTTTTCTAGCTAAAGGAGTGGGAATTTCTTAAACCTTTCTAATTGGTTTCGTGCAGTTGTGTGATGATAAATGAAAGGGCTTGGCCTGTTGCAAAGTGGCTATTGCATACTGCAGTCACTGCAAATGGTAATGCTTACGTAGAACAAACCAGTATGTGTCTCATCTTGTCAAAACCCTGATAGGAGTCTTCAGCATTCATGCTTATTGGCATACTTACTTCAATATAAATTAGAGCACAGGAAGCATTGGAAACTTGATGAGTATGCTGAAAACACAAGAAGGTGAGATTACAATCAACCAAAAAAGGGGGAGGCATGCTGGCCCAACAGCCTGTCCCTGATTCCAGCTGTTTTTGCAGTTCGAGCAAAGCAAGGCAAACAGGGAGAGAGGAAAAGAAAGCTGAAGGAAGGACATCTCTGGAGGCACGTGCATGAGGGAAAGGAGGTAGTGACCTCTTCTCAGCTGACTGCCTCATTGTGTTAGAGGGAAAGCAGGCACAGACATCTTTATATTCTTGGTTACTATTTGGTGTACACCTATCCATCATCAACTGTACAACATAGAGACTTCTGAAACAGTGTTCTGGAAGCCAATCTATCCTTTTAATGCCTTTAGCTTTTCCCCTTCCCTTATACATGCTTCCTACTCCTCTGTGTCGTGCTACTGGCTCTTCAAGAGGAGGTGTTGGACCGGTCTGCTCTGGCAGTGGGGTTGAATTAGATGATCTTGAGAGATGCCTTCCAACCCCTAACATGGGGGGGTTCAAACATGTGGTTCTGTGAAATCAGAGCTCTGCAAAAACCTCAGGAGAGTCTTTGCTCTGGAACATTAGTGAAGGCCCTTTGCTGGCATCTCTCTGAACCAGGTCAGTATCCTGTCCGGAAGCTATATGCTGAGGTCACTCCAAGTCAAGGGTGCCACTGTGCCCCTGTGGCTGGATGAAGACTTGGGATGAAATTCTAACCCTGTTAATGTCACCTGGAGTTTTGCCACTGACTTCAGTGGAGCCAACTTTCCTGTTCTGATGCGGACATTTCACAATAATCCCCTCTGTTGAACTTTCAACACGTGCATGTTATTTTCATTGCAAATAAACAAAATTTTTCTAAAACTGAGACCTTCATAGATACATTATATGTAAAAGATCACATTAAAAGTTCATCACGGTGCACGTGGTAAAATACTAATAATCTATCCTTGAAGTCTCTGAGAAAATTTCTGATGTGAACAAATCTCCTCCAGGTCGTTTTGCCTGAGTATGTAGCACTCAGATATGCAGCCGAGGGTTTATTATTTTTTGCAGAATGCACATGCATTCCGAATTTGCTGTGCTCAGAAGCAGAGACAAAACGTTCATCTGTGAGCCTGGCTTTGGGAAAAGACATCTCTGTGTGTCCAGACACGGGCCCTGGTATAACACAGACAGGAAATCTGCCAGACTGCCTCGGCAGGAGTCTGCCTCCAACACGTGCAGCAAGGAACAAGAAATGTCTTAATGATTAATCACTGTCAACCTTTGTTCTTGTTAAAAGACATGATTGTGGGACAGGGCTGGTAATGAGGCTCTGTTCCTGGGTCTGTTGCTATGTGATTGTGCAAGAGCTGAATCTGAGCCTCAGACCTTGCGAGATTCAGCTCCCACTTTGCCCAAGTTTAAGGAGCTGGGATGGGAATGTTGTTATGAGAGTGCCTGCTAGTGGCTATAGGGCTGGGCAGCTTCCCAGAGAAGCTACAAATGAATCAGCAACAGCCAAAAATCAGTTCACAAGGATCTCAGGAGTGAGCAGCTTTCTTGATGGTGCCGAAAAGGCCAAGTTATATAGAAGATGTCTTTAAAGAACTGCTCAAATAATTGGCTATCTGTCTGTGGTTTCTTGTGGTTCTTGTGGTTTCTCACCAATAGTGGGAATTGGTTCCTTTAAGATCTTTGATCACCCATTTTTACCTAGGAGATTATGCAGTGTCCTTTTCCTACTATATTTATGGATAAACTTTTGCAACACTGAGTAGCCAGAGAATTAGCTTTTTCTGAAAATAGCTCTGGGGTCCACCTAAATTTAAGTGTGTTCAAAAAACTTGGCCTTTTAAAGAGCCAGCCCTACCCTGCTCTTCCAGGGAGAGCTGCAGCAGCTGAGTGTGCTGAAACACTTATCCCTCTGCATGCTGAGGATCTGCTGCATCACTTGAGACTCAGACCTATGACCCCAGGGGGTGACTCCCAGCCATGAGGTTGCAGAAATCAGGTGTGTACTCCCTTTTTGTACGATCATTTCTAACTTTGTAGTATCTGAAGGGATTCATGCACGTTTCTTCTTTGAAATCCATCACTCACAGGAGTGACACAGCATTTGCTTCTTTTCCCTGGTTGGATGAAGGCACAAGTATTTCTGGCAGACAGCCTGGACTTGTGAAATTGCAAATGTTAGTGTCCATGATTCCTTGTGTATGTGCCTTGGAAACATGGTTCACACTGAAATTTTTGTCCTGAAAGCTCAAATACTCGTTGGAAAAAAACACAGAAGATGATCCCATGTGGCTGAGCCAACTTCTTACAAACACTCTGGGAAATATTTTGCTGTCTTTATCCGTCTGTCTCTCTTGATACTAGATACAGAAAAACCATACCTTGGGATCTTGCAAGATGCATGTTTTTCAAATGCTATTTGTACATATGAAAGTGATCTACCTGGGATGCATAAAACTACTCTCTTGCAAGGCACTAGGAGAAAATCAGCCTGTAACATCATCTTCTGCATGATTAAACTGAGAGGCTTTTAGGTCACTCTGTACAGCACCCTCAGGAAGTGATCCACTACTGCTTGGCAGATCAAAGGGTGTTCATAATCACTCTTCCAGGCATCTTACTCAAGTGTGACTAGAAGCATTTAAAATGAGGAGTGTAAGGGAAAGTTCCTACCATCTAATCTGGGCTTCTTAGTTGTCTAAATTAGGCATCTAGAGCCTAATTATACAGCCTCATCCTTCTGTACAGTGAAGGGAGAGCTCCAGCAGGCAGTTTAGAGAGCATCTGATCAAAGGTCTTGTTAGAGACCTAAACATGGAGGAGTCTTTTATGCTGTATTTTCCAGGTATAAAAAAAAAAGGTTGAATGAGTTTGAGGTGCCCAGGAAGATGCTTTTCAGCCCCATTGGACTGAGGAAACAATAATGCAAGGGAGAATCAATCTGGCTGTGTTTCTGACCAGTCTGTGTTATTTCCAGCCTTGATATGTAGATCGGATCCTCAGCTGTTGCAAACTGGTGTAACCTCAGGAACCATTTGGGGCTCTAGCAGTGTACACTGGCACAATAAGCAGCCCTCAGCTCTCCACTTAACAGTGGGAATTATTCCCCAAAATAAGAAAACCCTGTAGTTTTGTTTCCTTGTCTGAGTCAAGGACACAAGCAGGCAGTTCCTGGAGTCCAGGCATCCATGGAAGCCCCAGCATTTAGCAGATGTTTCACATCAGGAGGGCAAACCAGGATGAAGATTCACACCACTGGGTCACTGTAGGGCTGGGCTTTGCCACCAGCCTTGCACCCTGAAATGATGTGGCAGGACCTAGGTGAGCCATTCCTTGGAGTCCTCCTCCTCCCCCTTCTCCTCCTTCTCCCAGTGCTCAGCAGGCTGGGTGGTTTCTAGCCAAATATCAATGTCCTTGAGAAGCTGATCCACTGGTCCCGGATTTAAGAGGAGGAAATCCACAGAGATCCATATATCTCCACCATCCTCCTTCTAAATAGCCTGTTACACCAATTAATGCAACTGAATCAATACTTATGAATGGGAACATCATGCACAGGTTTGGTCACCAGATGAACAGAACCTTGTACAGCTTTTCCCCTGGAAGCAGCTTTTCGTAAAGCAGCCATCTGGCACTGAGAAGGCTTCAGTGAATAGATCTGAAACCTTTTCCTTTTCTCTTTTAATTCTCTGTTTGTCTAACACAGAACTAATCCAAAAGGTGAGTGCAAGTCAACACTGTCACTCCTGACCTCACAGAATGAGCTGCCCCAGAGAGGAACAGAAAAGTGGAGAAATTCAACCCACTCCTATTGAGGGAAAATCTACAAGAAGCAGAAGCTGGTCCTGTGGCACAGATGCAGTTGCTCCTGTCTGGGAAGAGAACAGATCTGTGGTTTACTATAAAATTGACAGTTGTTTCCCTTCTGTCCCACCAAAATTATTCATCAATTCAAGGTGTTTCCAGGAGAAAGAGTCAAAAGGTTTGCACATGCGTTTCCAGCCAGTGTCCCTAAATCACTTCTGAACTATAAATTCAGATATTCAACCTTGCAAGAGGCTTTCAGGGGGCCCTGAAAAGCTTTGGAGAGGAAGGAGATGAGAGGAAGGGAGGAAGGTGCACTTTGTCCTGGCAATGCAGAGCCCTGCCAGCTCTCTGCTTTCCAGAAATCCCTCTCTCCAGCCACACATTGCTGCTATTGCTCAGTTATCCACAGGTAAACACAGTAACATCTTCCATTTCTGTGAAGCCTTTCAGAGATTCATAGAATGGTTTGGGTTGGAAAGAGCCTTAGAGACCTTCCATCTACTTCTTTTTGCTCCATGAAGGAACCTCTTCAGAGTGGGGTGGGAGGATCCTGCAGTGCTGTGGGGTTGTGGAGGGAGAATGCTCAGCATTGCCCACAGCTCCTTGCCATGGGCTCAGCCCAGAGAGCAGCATTTGGTGTTGAAGATTCAAGCAGCAGCACGAGAGGTTCTGGCATGGCAGGGAGCTCTCAGTGAAGAGCTGCATGAGCCCAGGAGGTGGTGGCAGGGGCTTGCTGGTGTGGGGTGCCAGAGCTGGCAGGGCACAGCCAGGACAGGGGGCTGGCCAGGCTGGTCCTGAACCATGATTGAGGTCATGGTGAGGCAACCAGCAGCATAATCCCCATATCTAAGAAGGGTCAGAAGGATGATCTTGGAGAATTACAGACCTCTCAGTGTGACCTCAGTCCCAAGGAAGCTGATGGAGCAGATCATCCTGAGTGCCATTATGCAGTATTTGCACAACAACCAGGTGATTAGATTGAACCAGTCAGCATGGGTTCATGAAGGGCAGGTCCTGTTTGACTAACCTGATCTTCTGTGATAAAGGAACCTGCTTATTGGATGAGGGAAGAGCTGTGGATGTTGTGTACCTTGACTTTAGCAAAGCCTTTGACAAGGTTTCCCACAGCATTCTCCAACAGAAGCTGGCTGGTTGTGGCTTGGAAGTGCATGTGCTCTGCTGGATAAAAAACTGGTTGGAAGGCCAGAACAACAAAGAGTTGTTCTGAATGGAGTTAAATCCAGATGGTGGCCAGTCACAAGTGGTGTTCCCCAGGGCTCAGAGCTGAGACCACTCCTGTTTAACTTCTTTGTTGATAATTTGGACGAGGAGATAGAGTGCATCCTCAGTCAGTTTGCAGATGGCACTCAGTTGGGTGGAAGTACTTGTCTGCCCAGGGGTAGGGAGGCTCTGCAGAGAGACCTAGACAGGATCAGTTGATGGACTGAGTCCAACTGCATGAGTTTCTATGATTCTATTGCTCTGTGAAAGCATCAGAGATGGACAAAAAGGGCAGCTGTATGCAGCCAGATCATAACTCATGGGCATAGTTTGGGAAAAGGGGAAAGGAGAAAGGGGAAAGGAGAGGACCTTTGTAGGTTTTGCATCTGACTGTAACCCCAGTGAACAGGGTGCAAAGCAGGCATACCTAGAATACTTTGCGCCTAGAGCATCACTGTGCTGGAGTTTTGGCACCAGTGGAGCAGATGGGGGGCTGTGATGCTTGGTGAGCACTGGATCAGCCCTTGGCTTCTGTCCCTGCCCCAGCTGGCACCAGACATGTCCCTGCAAGGCTGTAGCTCATCTGCAGGGCTGAAGGGATGCAGTGTGCTCAAGATGTGCCAGCAGTGAAGCAGGAGTTGGGAGTGAACCCAGACTGTCACTTGTGATGCTGCCCATCCCTGACACCTGGTTGGCTGCAGGAATGTGGCTTCTGGTTGTGTCACCCCTTTGGAGGCAGAGGGTAGGGGGTTACAGTTCACATGCAGGGAAACAGTATGGTTTCACCCTGCAGGTACAGACCCAGGGTGAGGAGACACGTGTGCCCCACTCTTTCTTCAGTCAGGGGCTTCTAAAGTCAAACTGCATAGACCACAGGCATGGGAACCCAAGAATGAAGTTCAGAAGTCCACCAGAAGCTTTAGGTGTGTGGAGCTGCAGTAAAGCTGCTGCAGTAAAACCAGGCTTCGAGCAGAATGAAGCAGTTCCATAAAAACAGGGTAGCTACAACCCAAATCACCCTTCCTTGGCAGGAATGTTGGAAGGCTTTCATTGTCTACACACAGGGACAGAACCCCACACCCCTGGCAGCAGTGTAGCCCTGCTACTGTGGGATTTGCAGTGATGCAGGGGGAGAGTGAGGCTCCAAATCTTCAGCTCACGGTGGGTCGAACTGCAGTGCAGCTAATTCTCCCATTTCTTAGGAAACTGTTTCTTCCTTATCGCATTGCTGCCAATGGAAGATCAGCAGGCAGGAGAAGTAACACATTGTAGATTCATAGGCTCACACTGACATTTCATGAGCAGCAGAGAAGAGACCAAATAAAACAAACAAAGTTGATAATTTATACCGTTTTCTCAGGGCCTGTTTGCCAAGCAGCTGTTGTGTTGTGTCCATCACTGTTAGAGAAGAGCTTTCTTTGATAGGTATCACAACTGGACACTACACAGTTCATCTTAAACAAAATTCCATCCCACAGCTTCTACAGGCTGGAAGGGGATGAGGGGAAAAAAAAAGTTGGTCTTTGTTGGTGCTTTTTTTTTTTGCAGGGCTATGAAAGCACATTTGGGGGAGCCTGCATTATCTGTGCAAAAATACAACAGATGAATTCTATTAATGGATGCAACATGTGGCTGGGTTCAAGCTGGAGCTGTCGTTTGAATATAGAAGTCAAAGCCAATTTATTGTAACATATTTTTCTTTTCAAAATATTTTAAGAAAGACAAAAAAGTTTGCACAACAACTTGGCAAGCAGGTCTGTTGAGAGGAGGTATTTTCTATCTTGCAGCTAACATAAGGCCTGAAAAATGTGGCAGTGCCGAGCAATCCTGGATTCCTTCTGGAAATGAAAGAAAGTGTGCGGGATGTAATTGTGTAAGAGCCCAATAAATTTTGAAGAGTGGGTTTGTAACACTGCCTTGGGGCTGCAGGTGTCTCCAGAAGAAAGTCAGGTTTTTTTATTTCAGTAACAGACGTCAAATACTTTATCTAGCTAGCTACGCACTCGTGTGGCCCCATCAAAAAGCCACAGAATCATTTAAAAATAGAAATACCCGAACTGATCTTTGTGTTTCTTCCATGCCAGATGGTAGAAAGATAAGTTGGATTAGTTTGTAGTGTGTCTGTGTGTGTGTTATTGTGGGGGGAGGGGGGGGGAGAATTTTTGTGCTCAATACACTGAGCAAAAACTAAGGCACAGAAATGAGCTTTCCTGGGGTTTGCAAAGTGATGAGGATTGGTGCTCTCTGGTCTTCAGAGCATGGGACTTGCTTCTCTGTTGGTGAGTCTGTATTTCCCTGGATGCTATAAGAGTCCATGGAACAGAGCTTTACCCAGGTAGCAAACCAGACCTTGGGACTACACCTCAGCAATGGGGACAACTGCTGCATCCTGGGGAGGATCAGACAGCTGCTGCCAGGGATTCCTGTGCTGGGGAGCAAATAGACTGCTAACATTATGGCTACACAGAATTAAGTGGTTTGGCTCCTATGGTGAACTGCAACAAACAGGAGTTAGAAAACTGAGGTTTCTCATGGCTGCTGTGACCTCTCCAGTGTCTCCTATTTTCTTTGTAGCTGAGTAGCTAAGGAATACCTGACTATTAAGTGATCCACTATATGCTGAATATTTTGGGGGGTAATATATTTCTGTGTGTGGACTGAGAAAACTATTTCCTACATTTAATAAAGGTCCAAATACTGAGCAATGGTGGAGCAAGTACACAGAAAACATATTGCTGCCAAGAGAAACCATAGGTAAAAAAAAATTAGCATCCCACTGTCATCCTATTTTCATTCTCATCCTGTATGTGCATGGTCTGAGTTCTCAAGTACCTTCCCCATCACCCTGTGAGATGAGTGTTTGCCATGTCTTCCTCATGAAGCTGCAAACAGGGAAGAGGGTGGGGATCAACATCCATCCCAAACACCATAGAACCATAGAATAGTTTGGGTCAGAAGAGACCTTGAAGATCATCTCGTTCAAACCCAGGGAGACCCTAAAGCTCTCTTCAAATGCCTGTCCAGTTACACATTTGCTTTACTGAGGAAGTAGACAATTTCTAAGCCTATTTAATCCCCCTGCTAATGGGAAACAATTAGCAATCTGTCAGAGACTACTCCTGTTAGGGAGGTGATGTGACAACTGAAAATGGCACCATTCAGCCCTCTGTGAAGTAACAACTTGCTGCTTCTGTATTTGCTAAGAATAGATGCCACTTCTAGGACTGAGCCTGTAGCTTTTTGCTGCTGTTTGCCAGATGGTAGGAACCATCAGACACTGAGTTTTTTCCCTTGTGATCAAACAAACTGCCGTATGATGGAGGTTTTCTGAAAGATCCCTAGTATGGCTCCTTTACTTATATTAATTTCTCAAGCTCCTGGTACAGCATTGAGGTTTTCCTCTGGAACCACCTGGCATATTTTCAGAGTCTTCCATGAGAGATGAAGTTACTCAACTGCGTTCTTATTTTATCAAAGCCTTTGTATTGGTCACTTTTTCTGAGAGTCTGAGAGATGTGTTTTGTACTTGTGTTACTTGCATGAAAAGGATCATTTCCTTTGTTATGCTTGTTATTGTTTTCATCCTTCACAAGCCATTTCTTCTGTTTCAGGATCAACACTCTGTGGTAGGCCAGGGATCTGGCCCCACTCCAAGCTCCAATTCTTGCTCGAATCCAAACACTGGAAGTGGTTACATGAACTCATCCCAGCAATCAATGTTGAATCAGCAACTGATGGAAAAGAAACAGGCTCTGCAACGGCAGATGATGGAGCAAAAACAACTCCTTCTACAGCAGCAGATGTTGGCAGAAGCTGTAAGTTTCCTAATTTCTTATTTTACAGGGGAAAGATCATCATAGCAACAATAGAAAAGAAAGCTGAGACAGAGGGAAGAAAGCCCCCAAAACTTCGAGGTCATTTTGGCAATGCCTAGACCTTCTAGAGTGTGACTTGTATTTTTCAGCACTTTGCTAAGACCTTTTGAAACTTTCTTTGTTCATATGAGACAACTAAAGCACCCAAGCTACTGTGGTTTAATTATGAGAACAGTCTAAACATGTGCTTAATTTGAGGCATATGAATATTATCAGTGGTTTTCTCTGCAAGATGAGCTAAGGTACCCTGCTACACTACTTCAACCACAGAGAAAAGTTGGTGGACTTCCAGACACTGCAACCTAGGCAGCATGACATAAAATTCCTGTGTGTAAACAAGGATCAGATACATTTATCTTAGCTTTCAGCACAAGTTTGTGTGCTTGGCTGGGATCGTACACTACTCCCTCTTTCTTTGTTTTCTTTTTGCAGTTCCAGATATTTGTGGCCATTCCTCTCTCTCCCTGAGAGACCAGTTGGGAGTTTCTGGTCACTTTATGAGGCATGAGGGATATCCGTGCTCTTGTTGGCAGTGATAATTGGTGGAACCCACTGATTTGTTCCATTAGACTGGATTTGCCATTGATATTTCACAAACTGAGTCATCTGAGTGAGCTGAAGGTGCTTCTATGGGTCATCACCCTTGACTGGGAGGGAGTCCCAGGGCAGTAGCACATGCATTCTGCATCCTCATATTCACCTTGGTAGTTCTGCTTGCCAAAGCATGGAGGCAAGAAGTCCTGGAAGAGGAGCTGAGCTTGACATGTCTTTGGTGCAGGGAGAAAGCAACACAGGTACCCAGTGGCAAGTGAGGAAGGGCTGCAGGGAGGACACTGGGAAAGGATGGAGGTGACACCACCACCTCCTTTGCTTCCCCCAGGCTGCAATGACAGCAAACCCCCCAGCTTGTGGCTTGTTTACCTCAACCTGCACATCTCTCCTGAATGCCTATGGGGCACAAGCCATATGTGCTGGCTTGACATTTTGAATCCAAAACTTTCTTTTCTCTATAAAGATGTAGGCTCAGAAATACTGACATACTTGGTGAATGCCATTCAGCAACTGGACAACACAGAAACGGAAAAACACTGGTCTTTTTGTGGGGTCATTTTCAAAAAAACAACAAAAAAAAAGATTCAGATTTTTTTTTTAGAGACTATCTTTTTGTTTAGAAATTTATTTCCATTCCAAAAACACAATTAGAAAACTTGAGTTTGAAATCAAGGATTTCACTTGTCCTCCAAGGGAAATATTTATTGATATTTTAATTTATGCAGAAGAAAACTGGTTTCATGTGAACTCTCTGTGCTGCATATTTCTGTCAGAATTTTTAGCAGTATAAAAAACTAACTGCTCAAATACCTCTTTTAAAAAATAAAATAGCAATTAAAATCACTCAACAGAATGCATTTTTTTATCATCTTGCCTTTTTTTCGTGATGTGTACATAGAAATACACACGAATTGGAGGTATTTCCTAGGAGATAACTTGTCTTTCTTCTTCACAAGGTTTCAGCTTGAGTGGTGTTAAAATAAGCCTTAGAAGTTTTAATCAGACCCCTCACTCCCAAAATGCATTATGGAAATGCCTAAATACCACAAGAAAGGCTTTTCTCCCAGTGTTTTAAAGTGCTCCTGGCAGAAGAAAAAACAGATTTTTCACGAGAAGGTCCATTTGCATGCTCTTTTATGGCAGATCCCCAAATTACTCTGATGGACATCCATCACCAGCCATGGCCTGACCCTTTCACCCTTATGAGCCAATTTTAGTTCAAGAACTTGGATTTCTGTCTTCCTTTCAGTGAAGATGTGTCCCTGCAGGCCCAAAATAAATGACAGAAATCTGCCCTACTAATCAAATGTTTCTGCAATTTTTCCCCTCTGCTTGCACTCCCAGTATAAGAGGAAAGACAGAACTTTGTGTTGGGGACGAAGGGGAAGGGAGCACAGAGCAACAGTGAGTGGCATGAAACCCAACCAGCCCAGAACTGTCCTTGCTAAAGCCTGGCCATGTCTCCTGCTGGCATCCCTGGTGAGGAGCAGCACAGGGGAGGACAAGGCAATGGGGTTTGCTGATTTTTGTTGGAAATCCTGCAGTGCTGGGAAAAGGAGAGAGTGAGGGCTGGTGATGGCTGGGGTAAAGCATGTTAAAGGACAAACTGAAATGCTCTTTGCACACTGAGAGGGCTCCATGGGAGAAATGAGATGAAGATCATTAATGCAGCCAAGGGGCAGGTGTCAGCTTTGCAGATCTGGACCCTCACTGCTCTCCTGATGCATCCCAGATGTGTGTTTGTCTTAGACCTGCATGTTTGCTCTGTCTCTCTGCTTTTTCTGAGAGGAAACCCAGCCACACATACAGGGAAGGAGGGAACCATGAGGAACCATCAGGCTTCTCTGTCTGATAAGGATGGTGAGAAAGGTGGTGTGGATGTCTAAGGGCATGGTGCACTGCAGTGCAGATGTGGCCAGTGTGTGCAGAGGCTGAGCAACTCTCAGTGATTTTAAGGAAAGTTAGACTACACTCAGATACAATACAGACACCAGAAAGGTTTCCATACAGAATTCAGTGGGTGATGTCACAGGTTCACAGATATCTCTCCTGTCAACCAGACAGGCTGAAAGGAAGCAACACATCAGCTTCTATATACTCAGAAAAGAGTCAGGCAAAACACAGCCAGGAAATCAAAAAGAAAAGCAAATTAATATATTTCTACTCTTATCCTCTAGGAGAAAATCACTCCACAAGATCAGCTGAACAGACACTTGACAAGACCACCACCAGATTATAAAGACCAAAGAAGGAACGTGGTCAACATGCAGCAAGCAAACCAATATCCTGGTAAGCATCCCTGGACTAAATGAAAATTTCCTTCCTTCCAGCTGGAAGGTGACTTAGTAGAGCCACACATGCACTGAGGACCAGGACCTGATTTTCTGAGTGTCCACTTACATCACCACAGAGGCAATGGGTGGTGGCTGCTGCTCTCCTGTGACATTTGCCTTACTGTCCTCTGCCACTGAGAAGTGATGAACTATGATCTGGTTCACCCAGCCTGATGCTGCATGTCTCAGACATGGGTAAGAAGTTGCTGGCATCCCTTCCATTAGCACTGTCTGGGCAGCTGGGCAGCCAAATACTCAATACAGAGGTTTCTTCTCATCTATTCAACATTAATCCATCCATATACATCTCTCATGTACCATCTCTCTCTTCAAATGGTAGCTCATGTACAGCATGAGGACCCTCGTACTGATTTTTAAGTGTCTGGTATGACACCATCATGGGCAACCAGAGCTGCTAGCTGAATTTTTGGTCTGTTAAATATGCCACAGTCATGGCCTCAGTGCTGCTCTAAAAGCAGCATTCCAGCAGATTGTTTGAACAATAGGTTAAAAGTCCCTGCTTTCAGCCAGAACTGCCCAGGGCAGAATACACCCAACAATTCAGGACTAGGCCTTTGTATCAGCTCTTGTCTCCTTGGAGAGTTTACTTTTGGGAGCACAGGACTGACTGCTTGGCTTTTCATGCTGTTCCTCATGCTAGTTAGCTGGAGGCTGCTCTGAGAGCAAAAGCAGAGTAGGGAAAAAATATTGGAAGAAGAGAGAAGGTGGGAGGAAATGCAGCAGATGGGATCAAAGGATGTTCTTTACACTGCAAAGTGTCTATGCATTTAAATATAATAAGGATCCATTACCTTGTAGTATGACTTTGTATACACCACTCTGAGGGAAAAAAAAGATGTTTTGAATAGTTTGTTTTCTCCATAACTGGCTCTGAAGATTCAGACAGGGATCTGAATCTTTACTTCCTATCGTTTCTTTGCAGCAAAATTTTTCAGCCTCTATCATGATTTTAACAAATTCCCAAGTACAGCTGGCTCCCATACCAGACCTCTGCCCAACTTGCTGGCAATGGCACCAACAGCCCGGCTCCACATGGAAGAGCTGGGCTGCTCAGGCAATGTCTATGCACTCCTTTGTTTTGATTACAAGTTCTAGCAGTGATAAGCTTCCTGCAGTCTGGAAATTGCTGCTTTCCAACAAGCATGGGTACTTATCATCTTCAGTAAATTTGCACGAGCACCTTTGGTGCCAGTGTAAGAACCAATGGTGAGGGCAGAAGAGTGTTGGCTTGGTACCTCCTGCACTCACAAAACAAATACTTTGGCAACCCCAGCAGTTTGCTGGGGAATCCTGTAATTTGGTGTGTTGTTTAAAGGCTCATTCCTGGAATCAAATGATTAACTGAGATTGTTGGCTCTTATTTAAAAACAAACCATTTCTAGCCTGAGAGAGAAAATGGAAATGACTGCGGCCACATCTGTGAAAGGCTCCAAAAGAAGCAGATCACCATTGTTATGTGGCTCTTCTTCTTGTTCTTAATCTGATGGACTCTTTGCCAGTCTCATGGTATTTGGAGCCTCATCTCTGGGCTTTGAAACATGTGGGATTGGCAGCACTTGTCCATTCAAATCCCACGTCCCCGCTGAGTGAGCCCAGGGAGGAAAGCAGCTTTTCAGGCGCGCCTGGGAGAAAGGGCTGTGCTGGGATTGCAGCAAAGCTACCAGATGGAGCAATTAGGAAACTCTTGCATAAGGGAGTAACAGCAGGGAATCTGTTCCCTTTTTCTGGGAATAACTTTGCTCAGGTCAGGGAAGAAGAGACAAAAAGTTCAATGAAATAAAATAGGAGCTTGGAGACATGTGTTTAAGAATTTTAATTCCTCTGTGCTTTCCCCCAAAATGCAGCATCATGGCAAGAAACCCCCAAGACAAGAGCAGGTGGATGGGGCAATGAAAGCATTTCTCTGAACTGCTGCAGCCCAGGGTGCCCAGCTGCTGTACACAGCACTGCTGGGGAAGACATTTCTTCCCATCTGGAAGAAATCAGAATGGAAAATATTTGTGTTAAAAATAAAAGCACAAAAATAGCAATACAAAGAAAGAGGAAGCTTCATCCTTTGCACAAGTACAACCCATGTCCCGACCAGTTGTGCTTTTTAAAGAGCATGGCATTTGCAGGAGCTCTGGGATGGTAACCCTGGGGGCTGCTCAACAGCTTGCAGGGTGACCCTGGGAGAGGCTTCATCCCTGCAGCAAGTGAACCAACTCCACAAACTTGCAGTTCAGCTGGAGGGAGAGAACCAGCTGTCTCCAGATGGCTGTTCCAGGTCTCTTGAAATGCCACTGATTTCTGTGCCATTTCTCCTCTTTAGGACCAGCATACGAGAGCAAAGAATCAGGGCTCCAGTCTCTACCATCTGTGAAAAGATGTGACAGTATTTCCAAAAACCAGTGAGCAACACACAGCCCACTAGCAAAGCCACAGATGAGGCTCATCATGAGGTTGCCTGCTGAGCACTGATTTTCTCTCCATTTCCAGGGCTAAGTTCAGTTAGGTGGCTGTGGGGGAGGACATAGAGGAGAATCTGATTGTCCCTGTGGAAGTAAAACCAAGTGGACTCCTCATAGCATTTCCTGTCTCAGGGACTGCCCAGCTCAAGGACTGAATTTAGGTGCTTAAGGTTAGGACAACATAGCTGTTAGGACAGTTAGATTATCTAAAGTCAAGTGTCTCCTGATCAGAGCCAGTTTGTACAAAAGCCTGCCTTCCAGAACAAGGTGAGCTTCTTAATTTAGGAATCTATGTTTGTATTGATTTGGAACAAGAAATTCTGTGGAGGCATGCTCAGTGTTAATAATGATTTGGGGAGAGATTGTTTTCAAATAATGAGCAGAAATAGGAATCCTTTGCATCCATTAGTAAATGGAAAGAGCATATGTATAAAAAATAATGCAGAAAAGCAGAAATATATGATCATTTTTTTCTTGTGTTCCAGTCTGAACACAAGAACTGAACGTCATTATGGTGAAGGTTCAAGAGTAACAGTATATTAAACAGCTGTTCCTAAACATAGACTTTTTAAATATGTATGCACATGCTTTGTCTTCAAGAGTTTTGAAAGAGCTGGCTGAGAGGTTCTCCAAATTCTTAATGTCACTTTTTATTAATCTTGAATCCCCAAGGAAGACTGTTAATGCCATAACAAAAATTAAAAGAGTAATTAGGTAATTGTAGCTCCAGTGATCTAATGCAGAGCTCAGCAAAAATACTGGGGAGCTTATACAGCCTGAAAAATAAAGATTTTAGAAAGGGAGTAAAATTAATGTCAGGCAACATGGGCTGATGTAGAAACATCTTTTCAAGCTAGCACTGTATTTTTTTCATTGAAACCTCAACTTTGGTTGTTAAAGGTAATAGTTGTTTAGGTAATGTCCTTTAAAGCATCTGCCTCTGTACTGCCCATTTTGGATAAGAAATTAGAGTGATGCAAAAGTAACACAGCACATAAGGAAGAGGCAGATATGTTATATGGTATGCAGGATGTGAGACTGCAACTGAACAAGAGAAAAAGAGCTTATTTTACATCTGCATTAGAAATGTGATCAGCTGTGATGTACAGCCTTGAAAACAAATGTTGAAAACTGAAAAATTCTGAAAAGGGCTTAGAAGTACTGGAGGACTGAAGAACATGCCACACAGTGAGACTGATGTATTTGGAGAATGATACAGGAATGATCCCAGTCTTATAGCACCTGTGTGGTATGAAAGAATTTAAGATGGAACAACTAATACAGTTCATCACACAGACTAATATGTAATGGGATTTGATGAAGAAGTAGAAGTTAGTCAAATTCAATCTGGTTTGGTTGTACATACAAAGGATCAAACCAAGACAGGGTCCCTTGTCCAAAAATTATACCTACTTGCTTCCTATGAAATAGCAAAGCTTCAGGGCTTTATGTTCCTCTGTTCTTCCTCTGGGATAAGCTCAAAGAACTCCTGAAAAGTGGTGATACCTTTGTCACAGGCCCATTCAACAGCTTTTCTCACACCTTGTGAGACACCTAAGGTGGTACAAGAAATTAGATTGTCCTTTGCCCTGTGGCAAAGATTACCTCAGGTGACCCACCTGTTGTGTGAAGAAACATCTCCTGTCATTTGCCTTGAACCTGATTTCTCCTAGCTGCACTTCTTGTAGGAAGGGAATTGTACTGAAAGAGGCAGTAGCAAAGGGAATTAATCTGTGGAGCAGCTGATCATGTGCAGAGGGGGATTCTCCATGGTGCCATCTACATTGGCTGTGTTTAGAAAATGTTTGGTCTTTTTCAACCAGTCTCTCAGGGACTAATGCAGAGCCCTGCATTGCATGGCAATCAGCCTAGGTCACATAAATGACTTGTGGCTTCAAAATAGGCACGAGTATGCCAAAAAATTGAGATTGTGTTAAGGGCAGGAGGATGAAGAGAAGGGAAATACCTCTTCTTGTGATTCATTGAGACACATCAGGTACAGGAAAATTGCTGACTGGGCAGAATAAGCCATGAAAGGTAGATGAGTGATACTGCCAACATGTGACTTCTATGTTTGTGATGTTAGTCTGCAGCATATGCCTGTACAGCAGATACCTGTGTGGCTCCTTCATGGGCATGTCATCTGCAGGGGCAAATGACCACAGCCCAGCTGGGAATAAAGGTTATTTAGAGGGGGCATATGAGTGGCACTCTCCAGGCAAAGCTCTGAGCTTGGCCACCACACAGGAGGATAAGAAGGTCACTGACTTGGCTGGGCTGTTCACCCAGCACCTGGCTGGGAGGGAGGCTCCAACTGCTGTAAAAGTGAGAGATGCAGTCTTGGCTCCTGCTGTCATCTGGAAGAGGCTTCCTCAAAAGGGACAGATACCACTGATGTAGGTGTTGAAGAAAGGTGGAAAAGGGGCCAAATGATGGTGCCTATGAGTCTCCATTGTCTCTAGGGGGAGGCAGGAGGAGCCATGTCCTGTAAGGAAGAAAAGCTCTTGATCTCTGCTTCTGCTCACTTAGACAGTCTTTGTCCTGCCTAAAGTACCTAATGCTTCAGTAAGAAAAGTCAGAAGATTCTTTTCTCCTGCCCAGGGGTTCCGTCTGCCCTTCCCTGCTCCAATATTTCTCACAATGAGCACTGGTTTTGGCTTATGTGATGTCCTCTGAAGGGATGGAAAGACCATAAATGGCTTGGTATCAACCAAAGCACCCTTTGGATGACAGGCATCTTTAAGGCCTTGAGCAAATTCTTGCAAATCCTCTTAAGAGCAAAGTGTCTTCTTCAAGAAATTCTGCTGCTAGAAAAATGGATTTTTAACCTGCTTGTATTTGAATGATATGGTGCACTGATGAACTCATATTTGTTCTGACACTTCCATTTTCTCCTTTCCAGGTGGTTCAACAGCTGTGAGTATGAGCTCCAACAACATGTCCTTGTCCAACCCAATTTCAACTCACAGCATCATGCCCCAGAGCTCCAGCCTCATGTCCACCCCAGCTGGGACCCGCATGCCCTCTGTCCCTGCAGCTCGGAGCATGGGCTGTTACGGGAACCTTCCTTGCAACCAACCAAGTGCATACAACGTCACTTCAGGAATGAATCAAATGCAGCCACACAGAAACCAAAATCAAGTCTTGCCCAGTCAGAATAACCCCCTGATGCCTCGACAGCAAACCATGACACAGGGAAACAACGTGACAGCTTTTGGGACAGGGCTGGTGGTCAACTCGCAGCAAGTCAGGCCGAGCTTGAACCATGGAGCCACCGGTATCCCCGCGCAAAGGCCGCCCAACGTGATGATCACAGCTACTGCCACTGCCCAGAACTGGGCCCCGCAAGAAGCTGCAGTGAAGCAGCAGGATGCACTGAAACCTCCAGGGCTCCGTTTCCCCACCGGCACTCCATATCCCAACCAGTCCTTGCAACGCAACGTGGGCAGCCAGCATTTTCCTCAGCGTGCTCTGGCACCTCCTACGCAGTTAACAGCTGGAGTCCAGATGAGGCCTCCTCCAAACCAAATGCACCAGACTGTAAATGGACAATCTGCTGGCTCATTACGAGGTCTCAGCATAAGACCTAACCAGCTGAGAGGACAGACTGTGCCTACTTTGAATCAGCCAGGAACAAGTATGACACCTCCATCATCTCTCCCGTCAACTAGTTTCACATCTACCAACCAAAACTCTCGGGCTTACCAAGGAAGTGACCATGGTAGTGACCTAGCGTTTGACTTTCTGAACCAGCAAGGTGATAGTATAGGACCTGCACTCAACAGTGACTCAGATTTTATAGATTCTTTACTGAAAACAGAACCTGGTAACGATGACTGGATGAAAGACATCAACCTCGATGAAATTTTGGGGAACCACTCATAAGTGGCAGTACCAAGGGTGGAACAAATGAAGAGGCAGTAAGGACATTAGTTTTCTCTTTAAATGCCATCGACCTGCTTTATTAATTTACACTCCTGTAACTGGGCTGTCCTTTAAAATACCACATAGGGCAACTGCCCTGTTTGAAGAGTTGCTCTAGGAACAAAAGTGAAGTCTCTCCTGATGAAATGATAACATGGGTGATATTCAAGGCCACGACAAAGGAGTGAGAATGTGTGAAGTGTCTGTTCCTCACACCAGTGCTCAGCACATTAGAAACCCATCAGTTCTTCTCACATGGTCTGTGTGGAAACCTGTGTTTAGCTTCCCACACACACAAGCACCAGACAGTGGTATGGGTTGTGGAACACCATTTCTCTGAGTGCAAGGAAGAGCCCAAGTGGTCCAGAGTTCTTCAGTCATCATGTCTGCAGCCTGAACTTTTTTGGGACTACCTGGCCCTGAGAATATCAGACCCTTTGTAAATCTCATTGTGTTACAAATACTCTTTATTTCTACTCAGAACAAACTCACATTTGCTTTTATGATGATTTTGGTTTAAACTCTCTCTGTTTTGTAGCACACAAAAGGGTAAGCAGTCTTATTCAAGGGAAGAAGGAAACAGATCATCCAGTGCATTACTCGGTGTGCTCTGGTGTTCTCCTTCTCCCTTTCATCAGTGCTTGCAGCAAGTATCAGAGGAGGCTACTGTCCTGCCAGCAGCACAATCATTTTGGACATTGAGGGAAACATGAGATGAACTACACCAGTGTGGAGCCTTACTTTGCCATCTTGCCCTACTCCAGGAATTCCAGTGACTTAATGGACAACTTAAGTAAGAAAGGTGCTCATGATTTGACTCTCACTGACTACTTTCCCAGTCCATCTTAGGGGAGGGCAAATGCATGAATTGGCTTAGCTAAGCCACAATCCCCATTTTAGTCTTAACCCATGGCAAGTGTCAGGTAGTTCAGCCCAGTCCTCTTCTATCAAACAGGTTTACCCCATCAGAAATTCCAGCATCTCTGTCTGGGGAGAGGCTATTGTTTTGATTGCAGAGTACTTTTGATCTATCCCACTTTACCATAGGGGGGAGTTGAGAGAGGTCCAGTGATGATCCAGGTCCTCACATCCTCCATCAGGCAGAATACAAGAGGTTCTGCCCCTGAAAGCAGCATGGGTTACTCAAGGCAGGAGGCTTCACTCAGCCAGGTCTATGCTTGTAAATGAAAGAGTTTTGCACAACGTTTCTGGGCACTGGTCTCAGTTGTGTGTTGTGGGCTTGAGGGTGGCTAACACTGCCCTGAGCAATTAACCCTAAGGAGTTAACCTGGGGCAAGGGACCATTCCCACAGACAGTTTGCAGCCACCTTCCCCTGGAGTCCAACAGAGCAGTAAGGATACAGATTTTTCCACATCACTTGACCTCAGTGCCAGGGAATAGTCTTGACCGTGTTAAATTTTCTCCTGTAGACTTGGTCTGTAAGGGTATCAGAAGGAGGTGCTATGTCACTGTAAAGCAGCTCTGCAGTGAGTCAACAGAAGGAGTCATATTCAATTCAAATGAAAATGCTGTTCTTTAAAATGATGTGGTGAGATGTGTTTCACAGCCTCCTCTGAATTAGCTGAAACTTGATGTGGCAAAGGAATACAATGCCTGCGTTCACATGCCACAGTGCCAAGAGGCATTGTTCTGCTCTGTACAAGTGCTTTATTCATCCTTGTTAGTGGCAGTGGGATAAGTAGACTATTTGACAATAGCCTCTGCACTTACCTGACCTATTTCTCAAGAGAGGTTTTAATAAAGCTTTTCCTGTCATTTCAAGTGTGCAAAGTTTTTCATATTTCAAGAAGCACTGTCACACAAACAAGCATCAGCAGCTCCAGGAAAGGTGTAATGTGGGCACTTCACTAGACATGCCCGTTGAGGTGGGCTGGTCCATGATGCTTTTCATTCCCAGATGTGGTTTTCATAAGAGGGACAAGAAGGCTTGCTAAGGAGTCCCCTCTGCTGCCCCAGCTAGTGATCATTTCACAGTCCTGCTTTGTATAACATGGTGGCTCAGCTGCACAGACAGCTCTCCCCTCTCTGCTTTTGGCTGGGGTGCATGTGGTTCCTTTGATACGCCAGTACAAAATTTTCTAGGCCTTCAAAGAGCTTTTCAACCTAGGTCACTGGTGTCTCACCTAAGTATGGAGAGATACAGACACGGTCTAATAAATGAGTACCCTATAAATTGTGCAAAACTAGACTGAAATGGTAGCTATAGGAGTGTAAAGTGGAAGGAAGATGGGCTCATCTGCCTCCCACACAAGGCACACCCCCCCCTCCATGAGCAGGTAAGCACTGACTGCTGAAGCTCTGCTAGGAACAGACTACTGCCATGCCACTAAGGTCAAGGCTGAGTCAGTATCATGAACCATGGGTACCTAAGTCTAGTAACATCAACTATCCCCGCACACCATTGGAAAAAACACCACTGGTTTCTGTATTAAGACCAGTTTGTTTTCCAGATCCTCAAACGATGTAAAAAAGTTGCTCAGCTGAGGAGCTGCACCCGAGACTTCAGTGTTATCATTCAGTGGTGTAGTCAATGCTGAGCTTTGTCCCATTGGCCTCAGCCTGAAGCAGAGAAGACACTGGGCTGTGGGTGCCATCTCCAGAATCAAAATTTCATCCCCTCTTAAGTAAAATTCAACAAAGGTAGAGGCCATGTCCTGTAACAAAGTGTCTGATGCAGTTGAAATGTGACCTTGTGAAAGATCCTTGCAACCAAAACTTGAATCCAGTGTCATTTCTTCAGAGCATTTGTATTTGAATGGAGCTAGTGTCTTTTTTCTTTCTTTGCAATGGCTAAGTGCACTACCCTTATAGTCTATTTTTCATCGTTGACTGGGCACTCTTCACAGTATTGGGCTGTAAATATAAAGAATTATTTGTTTTGTAAACTTTTGTAAAAAACAAAAACAAAAAGTAATAATATTTTGGTAGGAATAATAAAAATCATATTATTTGGGTTATATTTATACATATGTGAAATAAATATACTATCAAAAAGTTGTATTTTATACAAAAAGTCAACGGTTACCTTTTGTATTCTATATACAAAGTTTTGTATGATACGATTGTTTATTTTTATCTGCAGACTTCAACTTTGGATTTTGGGGGAGGGCAGAATGGGATCATGGTTAAATAGCTGGGCCTGGCCCCAAGCTACTGAAACCAATGGAGTCTTTCCATTGCCTTCACAGGGCTTTGAATCAAGCCTTTAAATCACCTTCAGATCTGTTTGACATCTGAAGCTCTCTGGAAACCTCAACATGAAAACATTCCAGGTTTCAAATATTTTCCCTGAAAAAGGCTTTTATTATTATTATTGTTGTTGTTATTGTAACTCTTGGGAGGAAGGTGGGACTTATGTAATTGTCACGTCCTTGTTGCATGTATGTCTGCTTTGTATTTTCCCCATATTATAAACCAGTGTTTCTCTATACAGACTGAAAGGAAAAGTTGTTGTACAGAAATGTTTGTGTTTATGCATTTTTACATGTGGCTGTATATACCTCCTAGTACTATGCAGTGACACTTATTTGACTCCATTTATTTTTCACCTAAACATGAATAGTATCTTTTTCAGTAGCTATCAAAACTCTGCCAAGTAAATCAATCAAAATTATCCCAAGTGTCTCTTTTCTTAATATGAATTTTATAATGAACGTCTGTCTAGTCAACTGCTCATTCATCTGAGTAAATTAAAATTACAGTGATATTTTAGGAAGGGGTGAGGAAAATGTACGTCTGGCAGCTCCTGGGATCTCAGTCTGCCTCTTTGCAAAAAAGCTGCAATGTTTTCCTACTGACTGAAGCCAGGGTTTTATTACCAGCAAAGGTTAACAAGACATGGTATTTTAGCTCCTGGTGAATGGGTTGGTGTAGGTTCACAGCAATTTGCTCTGGGATTCTACTGACAGCAGAGAGCTGGGTACCCCAAGAGCTGGGTACCCCACAGGTGGGTACTCTGAGAGGGTTTGCTGGGCCCCCAAGCCCATGTCCTGCCCTGGATCATGCTCTAGAGAGATCTGTCCCTCTCTGCCCCCTAGCAGAGATCCCTAATGAGATGCCAGAAATCAGGCAATGGATTTCTCCTCTTCTCTATGCCCACTTTGCATTACACCTCAGGAAGAAATTCCAGTGTGAACCAGATTGGGTTGTGGATTGTTTCACACATTATTCATCCCCATCAGGCTATTTTTAGCAAGCCACCCTCAAGGAAATCATTTCCCTTTCCTCAGGAGGCTTTCCTTGTTAGCTGGCTCTGCCTCTAAGTGGGTGGCTCTTCCTGCCTCAGGAACTGAGTGGCAAGGTGTTGTGATCCGAGTTATTATTTTAATATTTTGTTTAGAGGAAATCTCAGCCTCTGCTTCAGAGACAACGCATAGAATTGCAGGCTAACACGTGTTGAAAAGTTACAAGGATTTATTTTTAGGGAAGGCACAGAGAATTAAGGGTTAAGGGGAACCGGTAGAGAAGAGGCCAGTTCGTTACCGCGTCCCTGTAGCAGGGTGAAGAAAAAAAAACGCTGCAGCCTTTAAATTGCTTTAGTGCAGGTCCTGCGTTGGTCTGTGAAGTTCCCTGACTTCCATGATTTCGGTCCGAGGCTACTGCTGGTTCATGCGTGGCTTTCTCCGTGGTGTGGGCTGGCAGGCAGGATCCAGGCAGGCTTCTTGCAGGGTTCTGGCAGGCTTCTTTTCAGGGGTATTTTTATAATGAAAAAGGGGAGCGAGCCCCCCCCTTTTTTGCCCCCCTCATGCGAGTTACTGGTAAACCGGTAAACCGTTTTTTCCGGAGGAGCATTCTTCCAAGACAAGTTATCAGTCGATTTAGATACGTTAATTTTCTATTGTCTAGCCCAAAATTCCAGGCACCAGCAGACTGGTTTGCCTGTTTACCGTCTTTGGATATGTAAATGTGTTTGACATGTAAGCTTAAGGAAGAACCTTGCTCAAGAATCAATTATTTTTTAAACGGTTCACATCACAAGGGGTGGCAGAGGGGACACTTCCAAGGGGCACTTGTCAGCCCAGTGTTGCCTGTCCTGGAAGGCTGCCCTGTGCAGCAAATGGAAAAGGGCTCCCCACAGTTGTTTTTTCTGTCATGATTCAGCCTCTTCTGTGCAAGCAACTGCAGCTCCTGGTGAACACGTGCTGAGCTTTGTGTTGCAACTGCCCTGGATACCATGGTTAGATGAGCTGCTTGGTCATTCTCAGGGCCTGAGGCAGCAGAGCCCAGCTGGTGTCCCCTGGAGCAGGATGGTTAAAGTCCTGCTGGGTGCACTGGTGTGGGACTGGTGTGCTGCCCTCTTTCCTCAGACATGTCATGCATTCCTGTGCACAGACTGAGACAACAAAGATGCTCCTACCTACATTTTTTGAAGGGCTGCCTGCCATGTTTTCACTCTGGTTGGTTGCTCTGCCTCATTCTACAGGCCACAGGCTCTGTTTAATCCTTCATGCCCAGGATCATCCGGAAAATCCTGTGGTGCTTGGGTAAGAAGGCTCATCCATGATGCTCAAGTTCAGGTTAACAGGTCTTATGGCAATGTCTATTCCTCAATGTCAATTTGACATGAAACAAAAGGTTTCTGGTTGTTGTGATCAATGAACATCATGTAAGGGCAGAGTTTGCCCTCAATACTGTTCTCTTGGAGTGACATGGTGAAAATTAATCCAGATTGCCTGTTGTAGTGGTCTGGTCTCTAAGTACAGCAGGGCAGTTCAATCATAGATGCAAAAAAAAATCTTTAAAAAATTAAAGTACTGTCTAAGGAGTACTAGCTCCAGAGTACCAGAGGCCTGAGAAATCCTTATTAGGAATTATTGTGGTATCATTTGAGGATCTGATTTGGAAAGCCCCTTCTTGTAGAAGAATCCCAAATAGTTAATTCCATTAACTAATCTCATGAATGACTGGGCATACATGCCAGTCAAGTTAATATATAATGTATATATGAATGAAATTTCCATCAGTGAAAAACATCTCACTTGCTCTAGGAAGGGCACATTTGGGAGCTCAGATGTGTCAAGTTATCTGTATATCTTCAGATTTGTTTTAGAAGAAATTTGATACATTTTCCAGAAGTGTAGTTTTTAAAAGGAGAAATGTGCCAGGAATCATGAGCCATATAATTTGATTCATCAGACTTACCAGTGTCTTTAAGGTAGCTACTGAGGAATGCCTAAGAACATATATATGGGCCAAAATAACCCTTTGTGAATCTGTACAATTACTTTGTCATGGCAATACTTAATTTTTTATTCTCCTTCTCTTAAGGATCATGCTTTTTTTCCATGTTGCTTGTCCTCCAGCAAAACTTCTGGTTGTCATAATGTTATTCACAGTAACTGTCTAAGGACCTGATCTGAACTCCAGACCAAACTAAAACCGGTGTAAAGAAACCTCTTGTACTCTCTCCAGTGGTTTCCTTAGTGTGAACATGTTAGTCTTGGTCTGTTTCGCATCCCAGGTCACAGGAAGTTTAGAGCAGAGGGATCCTCCATGCATACTCCCAAAAGGCTGATCAAAGCTGCAGGGCTACATCGTGTTCCCATCCACACATGGGCAGTAACTTCACTGCAGTAATACAGCTAAACCAGGATTTAATGCATACCACTCCCTCAAAACCAACTTTTCATTTAAGAAACAAATCCACTAATCAAAGAAGCTTCCCCACATTTACATTGCATCTTTTTATTATAATGTGCCACAATGGTCTTGATTAGTGTGGATTTCACTATAATAAAGCCATCACATGTTAATCTTATTCATTAACTTTTCCTCCAACTCCAAAGACTAAGTCCAGTCTGTTTTACAATATAATCTGCCAGCTTTTTGCAGACAAATAGCAACAGACCATCTGTTTATACTGTGGAGTTTAAAACCTTCCTGTAGAAAATGTCTGGAGGGTTTTTATAGGGTTACAAAGAGAAGGTTTCTAATACTGACAAGACAGTGCCTTTTAAAGAAGCAAATCATTAAAAAACGTTGAAAATACCTAGCCAACATCCTGAAGGACATTTCATTACTTCTCAGCATTGAATATGGTCTTTTTGCAAGTGACTCAAGTGCACAAACCAGAACAAATCTCAGAAATTTCCTTTTGTTACACCAGGTTTTTTAATCCTCAGTAGTGGCCTATTTTGGTTTTCTTTTCATTAAAATAATAAAAGAAATAGTGTTCTTTTTATACACTTTGCTGTGCCTCCTGCTATTAGATCAGTTTCAGCTTTTAGTAAGCGAGAGCATCCAATAAAGGAAAATCTCCCAGTGGCCACCAACACCATGACACAGTGTAGCTGTGCATTTGGGTGGCAGATTACCTCCAGAAATGCTTCTTTCTATTAAACTATCCAAGCTTTCATCAGAGCATGCCTACACCAAGTTTTGAAGTCTTTTGATAATAGACAAGGTTTCTGAAGAGGAGCCTAAAGTCTGTCTTCCATGCCTACAGTGATCAAAATGGTGATGTCTGGCCCTCAGATTTGAGCTCTACAGTTGCTTATAGAATAGGGGCACCTTGGTAATATGAGGCACTCTGGGCAGAAATAAGGAATGCAAATGATCAGAAATCTAGAAAATCTATAGAAAAAAAACCTGAGGTGGTTTAGCCTAGAGAAGCAGGGATTTGAGTCTTTGGAGTCTTTGAACAGATAAATCATTACTGCCAGGGGAAAATATTATCTATTTTTGTATTGATTTGTAGAGGCCAAAAGATAACGGATTCAGGATAGATGCCAGCTGGAAGTTATTAACAGGAAGGATAATACGAGAATGGACTCCCTGCAGAAAGTATCAAGGTCCTCAAGACCTAGTTAGGCACCTGTCAGAAATGATACTGGTGTGGTTTATCTGCCTTCAGCCAGTGGCATAGACTAAATGTCTTCATGGGTCCTCTCCTCACAGAAAGAGAGAAAAACTGTGAAAACAACTGGAAAGTTTTCATATTGAGCAGAACAAGGAAAAAAAGTAAAGACAGTTTTGGGGAACTTAAGTCAATGAAGTCACTAATCCATATAAACAGCACCCCTCCATCCCTCTGCCCCCCACCTCTGAATCCCGTAATACAGCTACTTGAGTCACTCCCACACCATGAACACATGGCAGAAAGCCTGGGAGAGTTGGGTTTGCCCAAACTGTCCTGCCTGCCCCTTCGGTCTTTTTCCTGGGGGGTGAAATTAAGGAAATTTTCATTTAAGCCCCTTTCCCAAAGAAAAAGATTTTTATTTTGTCCTTGCCCTTTTGTGTTCAAGTTCCGAAGGTGGGTTGGCTAATCACTGGAATGATCAGATGGTCCCAGAGATACCCAAATCCAGTCCTGGGCATGTCTAAGTTGATGTCTTTGTTTGCTTCACAAAACCAAACAGGAGTAGCTTGTGTGAGGATTAGATACCTGCAATTCAATCCAGATGATCACTTTATTGTGGAAAACCATCCCTCTCCATACCACCCAGAAACACAGCCACCAGGGGATGAAGTACCACGGGCTCCTGTTCCACCCCAGTGGAAGCTCCAGGCTTTAGAGGCAGAGTTAGAAGAAGATATTCAGCTCCTACAGGAGATGGGCTTACCAGCGTGTGAATGACATGCTCTTATAAGGATATTTAAAGGATTAGGGGCGAATCAAATATTTGTCTATCTTTGTTGTTCAGCACAGCTTCAAAGCTGGAAGACAATATTAAAGAAGATATTTCCCCTTTTTAAATACCGGAAGGGGACTTCTAAAACAATAGCTGGAAAATGCAGGCATGACCTAACAGATTTATACACAAAGATGCTGGAAGATTCTTATCAGATGGGTGAAGAGCATGCTATTATGCAGTATAAAGCAGTGATATGCAGTTCACAGTTTAAAATACCAGTGAATATTTCCCAGCATCGAGAAAAAAGCCAGTTCAAAATTCCTCTGTGGGAATCAGAAGGCACACATCCTGGCTGGTTCCTGCTACACTGGGCTGTGGGTTCACTGTCCAGCAGCACAGCCAGGCTCTCCATGCTGGCCAGGGGTGGTCACAAGTTCCACTGCTGCTGTTAAATCTGTCTTGTACCTAGAAACAGAGCTCTTAAGTTCCCAAACAGGGAACTTTCTCTATAACCTTTTAGGAAAAAACTGAGAAAATCTGAGACTGAAACACTTCTGGTGAAATTCTCAGGCCAGCAGATCTTTTTTGTGGGAAGGCTTAGTTAAGGATCCAAATAAATTCAGTGCCTTAACTTGCAAGAGGAGGAATGGAGAGTCTCTAAAGGAGAGGAGAGATGTTTCTCAGAGATGTCATGACATTAAATCAGATTTTTACTGAACTGAGAAACTTGCAGCTCCAGGTATTCCTAAACTGGTCTTAGGATACCTTGGCATGTTCCCAATCCTGAGCTGTTCTGCATAGCTTAGATGGCTTTGGGAACATTGTTGTGACACACAGGCCACAGTAACTGCCCTCTGGACACCAGAGCTTGTCCTGGGGCAGCCACTCTGCCCTGTGCCAGGGCTGCCCTCTTGCTCTGAGCCTTTCTTTCCCCAGCATCATCTTTTCAAAATACCAGGGACAGTGTTTCTGAAAGCATCTTCAAAGGGCAGACCAATGGCTGTTTTCTGCCTGAGGGAACATCCTTCCAGCTGCATTTGGGGTCTTTATGGATTCTTCTTCACTGCTCTTATTCTTTTGTTTGTTAAAAGGAGCAGAGCAAAGGTGAAAACCTCACTCATTACATCTTTCCCCTCTCCTTGCTCCAGCCTAGCTCTCTGAAAGATGTAATCACTGAAATAGTTAATTTCTAGTAGTAGCAATTTGATAACAACTTTAGAGAATAAGGGAAAATTCTTTGCAATGGCAAATAAATACTGATTCTGAACAAATGCAATCCTGATTTCCTAAGCTGCCCATCACCTAACACAGCTGCATTACTTCTGACTTCACAGGCCCAACAGTGAAGAAAATAACTGTTCATCTTCACTGGCACCATAGTACAAATCTGAAATGTGCTCAGTTTTGTGTTAGGTCTAATCAGAGTGGGAAAGTGCTCTGTCGAATATTAGTTAGGTATTTTTACAATGGCCACTGAGCTAAGAGATATTCAGGTTATTGAGCAACATATTCATAATCATAGAATTGGCTCGGTTGGAAGGGACCTCAGAGATCATCAAGTCCAAATCATATTCACACAGCCAAAGGCTTTAAATCACATCCATGAAGAAATGTTCGAGCAGAACAAGGGCAAGTCTCTTCTTTCTCTCTTTTCCTTTCTAAAAGGGAATTAACATATCCTAGTGGGGATGCTGGTTCATGCTACGTTGACTCACTTAATCCTTGCCCTTACAAAGGATTCTTGTGACTCTTCTCACAAGAGATATGAGCCAACAGTGTGCACTGTGGTGAGAAGCATGGCCAGCAGCTCGAGAGAGGTGATTCTCGCACTTTGCTCTGGTAAGACCTCATCTGGGGTATTGCATCCAGCTCTGGAGCCCTCAGCACAGGAAGGACATGAACCTGATATAGCAGGTCCAGAGGAGGGCCTCGAAAATGATCAGGGGGCTGGAACACCTCTCCTACAGCTGAAGGAGCTGGGGCTGTTCAGCCTGGAGAAGAGAAGGCTCCAAGGAGACTGAATAGTGATCTTCCAGTATCTGAAGGAGGTCCACAAGATGGCTGGAGAGGTACTGTTTGCAAAGGGCTGTAGTGATAGGATGAGAGGCAATGGCTTCAAATTAGAGAACAGTAGATTTAGATTGGATGTTAGGAACAAATTATTTACCATGAGGGTAGTGGAAAAATGGAACAGGTTGCCCAGGGAGGTAGATATTCAAGGTGAGGCTTGGCAAGGCCCTGAGCAACCTGATCTAGTTGAGGATGTCCCTGGTACTGCAGGGACTAGATGGTCTTTAGAGGTCCCTTAGAACCCAAACCATCCTATGGCTCTATGGTTCTCTGGGAAGGGATCCCACCTCCATTTTTTGGAAGCAGGTATTCAGTGCTGAAGACAGGGAATGCCCACAGAATAAAGAAGTATCTTTGCCCTGGGAAATCCCACTCCACTTTGGATGAGACATTTAATGTTAAATTTCTGCTCCTTCACTTTTCTCAGTGTTCTTAGGCTGGAAAGCATATTGGCAACTCTCCAGCATGACTGAAACATCCAAGGGAGCTGTGAGGCACATGCTGATGGTTCAAGTCGGAGATCATTCTGAATTACTGCTGACTTCGGGCACTACCAACTCCACAAGCATCTCTGCTGTCTGCAGTTGCTTTTGTAGCAGAGCTGACCAAAGAAAATGAGTCCCAGAAAAAGGTACAAGCCACCAACCTGTCCCCACTCACAAACTACTTGAGCTCATCTATCAGCATGCTGAGGATGGGCTGAACCGGTTGGCAGAGCAGCAGCAGCAATTGCCTGGAGACATTGCTGAGCTGCCAGAGCAGCTGCAGCTGGGAGACAGTGGGGGACTGTGCTTCATGTTTCCATCACATCACCACTCTGGGAGCCCCGTGATGGATGGAGGAGTACTTTCCCCAGGCAGGAAGATGAGGGGAAGATTACCTTCTGCTTCTTTCTTCTACCTCCACAGCAGTGCCACGAGATCCACCACTAAAACTTCTCATCCAACCCGCTCCTCATCAGAGGCAGGAATTGCCTAGCTGAGAAAGGAGGGCTATCACCTTCCATCCATAAACTCCCAGGCAGTTGTGTATGTCCCTCTCAATCTCTCAGACAAATTGCAGAGACAGGAGGCCCTTGGCTTTCAAGGGCAGGAAAGAGGATATAAGCTTGTGTTCCTCTTTTGAACCAAACATGTGAGACAGTGATCCTTTTCAACAAAACACACAGACCTACACAGAGGAATGAGGGACCAGCACAGTCTCTGAGTTACAGTACTGAAGGTCCAGGGGTCACTCACTGCAGATGATAGTTAAGAGGCTCATTACAGACTTGTTACACTCACATAAGATAATTAATGCTTAGTTTTGACCTTCACAATGGCACAAATGGTTTATATATCAGCACTGCATCAGAGCCTTGCTATGTATAATAGAATGAGTTGACATCCAAATGCTGGCATATGGCCAGAAATGGCATATTTGGAGTTGCTTGTGAAACCTGAATTAAGCCACACTTACACACAGGCATTAAACTGATTAATGACAGTCACATTATGGTTTTTATCCTGAACATTCAATACATCCAGCACACACATAGGATGTCTGAACAGGATCCGTCCAGGTTATATGGGGAAATTAAACCAGGCATTTCCTAACTTTTAGTACTCATGGCACTGCAGCCTGAATATTCCTTTCACTTGATGAATGCAATATAGATTTGAGTACAAAACAAGTGGCAGGATAAGCAGAAGCTGGCTGCTACTTCCATGATCTAAAAATAAACTTCAAGAGGAGGGAAATGGTGTTCATGTCTAGGAGAATGGTAACAATAACCAGTTCTTTCAGGTCCTGCTGAAATTTTAGTCTGAGACTGCTTGTAAGACTGCCTATTCCTGCAGTTGTCCACTTCCCTAAGTTACTCCTTACCACCCTTCTGGGAGAAACAACCCCCCCCCCTTCCCAGCTGCCTGGTGCTCTGAGAAGCACTGACGAGTGTTCCCATACTGGGTGTGCGTGATGGCCTGGGAGGGACTGAGAAACCTCTCCCTGGGTAGCTCCTCTCTGAGAGGATTAGAAAGCAAGGGGCTCCAATCTGAATCTCCTTGGGTTGCCCAAGTCTGGGCTGTTCAAATTGCTACATAAAAAGTGTTCAGGGAGACGTGGTGGCCATGAAGACAGCTGGAGCAAATTGGCTTCTGCTCACACTGCTTTTGCAGCAGTCTGGACACATCCATGCTATGGTAAGCCTGGCTCTCCTCTGGCCCCAGTGCTGCACTAAAATGTCATTTTCAGAGAATCATAGACTCACAGAATGGTTTGTGCTGGAAGGGACCTTAAAGATCATCTAATCACACCTGCTCATCTAATCCCTGCATGGGCAGGGTCACCTCCCACTAGAGCAGGTTGCTCTAAGCCTGGCCCTGAACACTTCCAGGGAGGGAGCATCCACAACTTCTCTGGGCAACTTGTGCCACTGTCTCACAACCATAACATTGAAGAATTTCCTCCTAATGTCTAACCTAAATCTACCTTCTTCCAGTTTAAAACTTCTGCCTCTTGTCCTGTTACTGCATAACCTTGTGAAAAGTCCCTCCACAGCTTTCTTGCAGCCCCTTCAGGCACTGAAAGGTCACTATAAGGTCTCCCCAGAGCTTTCTCTTGAAGAATCTCAGCTTTCTTGGCCTGTCTTTCTAAGGAGGTTCTCCAGCCTTTCTGATCATGTTCAAAGCCTTCCTCTGGGCTTGATTGAGCAGGTCCATGTCCTTCCTGCAGTGGGGGCTCCAGAACTGGGAATAGCCCTCCAGGTGGGATCTCAGGAGAGCAGAGCAGAGCTGAGGGGGTAGAATCATTTCAAATCAGCATGCCTGCTACAAAGGGAGACCCACCAGAGAGATATTTTCATGACAGCAAAGGATAAGGTATGCTTTGCATACACATCTGGAGGTGCAGCAGGATAGCACAAGGCTCTATGAGAAGTCACAGCTTGGTGTCACTGTGCCAGAGGCTGTGTAGGGTGCAGGGAATCCAACCTGGCACAGTCCCATCCCACACCTCCTTTTGAGTCATCACTGGGGCAAGCTCCATCTTGAAGATCATTTGCCCAGTGTTAAACCTGAAAAGGCAATGTGAGAGTCTTGAAGGCAACAGCTTAAAGCAGTCTCCCCACCCTAGGCAGTAAGCTAACAATTGCCTACTGTGATGAATCCAGGCTTCAGACTCTGAATTTGCTCCTTGTGCCTCTCATTTGGCATTGACAACCCTGTGATCTGCCATCACCAAATTATAGTGCCATTGGAAATGGCAGTAAGCTTCCTTCCTCATTGTATTCAGGGGCTTAATGTGTCTTTGGTAGCTTCCTGAATGTTTTCACAGCTCACCTGCTGCAGACACAGAGCAGATAGTCAAACACCTCTCAGATTCTTCATTTTTATTGCACTCACTGTTAAGCCTGCAGGTCCTCATCCTTTTCATCACTAGAGCTGAACACCCCAGTTCTTCTAAAAGAAAGTCAGACAACTGTATGAGCCTTCCATAAGGAAATATGAGACACCAAGGTAAATAAAAAGGAAACCAAAAGGAATTATGATCTACTGTATTTTATATTCTAGATGTGTCTTTCTCATTTTTAATATCTCCAGATCTTACCATCATTGTTTTATTAAAACATGACCAAAATTTATCTTTAACAGGAAAAGAATCATAAATTAGATAAAATCGAGTATTCTTAAATATTTCCCAAACTGTAGCTATTCCATACACCAGCTGTATATTCAGTTCTCACAATGGGAAGTCTGTGCACACATACAGAATAGAAACATAAAGAAAATACTATGCCAGACAATTCAGACATAAAATTACCTGTATTTAAAATGCCTGCTTTCTTGAAAAATGCTGTATAGATCAGAACTGTAAAATAAAGATTTGGGATCCAAGAGGTAGAGACACTCACTCTGCATATGAACACCCATCCCTGTTCATCTTCATGACAATGCTCAGAACAAGTGCTGGGATCTCAGAAAATCCCCATCCTAATGGTTTGCAATATAAAAAATAATTCAAGCCCAGATGTCCTTACTGGTTGATCACCCTAAAAGGTCTGGAAATGCATTTATTTCCAGCAGTGGTGGTTTAACAAGTGCCCAAACTTTCAAATTTAACTCCTGTGAGTAATTTTTACTTCATGTTTCTCAAACTGGAGACAATTACACAGATGGCAAGGAGCTGCTGAAATGTTGCAGTCCAAATCTGTAGATAGCCAGACAGTTGCTGTGATTAATTTAGTCCTTCAGGAAGAAAGATTCTATACTGATTTTTTTTTTTAAGTGATACTAAAAATCGATTTTCTAAAACTACAATATGTTTTGCAGCATGTAATGGAAGTTCTGTCCTTAGAGCTTGAGGAAAGGAGCACATGGCAGGTGAGACAGCCTTGTGCACTCCAGAACAGGCACGTGCAGCTCCTGACATCACAGCCTGCTGGGGCACTAATGTACATACCTGTCAGCCCTGGGCTGCACTGCTATCAGGGCTTAGCTATAAGCAAACTCCTGCTACAGTACATTGCAATAAATCAGCATCTGCAGAGGCCATTAAAAATTATAAGCATAAGGCAATTAAAAGCTGAGTGCAATGCCTGATTCCAGGCAGTGGGCTGTACATACTGAGCACACACTGGGATGGATCCTGACATACTCCTTTAGACCATCTGATATTTAATGCTTCATTGGTCTGCAACCTGTGGGAGTGAAGACAAGAAAGCACTACACAGGCAGTGCAGCAAGCAGAATAAATATTGTGCTCACTGTAAGTGTTCTGTAAACAGGCAGAAAGCTATAGCATGCAGGATTAGGTCCAGATTGAGTTCAGAACTCTACATCCATAACACCCTGGCACCAATATGTGCATGGCTGTGTAAAAAAAGAAAAAAAGAAAAAAAAAAAAAAAAGGTAATCAAGTGACAAAAAAAAGCATCAGAGGCCCATTGCACTTGAACTTCTGCTTCTACCAGACACGTGAAAGGCACTGTCAGATGCCATCACCACCACTCACACATCCTGGGTGAGCTAGGATGATCACTCTGGGCAGGTTAACCTCAAGTACAGTAACGTTGGAGACTTGGTGATGATTTAAGTGTAACTGCAAGTCCTTCTCTCTGTTTTGACTAGTTTCCAGCACCAACAGCACAGGCATTGTGCATCAGCAGGACCAAATCCATGCATGTGCCCCGTGACCATCTTGTAACAGATGTTCCTGCAGCCACAAGCAGCTCTAGCTCCAAATCACAGCCACAGCATGGTGATCTTCATCAGCCTCTCTGCATGTGCCAAAGCTCTCTCTGTTTCTGATCTCATACTTTATCAGCTGAGGGAGCTTGACAAAAGGAACACATGCTACCTCCAGTGTGATTTGATGATCATACATCACAGTGGGGTCTCACCAGTGACAATCTGCCCTTCCCAAGGCACTGAGAATCTTTTATCGGGTGCCCACTGCCCTTAAGCTGTACATCAAGGAAACAAGAAAGTGTAATAAATCTGAGAACCATTTTAATGAATCAAAGGGAGAGACAAGGGTGTCTCTGGTTGTGTGGTTTTCAGAACAATTATGGCACTGAGTCATGCTGCAAATTTGTTGGACCTACTGATGTGGACTTCTAGATGGGAAGGCACAGTGTGTGAAGCAGCTATTGCCATGAATTATTTAATGCCTTGGTTAACAGGGCAGTGTAGTGGGGAAAATATGGGAGATTCATAGAGATCCAACAAGGCAAGAGAGTTCTAGTGTGGAGATGATTTTAAAATTGGGGCTGGAGCAAAGGGAACAATGTGACCATTTTCAGAAGGAATTAGTGCTCTCAGTCTCTTGTTAAGCCTTTCAAATAACATTGTTGGGCTGTGTGATAGGGAAAAGGGAGAGGGAGGAGAATGTCTGATGAGCTGTACCATGTAAGGGCAGGTTATGACAAAGACTGCATCAGGGGAGCATTCTTTCTGAGAGAAAATCATTTGAGCACATGGTCCCATTTTATGGTCCACCCTCTGAGCATTGCACAAACATGATTCCTCCTCCACTCCAACACCTGATGCTCCAGATACATTTAGTCAAGGAGTTGCAGACCACAAACGAATAACCCCACCAGATCCCTATAAGCATGGAGGCAGAGTCAGGTTGTGCCAGGTTGCCTGGGTTGTGTGACTGTCCCTAGCTTTGGGGAGCACTGTGCTTACAGCATGAGACATGACAGGCTTGGGTTTAGATGTGCAGCAGCAAAGACAGGGATGGGAGCATCTGGATTAGCAACATCTGACATATTAATCTATCATATATAAGATATATGGACTACACATAAACACAGCATTGGAAAGGCTCTTACTCAGCAGACACACAGTTTAAATACAAGGGACACAAATACCATCTCCCTTTCACACTGAAGAACTGAGGCAAAAGTTTTACTTTCCCTCACTTAATAATTCTTTCCATGGTACGTAAAATTATCCTCTTTGTGCTCTATTCCCCACAGCTTTGACAGCCTCTAAACACCTAAGAAAACCAGGCTATGTATTTTACACTTCTTACGTGCTATAAAAAAGTTACAACCATGTACAGTTTCAGAAAGTATTGGAGGATGCCTGCTTGTCTGTTACTTGGAAATAATCTTTCACAGTTTTGATTCAAGAAACTTCTTTGTCCTTCTCTCTTTTGCCAAATCAGATGTGTCAACCATGTGGCATTAATGATGTACATCATTAATTTTATTACTTATCCGTTATGCTAATTTTCTTTTACTGTTTCCTGTGCTCAAATCACAAAAAGGCAGAACACTCCTTCATAAAAGAAAGAAAAAAAAAAAAAAAAGCAAGTGATGATACATGTAAGATAATGGTAAGGGATGAAGGGATGTAGCAAGCAAAAGTAGGTTAACAGACTGAACCACATTTTTTTTGCATCAGTTGTAAAACAGTCTTGTGAATTGTCCTTAATTGGTTTTGGTTATGTCAGGGCTTTTATTTAATTCTCCATCACTTGTAAGAGCCCTGAGGTAACGCACTTCACGCATAGAAAATTCTGACTGACTTTGAAAATGTGGTATTGTTGAGAAAAAGACTCACTGAGCAAACCCTAGTTTCTTTCAGCAGCAGGAGAGATCCAGGAGGTGATTAGCTTTGTTCTCATTTACAAAGCACCAGTGGGAATTTCTAAAGGGTTTCACAGGCCCTGGGGATAAGTCCAAGAATAAAACAGGGCAGTTAAAAGCAAATAGAGCACTTCATCAATAAACTATTTAGAGATGCCACATCAATAGCAAATTAGGAAGAAAGGAAGGCACTCTAACACTTTCACATAGCAAAGGAGGTTTATATTTTGTTTTTATTCCTTCTTGACTTATTTTAAACAACTGCACCACTATCAAACTATGCAGAGGGAACAGAGGTAATACCAACTCACAACGAGGCTATTAGTCTGAGAAGATTTGAAAGGGAGACATGTACTGCTCTGTGCTGGGTTCTACAACGCTGACCTCTCCCAAGGGTTACTACTGTCAGGAACACCACCCTCAGAAAGGTTGGGAAAAGAGAGCACCAGGGGGAAAAGGCTACTGGGAACAGCATGACTGCTTACCCGAGATGCAAAACTACTGCTGCTACAGCACTCCTGACTCCTTGTCTTGGAAGGAGACACCAGACGTAGGCAGGGATGGAAAGCTAAAGAGAAGCTGGGGGCAGGGAGAATAGTATCTCATCAGTTTCTCATTTTCCATTAATAAATGGTACTTCTGAAAGGTTTCTTGCACTTAAATACAGCAATAAACAAACATTAAAAAAATACCAACCCTTCAAAAAAGTTACAGTTGGAATAAAATCATCACAAGTCTATCGATATTTTAATTTTAATAATGTTGAGGATTTTGTTTGGATTTTTGACACTAGCAATTATTTTTAAAAGAACAAAGCCCTCACTTTTAACCAGAAAACAGAGTTTTAATTTTAGAAAAACCTACATAAACTCAATTTTCGAGGCTAGGATAAAAAGGCAATCCACAAATGAGATAAACTCATTTGCCCATTTATAAATTTCTCTTTCAGAAGTAAAAAAATTACAGGAAAAAACCTGCTTCAACAAAGATGTTTTTCCAAGTTTAAACCAGCTTCAAAACCATCTCACAACAAGCTTGACCAACAGCAGCTAGTAAGGCACTAAAGGATCGAGGCAGCTGCTTTGTGCAGTCCCAGGCAAGGCTGCTGCAAGCCCACTTCAGCATCTTGCTCATGTTCATGGGCTTCTGCATGAATTTAACTGCTCTGGAGCTACACTCTGATGATAGGAACAAAATGGGAAACAATGGAAAAAGATTTACTCTTTGAAGCACAAAGCAAGATGTTGTTTCAGTAGCCATTTCACAGCCACAGAGTACTCAGAGATTTAGAAGATAGAGGGCTTATTCTGTTTTGAGGTAGTTTTTCAAACTGGAAGGTCCATTTGGACTGATGCTCGTGGCATGGGGTGCTCTTTACCAACACACAGGCCTTCCTGGAAACCCACCTGCCTACTAATATGCCTCCAGCCTCTCAATTTTTTTTCCACATGGGATTTTTGCCGAAACAGCTGTGAGCTTGGCATAGGAACCCTAAGATACAATTCCCCAATCTTCACAAGCCATACCAAGAGCATTTTTTTTTTTTCTCTTGCTCACAAAATTGCACCAGGGAACTGAACGTACTATTTGATGCCGAGATTTGACTGCAAAGCTTCCTGGGCACAAAAAGTCACATTTGCACATGAGCTGTGTCTGATAAACTCTCCCTGCCAGCACACGGAGGATCCGTGCCTGTGTCCATGATTTTGACCTGCAGTTCTCCACAGGTCCTGCCCTGCATGGTTCAGGGATAAACTTGGTATGGGCGACTATGAATTTCAGGGGCTCAAGTGCTTTTTTTTTTTTTTTTTTTTTTTTTTTTTTTTTTTTTTTTTCGCTTAACAGAAATATGATATAATATCAAATAGGACCAATGGTGACTTCAGGGGGAACTCTGAGAGAGCATTACGAATGATCTCGCTGCCCCGATGCCTTGGGGAGGGAACCCAGAGCTGTGGCCTTCACTGGTTTTGAAAAGGAGCACCAGCGTGAACAAACACTGTCTCCCCCCGTCTCCATCCCCCTCGTCGTTCCCTGGGCTGAGCGATGAGGAGCCCCGGGCCTCGCTCAGACTTACGCTTCGTGAAGAGAGGCGGGATGTGCCAGGGGTACAGCCCCGTCCCCCTCCTCAGGTTGTCGAGCTCGGCGGCTCGGCCCCCTCCTCCCTTCCCTCAGCCGCCGAAGGGAAGTAGCCACATGGCGGCCGCGTCCCTGCCCCTCTCCCTGGCTGCCCAGACCGCGGGCTAAAGGGGAAAGCAGCCCGGTCGCGTATTAACGCCTCTCTCGCCCCGCAGAGTCCCCTTCGCCGCAGCCGGTGGGCTCANCCCCCCCGACATCGACCCCCCGACATCACACCCCCGACATCGCCCTCCGACATCCTCCCCCCAACATCGCCGCCCGACATCGCCGCCCGCGGTGTCCGAGGCCGGGCCGAGCCGCCGCTGCCGCTCCTCTGCGGGGCTTGGCGGCTTGAGGGGTTCCTCTTCAGTCAGGAGTCATTGAGGAGCGTGGGGGGAGAGGATGAGGGCGAAGAGGTGACAGCAGGGAAAAAGAAGCCGAGGGGATGGAGCTGGTGCCATTTTCTCCTTCCGTGGGCATCAGGCTCTGGTGTTTCCCTGAGTCGTGCCTACCGGCGTGTCCCGGAGCCTGGGGTGTCCTCAGGGGGACGGTGCACACTGCAGGCGTGGGCATCGCTTGACTGCGGCTAAGCCGCTTTCTGTGACAGGCATTTAGTCAGAGAAGGAGGTGCCACTCCGCCAGCCTTTCGTAAAGGCTCTGAATAACCAACGCTGCGCTGTCTTGGCTACGTGCAGTGAGTGGATTTAGATAAATCAACAGCACAGGTGAGCTGTTGCTTGGACAGAGCAGGGCCACCATCTGTGTTTGCTGCCTTCCTGGGTGCTGCTCTTCCCAAGCCAGGCCTCACCCTGTGCTTTTTCAGCATTGAATAGCCCAGGGTGTCTTAAGCATTTGTGGTTTTGTCCTCAAGAACTTGACTTTGTGGTTTGAATGACCTCCAGGACGTATGTTTGATGCCGGAGAGCATGGTAGGATAGCAAGAAAAGGACATTGGCTGCTGGACAGGAGTGGTGGCCCTGGGTTTTGTGGTAGGGCCTGGGAGGCAGCATGTCGTAGTGGCTGAAGTTGATCCTGACCTGTTCTGGCTGTCCTCAGCAAACCCAGGTTGTAGGATCACAAGGTAACTCAGGCTGATGTGATCTCAGCATCCCCCAGTCCAGGCTCCTGCTCACAGCAGGTAGAGCTCTGAGATGAGATCAGGTTTCTCACAGCTTTTACCCAGTTGTTCTTGGAAACCTACAAATATAGAGACTGCACAACGTCTTTGAGCAGCCTACCTCTGTCTCCTGGATATGGTCCACATAGGCACTGGGTGCACCCAGACCTTTTGGTCTGCTGACATTGTCTTTTTTCCAGGCTCCCCCAGTGCCTCCTCAAAGGCGGGTGCTCCAGCCCCACCATTCTGGTGATGCTTCCCTGAACTCCCTCCAGTTCATCAGTGTCTTTTCTGCACTAGGGGGCTGAAAACTGGATGCAGTATTCTAGAAGTAGTAGGGGGGGAATCCTTCCCTGCATCTCCTGGCTCTGCCTTGGTTCTTACACCCCAGGGTGCTGTTGCCTCTTCATCACCACCACCAGCCCTGTACTTCTGTGCTTGTTTTTTCCCCAGTAGGACCCCCAGTGTCTCTCCTGCAGACCTGCTTCCCAGACAGGCAGTGCCCAGTTTGCACTCAGGTTTTTCCTTTTTGAGTCCTTCACGACTCCTCGTTTCCCCCTCCTCATCAAACTGTTCTGCTCTCTCTTCCAGTCTCCATGTGCATCCCTTCCAGCATGCCTAGAAGCTTTCTTTTCACTTTAACTGCACTCACCCAATGTACTCTTCTTTTTCCCTCTACATAAGCTCAGGCAACTTGGACCCACTTGGAGGTCAATCCCTGTAAGAGATACAGGCGGATGGACACAAAAGAGAGCTTAACTCAGAAGAGCCAGTGGTTACAAGGAAACTCCTGTTTGGCCTCTCAGCCACATGCCCAGCACAGATGGAACCGCTGGGAAATGGAGATGATGAATCTCTTGATTGAGCTTGCACAAGGCTATGTCATCCAGTCCCTGAAAAGGCCAAGGCTAGGAACAGATTTCTTGCAATATAAAAAAGCTTATCAGAAAACTTTCAGAATTTCAAGTCTGTGCTCCAACACGTAGAGCTTGTAGAAGGAAGCTAGCCAATTTTTTTTCATGTATTCCAATTAAAATATATTTTTCTCTAGCCAAGTTTTGGAAATGGATATATCTTTTTCATCTGCAGTTATTAATAAAAAACCCCCTCATCTGGAATTGGTGTATGTTACAAAATTCTTTAGTTGAAGCAGTTAAGGTTAGGGTAAAATTTTGAGAAAGTGAAATCAGGTTCTTGTAATGAGAAGATGCCAGGTGACCTTTGGAATATCTGTTACCAGCTTCCCCTGCACATCTAGTGATATTTAACACAAAAAAAATAATTTTGGTATGAATTGGACTGCGGATTCATTTTCAGGGTTTGGTTCTTTTAAGATTATTTTTCATCAAAGCTGTACTGCAATCTGATTTTATGCATCCAGTTAGTCCCTCTGAAGATAGTGGCACTATTGTATGCATTGAAACATACTTTCATCTCTGTTGCTGTAGTCCAGTAGCTAGACCAACTGAATTGCTAACCTTTGGTTATAGAGATATGACACATTTTTACTAAGTGGTTTTGTTTAAAAAGAAAATGTTAGCTTTGGGTATGTTGTGAGAAGCACAATGAATGTGAGAATTCTTGCATCAGTTTTTATAACCAGTTTTATTTAAAAGGAACAACAAGAAAACATGAGTAGAACATATTCCCAGTTACCTAGCAGTGTGAAGCCTTCCTGAGTTGTAGTTGACAGAATTGTTTTATGCAAGATTTAGAAGACTCGGAAAGGTGGTAATATCAAATATATACAGCAGTGCATTCTTTGGATTCTCTCAGCTCCAGCACAGAAGTTAAGTGAGTTTCATATTTCTAGACATACTTAAGATGTAGCTCCTCAGGAAGGCATGCTTGATAGAGTTTGCTGGTCTGTAGGGTTGCTCAAATTAGTAAGTACCTTAAATAACATATTAGTATGTTTGTTTGTAAACATCTATCTACTATCACAGTAGTGCACATGTGATATGCCAGTACTGGCATTTGAGAATTAAAGTTGCTGTAATATTTTAATAGGCCTTGGTAATATGCAGTACATGTTTTCCCTGAGTGAAATATTGGAATAGCTAAATAATTAATGTTACCTACTTTCTGTCACAACTAGAAAAATATTTGAAAAGCTCTTTTTGAGACTCACAACATAGCTGTACGTGGTAAAAAAAATCCCTAGCTCTGTGTGGAAATACTTGGTCCGTTTCAAATGATCAGATCACAGCTAACTAACTCACCCACCCTCAGAGCTGTGCTGAGACAGCTATTCTGCTTCTCAAAATCTAACCCATCTTGCCCTGTGCTGGTTTTGGGAGGCACAACTCTGGGTTCTGCATCCCTGTGTGGTTTCCAAAGGTCAGTGTTTAGGATGGATTTTTCCCTTGCATCCTCTTCTAGTGGGAGGCTGATGACTGTGAGCCAACTAAGAGCTGAGGTTACAGTGTTGTGGTATTTAACTAGCAGCTTGCAAGGAGCACAACTGTGTGTGCAGAGTCAGGAACAATGCATGAAACAGCAAGAGGAGTGAGGAAAAACACTGATACTGATGTCTGATAAGCTGTGTCACAGTTATGCCCAGGAAGTCAAGCTTTACTCAGTGTTAAGGACTGCTTCTGTATGTTTAAAATGGCTTGGTGATCCTGGGTGAGTGCGAAACCTTTCAGCTCTGCTAGTTAATCAGACTTTTTCGAAGAGCAGTCTTAAAGATAATTTGTAGGTAGAGTTGTGGGTAGCATTTTGTTTTTCAAGTTTGAAGTTGCATGTGGACCCTCAGACCTCTGGGATTCAAAGCAGCAGCAAAATTATACCAGAATCTTTCCCTTTGTGAAAGGAAAGCCAAATAGAGCCATGTATGACTTCAGCAGAACATACAACTTTGGGGAAAAAGGTGATGTCAAACTTCAGATATTTACTTTTGATGAAAAGCAATTAGGCATTTTGTTCATGCAGTCTGTTTGATTATGTGCCGTGGTTTCTGAATTAACATTATATCTTTGTATTCCTCTGAATTTTTGTCTGCAGAAGCATATTACAGTCCAGCCTGAACACCAGTCCAGTAAGACAGGTTAGAGGTTACACTGAAAGGTAATTTGTAGTGTCTGCAAAAGCATGGGGGTGATTGTACTGTAGAGAAACTGTTGTAGGAGATGTCAGTGGTATTGCCACCTCGGTGTAAAATGAGAGCCAGGGTAAGGTAGTGGACAGATGTTTCCTGCCAGCAGGACTGTAGCAATGTTTGATGTTACCACTTTCTGTTTGCGTGTTACCAGCTCTCTGCTGATGGTTATCATCCACAGAAGTCTGCAGACATATTGGATCCTATGTGTTGCACTTTTAGTGAAGCATATGAGAATAATCATGCTCCTTGTCTTTATATTTGCAGGGATAACTCTGAAAACATGAACTCTGTGTAAATCAGTGCAGTAAGGTCTACTGAAGCAATAGTTCTGTGAGGTATGAACTCTCTACTTCATCTCAAATAAGGTCCTGTCAATAGCTGGTCTGATTTAAGGCTACATTGAAGGAATTCTTTCCCCACGGGTGAGCATGATGCTGGAAGGAGTTGGATCTGTAAGCTGTTGGCTGAGGAGGGCTTGCTAGCATCACATTGCTACCAGATGTGTGAGATTTGCTGATTGAGTTGTTTTGCAATGAGTCATTGAAGTTAAAGTTTGAAAGGGAAGATTTTTGCCAGTTCTGGTGTTCAGTGAAATGTGAGTAGCTGTCATTTTCCTCATGGGCTTTGAGAGCACTTCTTGCATTTGATTTCGTATATGTGTGAAGCAAGATTTCTCAAGAGTTATTACCATTAAAAGCAAGCGTGTTGCTGGCTGAGTTTTGATGATGAACTGGTTTTTTGCATCTGAGAAACTTAACACTATACTTAGAACCAACTAGCAACTCCAGGCAGGTTCATTGTCATTAATTGTAATACGTGAGGGATAATCTGTAACACTTATTTGCAACCAACGTCCATTCTGAGAGCTTTTAATGAACTGTATATTGTGAAGATAAAGAACACTTTTGCTTGCATATTTTTTCAAAGTGAGGAGATTCTCTTTAATAGAGTATGAGGATTTGGGGAAGAAAATAACATTCAGTGTATAAGACTTTAGAGGTTTTAATTTGAGCAGTGCACTTGTGAAGAGAAACACCTTTGAAGAACTCAGGAACTGTTTTTAGTAGCAATCTCTGATGTGCAGGTTTCATCTCTTGCATTCAGCAGAAACCATTTCCTACTTCTCTTGGAGTGTCAGACCTTCAGTCTTAAAAGTTTTCCTCTATCAGGTGACATGCAGATCTTTTCCAGACTCTGACCATTCAATAGAACTGTATGTATTTGGTTTTAAGTATATTTTCCATTTGAGAATACAAAATACATTGGACACTCTCCTGTTTCTTCTATTATAATTAATGTTATATTGCTAATTAAAGACCTCACAGGAAGTTGGAGTGCCATGGTTATAGCTGCTGTAAAGATACAGCAGTGATTTCTGCATTGAAATGCTGGGGATGAGCTGTCTAAATGTGCCTAAGTCAGGACTACACTATTTTTACTGATGCGTGGCAGGTAATTTTATTATGTTCTTGGTTGTGCATTTGAGTGCCAAGACTCCTTGCTGAGAGACTGGGCAAAGAGTGGGAAAGTCTAAGGAATGAGATGAAAAACTGTTGCAGAGAGATGAGGCGAGATCTGACAGCTGGTGAGAAGTAAAGCTGGGCTTGGAACACGACTCTCTGGGGTCCCATCAAGCACTGCCTTTTCTAAAGAGAGATGGTAGTGTTATGTTGACTAACAGTTTATTTGCTAGAGTTTTGAGTTGTGTACACAGTTCCTTAACTATGGGCTATTTACAACAGAGACACAATTACAGAATCTGATTTTAAAGATTGAGGATTACCTGACAATGTCAAATTACACAATTCCTGCCTGCTATGTGAGTGTACTCCTGGTGTGATGTCAGTTGTAGGTTAACAACCATGTCAGACATAGTTTGCTGTATATTTCTGATGTTTTATCATCTCCCTTCCTTAGATAATTCTTCTATAGCTCACTGGCAAAGGCAAGAACTGCATTTGGAATGGTTTTAACACCTCTTGAGCAGCTCAGCAGAATCAGTAGTCCACAGTGTCTTTTTCATTAATCTTTTCCTAATGACCTGCTCTACTGTTACTATGTTTTTAGTGCTGAGTGTGTCAGGTACTGTAAAAAGAGACCTGATCCATACACCAAAGGGCTTACATTACCAGAAAGTTTTGCTGAGGAAAAAAAAAAACAGTGAGCATACATAAGAAATGTATTGGAAACCTTCCAGAGGTCACTCTGATAAGGTGTTACATACAATGTATACTTGTATGACATGAAAAGAGTGACCCTGTTATTTGTCCATGGGAAACCCGTTCCACCATGATGAAGAGGGTAACAGGAAGGTGATGGAAGTGATTGGTTTGTAGATGTGCTTGGGATAACCTAGGTAAGTGAGAATGTAGAAAAAGCACTGTCACAGTAATTGCCTCCCTCTTCATTTTTAACTAAAAAGCATCTGGTTGTTTTATAGCTCCTGTAACAAGGAGCTAATTGAAGAAAAATTCAGTGAGAGACAACAGAAAAAATCAGTGGAACTTTTGAAGTATTTGTTTTTCTTTTTTCTACCATCTGTAGTTTCTTTTGCCAGGCAATCTTCTCACTCAGTAATTTTCCAATGATTTCAAGGTAGCTTTCTTCCTTGCCACTCTGCTCCATAAATTCTCTTCCATTGCTTTCTAAGCCCTTATGTATTTGGTGAAGAGAAAGCATTAGTATTTTTCTAATCTGTAACCCCTTCAAGGTCATGTTCTAGTCATTTTGTTAGCTCTGCACAAATGCTCCCACTTTACAGATCTGGCCTTTCTATAGTGTTTTGGCCATTATGGCCAGAATCATTAATATTAGGTCACCCAATGGTTTAAATTTGATCTGGGTCAGGTGTGGGTATGTGATCATATTTCTGCTGCACCAGTTAGAAAAACATGAGTTTATGAGGCTTTTTAGTTCATACTGGGAAGACAGGCAACACCTGCTTAGAGTAAACCAACATTTTTTATCTGGATTTATGTGCTGTGATGTAAAAAGATTACATGCCTATATAATGTGTTACACTCAAAATCTTGTTCACAGGCAAAAAGGCAGCACGTCTTTATATAGCAAGGAATTATTGTTAGTGTAACTCAGATGTTGAAAGCCTAATCATTGTTATCAGAGATGCAATTATTACAGAAAGAGTAATAATGCAGTTGAAGCTGTTACATGTATGGGTGTTGGTTTCTAACCCTCTTCCTGGTAACATCCGCACCCCTCCCCTGGGTTCCAAGGTTGCTGGTTTTATTCTGGTGGTGGGTGTTACAGCAAGTTGTCAGCATCTGGGGTTCTTTGCTGGGAGAAGTCTGAGCTCCATATTGATGGTTTCTTCCTCCCTTACTGTAGGATCCACCTGGGATCATTTTAGTGTGTTTGGTAAAAAACTTCACACCTCTCTCTTTCTTCATTGGTCTGCAGTTCCACATTACGTCTAATTTTTGCTATTGGTGGTTGCTTTTGTGGGTGTTGGATACTATTCCTTTGTTGTCTTTGTTTAAAACCAGTTTTGTCCAGCTCCAGGTCTGCATTTTTTTAAACTAACCATTGGTGAGTTGTTTACAGCCATGGTTTCCACTGACAAGCTTGTGCCCCATCTCTTCTTGCCCTGGGCATGTACTCCTCTAATGCCACATCCTTAGTCTTCACTTCTCCAGGTCTCTGTTATCATACCAAGCTGTTGTATTTCAGTATACAAGTACTTATGTTTGTGGTAAATATCTCATTGTATATAGAATAAAATCTCGTTGTTGCTATCTGTGCAAAACTATGTTTTATAAAAACAAAAATAAACCAAAAGTAGATGTAGACACATGGCCAATGACAGAAATTGCATTCACAACTAAACAAAGTAAGACAAAGCTGCAGGAAGGAGAAGAAAAGTTCAGGTAATACAAGAGTAATAAACATCAGTCCTGGGGCCTTGAAAATTCTCTACAAAGCTTGTAGCCTATGAAGCAATGGCAGTACTAATTGACAGGGCTGAAGGTGAACCCAGCTATATTTTTCTGAGCAAAATTTATCTGGTGGAGTGAGTATGCATCTGATTGTTGCTTGGTGCTTTGTGAGCAAAGTGTTTGGTGGTTTTTTTTTTTCCTCAGACACAAAACCCACTTATATCTTAATTACTGAGCTCCTGAACCACAGCCTCATTCCCACCTCTTTGGTGGAAATAAAGCATTTGTGCTATTTTTATTGCTGTGTCAATAAATCCTATTGTTGATTTCAGCTGATATCACTACTATAAGATGGTGGTCTTATCAAAGAGAAAGATTGAAAAGAGAGGTAGTAGAACTATTTTCATCATCCATTTCTGCTCAGTCTGCCCATGAATGATGTGAAGCCTGTGAATGAATTGGTTACACGTGGAAGATTATAGGGGCTGTCTGGCTCCTGTGGAGAGCAGATGCTAAAGGTAGAGGCAGGTCACTGGAACTTGTAGTACCAGAGGCAGGATGACTGCCAAAATCAGTTGTCAAGAGTGGATGTTGGTTTAATCAGCAGATGGGATATCTTTAACAACTGAAAATTGAACAGCATCTCATTTGTAGGTAGAACACTTCTAGTAAAGAAATGAAAAACGTGGGAACTTCTGTTTGCATTTTACCCAAGTTGACTTTTGGAGTAGTCTGTGCTTGAAAATTCCTCTGCTCTGAGAATGGACATCCTACTCCTACACTGTGGGTGAGCTCCCACACCTCATGAGAGAGTGATTCCCAAACCTTTTTGCTCAAAGGTGAAGAAGCACACAGCCAAGATAGTCACTATGTGATGGGGTGTGAGAGAAAGAATGTGAAGGGACATATTATGGATGTGCTTAAGACGTGCCAGCAGAGCAGTCTTGGCCCTTTTACGTGTTACCATCTGCTAGGGTACAGCTCCTGCTCATCACTGCTGCCACCAGCACCACCAAAGGACATCTTTTTGATTCAAGATTCCACCTTCTGCTTCTGCCTTGCATGAAGAAAAATAGAAGATTTGTCACATCTCATTGTACTGATACAGATTGCTTCTAGTCTCTGGGTTTCTATTTGTAGACAATGGGTAAGGGTGAGTCATTTCTGCTTCTCCACAGTGGCTGTAAGTAGCTGCCTACAGTGAGTAACTCAGGTGTAACCACCTATGCAGAACTTCTTCCCAACCATTGCAATAGGGGCAAAAAGTGCATAGAGTTTGGGTTGTTCTCTGCTCAAAAAAAAAATTTTTTTTAAAAAATAGAGCTATTTCCTGACTCAAGTTAGTGGGTTTTTTTGTTTGTTGTTTTGGTTTTGGTTTTTTTTAAATTAATTTAGCAGCTGAATAAAAAGCAGACATATGTGATCTGGTTTCTTGCACCTATTTCTTCATATATATGTGTATCTCTCTGATTTGTCCACTAACAGTTTCTGTAATATTTCAGCAGCTTTAACCATGACAGAGAAGTGAAAGTAATAACACTTTTTACATTTAAACAAAGATAGGGATGGGAAAGGAGGCCATGTCAGTTTTCCCATTATGGAAGAAGCTTGTTCCTTTTTCAACATAAGGAGATATGTAGATGAGAAAGGTGTCATGAATATGGATGGATTCTCATGGACAAGTCTTATCTCAAGTTGCAGAAATATTCTCTGCCTTTTCTTTTTGCATTTCCTTCTTTCCTGGCTGCAAAAGGCTGTGTTCATTTGAAAACAAAAAGCAAATGATAGAATGGTTTGGCTTGAAGGGACCTTAAAGACCATCTAGGCCCAACCCCCTACATGGGCAGGGACACCTCCCACTAGTTCAGGTTGCTCAAAGCCCCATCCAGCCTGGTCCTGAACACTTACAGGGAGGGGGCAGCCACAAACTCCCTGGGCAGACTGTCCCAGTTTTTCACCATTCTCAGAATAAAGAATTTCTTCCTAATGTCTAATCTAAGTGTACCCTCTTCCAGTTAAAAGCCACTACCCCTTGTCTTATTGCTACATGGCCTTATAAAAACTCCCTCTGCAGCTTTCTTGTAGGCTTCCTTCAGGCACTAGAAGGCCACTATTAGGTGTCTTTGGAGCCTTCTCTCCCTCAGGTTGAACAACCCCAACTCTGTAAGCCTGTTTTCACAAGAGAGGTGCTCAGCCCTCTGATCAACTTCATGTCCTTCCTCTGGACTTGTTCTAGCAGGTCCATGTCCTTCCTGTGCTGGCGGCTCCAGAACTGGACACAGTCCTCCAGGTAGGGTCTCATAAGAGTGAAGCTGAGGCAGACAATCACCTCCCTTGGCCTGCTGGCCATGGTTTGTCTGATGCAGGCCAGGATACAGTTGGCTTTCTGGGTTGCAAGCACGCAATGCTGGCTCATGATGAGCTTTTTGTAAATCAACACCCCCAAGTCCTTCTACTTAGGACTGTTCTCAACCCATTCTACCCCTAACCTGTAATTGTGCTTGGGACTGCCCTGACCCAGGTGCAGGATCTTGCACTGAGCCTTACTACAATTCATGAGGTTGGTATTGGAGCACCTCTCCAGCCTGTCTAGGTCTCTCTGGAGGGCTTCCCTTCCCACCAGCGTGGTGACCACACCACACAGCTCGCTGTCATTAGCAAACTTGCTGAGGGTGCAGTCAATTCTTCTGCCCGTGTCACCAACAAAGATATTAAACAGCACCAGTCCCAGTACCAGCCCTTGAGGAATGCCACTCCTCACTGGTCTCCATTTGGACATCAAGCCCATGACTACCACTCTTCGAGTGCAACCACCCAACCAATTTCATAGCTGCCTAGTGGTCCATCCATCAAATCTAATCAAATTGAGAGACCAGGATGTTGTGTTGGACAGTGTAGAACACTTTGCACATGTCCAGGTAGATGACGCCAATTTCTCCACTGACACTATGACTCCATCTGAAAAGGCCACCAAATTTGTCAGGCATGATTTATGCCTAGTGAAGCAATGCTGGTTGCCACAAACCACCTTTACATTTTCCATGTACCTTAGACTTCTCTGCCACAAGACACTCATGTTCTCACCAGGACAGGACCTACTTGAGATTACCATATCTCTGTGTGATGGAGACTTCACCATCTAAGACTTCAGCAGAGTCAATACACTGCACAAGTAATTGAACTGAAAAAAAGGTGTCTCTGAATTCTTATTTAGGCTCCAGTGCCTGGGCTTCCATTGACTAAGTGGGAGCAGAGACACCTGTAGTATATCTACAATGGGGAACTGAATCATAGAATAATAGAAAGTTAGGGGTTGGAAGAGACCTCAAAAGATCATCCACCTTGATCCCTCTCCTCTTTGAGTTACTTTGTTCCTCACATGCATGGATTTCTGCTGGAGGAAGCAGAAGGGCCAAGAGGCAGTAGCTGTGGGTGGTCTCAGAGGATTAACCCTCATGTTGGATGTGAGAACTGAAGGTAGGACTAGATGATCCTTGAGGTCCCTTCCAACCTGGTGTTCTATGATTCTGTGAGGTGCAGAAAAACTTCAGATAAGCTTTCAAACTTTGTGTGCCTTGTTTTGTTCTAAGGTGGAAGAATTAGAAAGACCTTAGTACCCTACACCAGGCCAGTGGTCTGAATGCTTGTGCAGAGCCCTTTCTCAGATCTGGGCCATATAGAAATCAAGGGCTGCTGATCATTTCCACTTGGGAAACTGGGCTTTGTTTCTGGACAATAAATGGCACTGAGTTCATGAGGAAACCAGGTCACAGGTAGGAGTGTTGAACCTGGGGACTTTAATGAACCATGACCATAAGAGATGCTGGGCTCCCTGGATGTGGCATACTATGTTGTTTTACTCGAATTTCTGGAAGTTAAGCCCACAAATTTCTGAATGCTTGACTGACTTCAGCTCTGAGACTCTGCTAGGGGCCAGTGTGATGTAGGGGCTGGGCTGTGGACAGAATAGAGTTGTTCCCTGTCCTTTTTTGAGCTGAATCTGGCAGAGCATGCAGCTGCATGGTGTCTCTGAAAGCACATCAAGGTGTTCCACTACGTCAGTTTTGCTAGGTGATTCAAGACTTTCCAGATTGGCTTTATTATAAATTCTTTCATCCTTGTTTTGATTAATCCCAGTATGGAACAACAAATGTCACTGATGAGCTAATCACTGATATTTTTAATTCCTGTGGGTGTTTGGTTTATTGGGATGAGGGGGTTGTGTGGTGTGCGTTTGAAAGAAAGTCAGAACATTTAACAATATGTGTTACATTCTAACTAAGGTGTTTTTTAAATAGGGAAATACGTAGCAATCTGAAGAAAAATTGAGACAGCACATGAACTGTGGGAAGTATACATATATATGGTTAAACTATACATAACTGGGTCTTAGGATGTAACAAGAAATAAAGGCACTGCCAGAACACAGTAAAAGACAAGTTAATGTCTTTTTATCCAGTTCTCCGTTCTGTCCTAAGGTGAGTACTTACTAATGTAAGTAATTATTTCTTTTTTTTTCCTTGATCGAGTTGATCGAGTTTAAAAGTTTCTTCTAAAAAAAAAAATTAAAAAAAAAAAAATAACAAGCAAACAATAGATTTTATATGCTGTGCTGGTTTCCCTTATTTCTGCTGCTTGTTGTTCTCAGACTCTGAAATTGTCATTACAACTTGTCCTGAGACTTTGAATTTGTATCAAAGTGCCAATAATTATTTACTTGTATGTTTTTCTTAGGCTTAATATATTTTTAGAAGAAGGAAGTGGAAGTTCATTTAGTAAATATAAATATTGGTAAACGACAAGAGTGGTTGTGAAGTGCCTATAGGATTTCTATAATGACTTGGATCTGCAAAGTACCTGTGAAGACAGTTAGGTGTTGCCAGCCCTCTGTCTCTTGTGGGATGCAGTGGTATTCTGAGGTTGCTCTGATGTGGGAGACAGCAGCACCACTCAGGTCTTTTATTTCTTTGCCACAAAATGTCCTGAGCCCTGTAATCATGTTATTCCACAGGTAGCACTAAGAGACATGGATGGGCTTGTAGCAGCAGGAAACACACTGGGTTTGAATTCTTGAGTTGTCTTTCCACTAGAGGCAGTCATGCTGCATGGACAGCCCCTGGGCTGTGGTCTGATCTCCCTGTTTTGGGGGAGAAAGCTGCAAGTCAGGACACGTGCTGATTCCTCACAGCCCCCAGAGATCATTTGCCAGACATCCCGTCAGTCAGAGATCTCCCTAATGGCTTTCCCTCTGTCACTCTGCAGCAATTCTGCAGCCACCTGAAGCTTGAGCTGCAGGAACTTCTCTCCCTCAGCCATGTTTTTTTGACCTAGAAATACCCTTCTCGAGGGGATCTTCTTCACTTTTGCTTTGATCCTGCCTGCTGCAGTGTCTTATGTTTGCAAACAGTCCCTAGCTCCTTCTGAACAACCCTAAACGATCCCCAAAAGCATAGCAATAACCTAATGTGTAGGAAGGCGCAGAGCTGCGCAGGTAGGAGCACTGTTCTAGCAGGCATCCTTGTTTATGTTGACAGTGAAGAGGATTGTGTTTTGAACCTCTTTTTACCTTATAGACTTAATTTGTTTTCACTGCTAATGCTCTGTCCTGGTGACTGGAAACCCCAGAGCTTTGAAGCACAGACCTGGACGTGTGCACCATCTTTGGAAAGTCTGTCAAACCTTTCTCCCATGCACCAGGGCATAGCCAGAGTGACTGAGCTGCCTTTCTTCATGTCTCACCTGGAGGAGCTGGGCTGCTTGCCTTGCCCACCACTCAAAACCCTACCTGCTACTGCTGCAAGCGCAGGCATTTGTGCTAGTAGTTGATTTTGTAAGGTAAACATTTCCATTAGGGACTGTAATCAAGCCAAAGTATGGATTATCACACTGCTTTCAGGAGGGCTCTCTTGATATGGGCTGAAATATAGTTGGTGAAGCAGAGGTAAAATGTCAGTTGCCAGCATAAATGGTAACAACTTCTTGAAAAATACATTATTTTGTTTTGTTTTGTTCCTTGTAGCTGGGCACCATCCCATACCAGCTTGGAGCTTGTTGGAAACCTAACTCTCCTTTTGTTCCTCTCTCATGGATAGATGATTTTGTAGTTACCTTTCATGTGCTGATCAGAGAATATCAGCTCAGGCCTCTGATAGCTGCTTTTCTTCCTGTTTTGTACCTCTTGGGTTGTTTGAGTGATGAAAGCATGATACTATGGGTTGCTTGCTGTTACTATGTTCTGCATATTGGTTTGACTTTGGGTGTTGCCTTTCTATTCTCGGAATCTTGCAAATATTATAAACAATCAGCCTATTGTTTAGCAAGTGCTCTACATGCACTGTAGCCCTTTTGTGAATTTTTGTTTTAAAAAAATAATAAAAGAATGACTAATGGAGCATGAACGGTGCTTGTGACTCTGTAGTCCATTGTGTAACTATTGAGAGCAAAATCTGCATTCCTAGAAAAGCTTGTTCACGGTGAAAATATAGGACATTCTCTTCTTGGCTCATGGGAAAACATGTACTATGTATTCTTCTCGGGGTGCTACTTAAAAGGATCAACTTTAAAAAAATGGCAATTTCCTCCGTTGGAACATTGAAATCGGACTGAGACCCAGCTTTGCTTCACAACAGAAGTGAATCTTTTCCATTCAGGCAAGTGGCGTCGGGAGCTATTTTAGGTCTGTCATACACACACATTTGCTTGCTGAAATGGTTTCTTTTGAAGATGTTAAGCTCTGGCATTGCCAGCCCTTTTGAATGGTGAGGGTACATTATTGTGTAACTGTCTGCCTCCTCTGGGTGCCAGGGGAAGCCTGGTAGGCGCTGCTTTCCTTTCCTTCAAAAGCATATTTGTTTATGGGGTTTTTTTTCCCCCTCTGAGATTGTTACAGGTCAAGCAGAGGTTAAAGTGGAAGCTTTAAATGTTTAGAAAAATGTGCTTCTGAAATGTCTTTCCTGCCTGTGCCTAAAAAAAGAGGGTACTGGGAGTTCCAAGAGGGTCAGGGTGTGTCTGGTGTAAGCTGCAAGTAGTTTCTTTTGGTACATGTTATGTAAGGAGAAAAAGCCCGTTTTGGTGGTGTTTTTTGTTTGTTTATTTGCTTTTGGTTTTGTTTTTGTTTTTCACTGTGAAGAATGGAGTTGCTGCTCTCTGGAGATACTCCTCTGGCTGTCCATATCAGCTCCTGGGGAGAAGGGCAGCCTCTTACTGTGGGCATGTGCAGTGCCAGGCACTGTGGGATTCTTGCCCCGGGCAGCGATGGTCTTAAGACGCTGAAACTTCATTTAGAGCAGCTGAGCCTCCTACAGCCCCTGGCAGAGTGGAAACCAGTGCAGAGTGCCCAGAACCCACATCAAGGCTCTGGTTCTGGCAGATGCCAGCCGTGCTTTCAAGTTCTCTCTCAAAGGGTGTACGAGGGACTTCTCAGTACCCTTAGGTATATGAATGTACAAGTAAGGACTGTGGGGATCACTTAGCCTTAGCACCCATCCACAGAGAGCTGCTGTAAATGGCAGAGCCTGATGTAGGCAGCAGCTGGGTTTCCTAGGCCAGTTCAGCCAATGCTAGCTGGGACAAAGTCATATTCATAGAGAACAAGCACCAGTTTGTCTCCCTCTGCTCTGATATGACTCAAAAGGTTTTTCAGTATTTCTTTTTTCTTCTCTGAAAGAAACAGGAGTGTTGAAAGTATTGAGGAAGGAAAGTTGTCAGCTTGAGTTTAGCAAGTGAGCAGGGAGTGCTCAATACCTCAGTATCATTATAGCTTTAAGAGAAGTGCCAAAGTGCTGCAGGTGCTCCTATTCATGGGCCTGCTGTAAATTTGAACCAATTGGATCCTGCTCTCTTGGCACCTAAAGCTTCCAAATTAAATTTTATTTGCCACATTTGTCATCATTAATTTGCAGATTTCACCTTGATTAATTTTTAGGAATGTACATAATGAGAAACTTTTACAAAAACAGGAAGAGAGGAAATGGAAATTTGCCCTCAGCAGTGTTTTTCTCATTTCTCATGACCTCTGTGGCTGAAACTGTATCACCCAGTGGTGCATTTTATCACCTGTTTTCCATGTCAGTTCAGTGACTATTGTAACAGAAGATTCAGTTTGATACAGAAGAAATGGTGTGAGCAGTCAATTAACGTCTGAGTAATTGGCACCTCTGCAAGCAGTGAAGGAGCTTCTTGTTGTTACTGGCAGGGAAGGTGCTAGAGAGGTGACTTTATCATCACTGGCTGAATTTTGGGTGTGTTATTTATAGGAGTGATCCAGATTAGTGTTTTAAGATGCTGATAAAATAAGCAGGTATCCTCAAGCACTATGAACATGCTATAAATAAAAATATCATAGTTTCCAGAGATGTGTGTTCTTCCAGTCCCATCAGTTTTTCACAGTTGTAAGTGTTAAATTCAGACACAGGGTCCAAGTCATGAATTTCTGTGGATTTAAAAAATTTTTTTCCTCTCCAGCTTTTAAAGTCTGAAGAAGTGTCTTCAGAAATTAACAGCAGTTTCTCAGGGAGCTGCTACTCAGAATCACAGAACGGTTTGGGTTGGAAAGGACCTTAAAGTTCCAACCTAGGAACATCCTACCACTGGACAAGGTTCCAGTGTCTCACCCCCCTCATCACAGCGAGTCCCTTTCTGCATAGTTTCTTATCTTTTAGATGGCATAAATGTGAGCATACTTCTTATGTTGTTGCTAAACAAGTGTAGGAGAAGGAATGTATGTGTGTGGATTTTATGTTCTTGCAGAACGGAAAGAGGCACAGATTTAAGATGGTCGCTTGGAAATGACCATTCTCAGCAATTACAAGTTGGTATGGTAGAGCTGGACAGCCCCTCACAGTGGTTTCATGACTTTTGTCTTAAGTTTTGCCAGAAGTTTTTCTGAAGTTTCATGTGATACATGCAATTTGTTGTGAGTTTTTTCTTGGGTCACATGGCCAAAGCGAAGAGGTTGTAGAATATGGTTTTCCTTAGGCTGACATTCTCACAAAGCACTTCATAGAGATCTCCCAGGAGTTTTCCTTCCTGTGGGAGGGTGGAGACAGAGAAGGAAAATACCCTCTTTTTAGAATTGGAAGAATGTTGCATTAACTTAATTGTATTAATAGGGTTAAGGAGACAGGGAGGAAAACTGCATTAATGGTGCATTTGTCTGTATCAGGTGAAAGCTGTGGGCTTCACAGTTTGATTTGGGCACTTCCATTGCATTTCCATGCTTATCTTCTGCCTGACCTGAGTTCACTGTGTCACACTTGAGCACTCATGCAGTAAAAATGCCATCTTCAAAAGCTGTACTTGTGCTTTCTCCTTCCAGGAAAAAAATGTTGGTTATCTACTCTAGGAAAGCAATAACTTCATATTCAAACACTTTCTGTAACAGCTGGCAAAACAAATGGCAACTATAAGGTTTTATTTCTTTTTCTTGGCGTTCTTAGACACCATGGGTTTTAGATTGCAAGGGTCTGAGGACAGGGATTGCTTCAGATGGTTTTGGCAGATGCCATTTAATGGTATTTTTTGAAGCAGCTTAAGACTTTGTCATTGCTTTTTATATTTTCCCCCCAAATGTTGCCCCTGTACCTTCATACTTGAACAAGGTAGGTTTGTGTGTCTCAGGCACTTCTGTTTGCAGCTTCTTTACATCTTTGTTGACAGTTTAAGCTAAGCACATTGGCATGCCTTCAATACTGCTACGGGTGCAGTAATACCTTTCAGTTGTCTGAGCAAGAATCACCAGAGGGCATCTGTCTGAGTCTGAATTATGTTTGAAAACCATCTGGCGTGTTTGTGGGATAGTTCTAATCATAACAATGAGCACTTTATCAAGAGTTGAGTCATTGTGCTTGGTTTCCATTGTAATTCTCTTATTAGTTGCATATATCTGTTCCATATAGCCACAGGGTTCATACTACAGATAGATACTGTAGAAGGCCAATGTGCCAAAAGCTTTCATTTTGACTTATTTATCATTCAAAATCTGGCCATAAGGAATACATTTAAATAATAAAAAATAATTACTGAGATGAAAGACATGTATCAGTATTAATTGCATCCTAAACCTGTTTCCTGCTTCTGCATGGGGAGGGAGGAAGGAGTAAGTGGGGATGACAGTCACAGGAGTAGAGTGTTTTCCCTAGAGGTGCTTTTGGACTGTTGTAGGGGTCTCTTTTAGCACTTAACACAGATATCCAACAGCAAGAACAGTGTGGACCTGCCTGGGCTTGAAGCATGGGAAGACAAATGCTCCAGGTGGTCCTTGGTCTTCACAAGTTCCTCATAGGAACATCTGCATTCCTTTTCTTTCCTGAAGGAAGAGCTCAAAGTATTGAGTATTTGACCTTGAGAAGTGTAATTGTCCAAAGTGCATGATGTTCAACGAGGACAAGTGCAAGGCTCTTCACCTGGTTCAAGGCAATCCCAGGCATGAATGCAGGTTGGGAGGAGACAGGAATGTGGACAGCCCTGAGAAGAAGGACTTGGGGCTGGATCAGAAGCTCAACATGAACCATCAATGTGCTCCTGCAGGCCAGAAAGCCACCTGTGTCCTGGCTGCATCAAAAGAAGCACAGAGAGCTGGTCAAGGGAGGTGATTCTCCCCCTCTACTCTGCTCTTGTGAGACCCCACCTGGAGTACTGTGTCCAGTTCTGGAGTCCCCAGCATGAGAAGGACATGGAGCTCCTGGAACCTGTCCAGAGGAGAGCCACTAAAATGCTCAGAGGGCTGGAGCACCTCCCCTGTGAAGACAGGCTGAGGGAGTTGGGGTTGTTCAGCCTGGAGAAAAGGAGGCTCTGAGGTGATCTTATAGCAACCTTCCAATATCTGAATGGGGCCTACAAGAAAGCTGGGGCAGGGCTTTTAACATGGGTGTGTAGTGAGAGGACAAGGGGAAATACTTTCAGACTTGAAGAGGGGAGATTTAGGTTAGACATTAGTACAAAATTCTTTAATTCAAGGGCAGTGAGTCACTGGCACAGGTTTCCCAATGAAGTTGTGTTTGTCCCCTCCATGGAAGTGCTGAAGGCCAGGTTGGATGGGGCCTTGAGCATCCTGGTCTTGTGGGAGGTGTCCCTGCCCATGCAGGGGGTTGGAACTAGATGATCTTTCAGGTCTCTTCCAACCCCAGCCATTCTATGATTCTATGATTCTATTGTGTGAACCTGAGTATATGTTGTATTTGAGATCCTCAATGAGCTATTTTGCACATTTATTAAGTTATATTGAGCCAGACTTTAAGCTGTCTCAGCTCCAGTGACTTTCAGCCCTTGCTGAAATCTGGCCAAACCTACCTGTGTTCTCAAGGGTCTGTTGGGTACCCTGAATGCAGCAGTTATGTCTGAGCATCGTGCTGTTGCCATCACTCAGGTTTGTTCTGTGTTGCCTTAATGGTGGAACACAGGTGTTAGGGGTATCTCAGAGCATCCTTGGAGTGGTCCTCAGCATTTTAGGCTGATATTAGAAGTACAGTGTTGTGCTGCCAAAGTATTGTAGGAGACAGCTTTAACTTTACATTGGTAAAATCTGGGCTAATGCATAGAAGCCATGAGAGAAGCAGGAGTGTTTTTGCTCAAGATGATGCAGAAAGGCTGGTGACAAAGCATGGAGCAAGCTCTGATCCCCTTGATCTGCATTTGCATGTCTGCCCCAGGATGCTCTCCCTCTTTTCTCACTCTAAGGTATATGAAGCTGCATGGTTTAAGGACCTTCTTCATTGGCAACAGAGGAGAACTCAAGATTGTCTAAATCACTGAAGCTCATAAACTTCTCATGTATGCAGGGACATCAGTTTAATTAGTTTGCAAAGCAGCAGAGCTGGAGCTGTGCAACTGCCTGATGATGATAAGAGGAGGGAGTCACAAGCCAGCAACGTTTCAGTTGTCTGCTGTTTCGTTCCCTCTAAGCTCTCTAGAAATGATGGATGAGGAGAACAAAGGCAGCAAGCAAAACATATGCAACCTATGCATACTGTGGTATTTTCCACTCTATGTGCAGACAGCACTTCCCAAAAGCTGATGCTGCTGTTGCTGGAGGGAGGCTTCACCGGTGGCTTCTGCAGGAGCAGAGGGGATGCTCTTGAAGGGAGCTTTTGAAAACTCACTTTTAAAAATGCCAATTCTTTTCTTCATTAAAACCCTCTTGAAACCAAGTGCGATCAACAAGCACAAAACACTTTCACAGCTCACACATGCTGTAGATTATGGTTCTCTTTTTAAAATTATTTTTTTTTTCCCCTCTGCATAAAGCATTTGCCTCTTAGACTGCCAAAGTGAAATTAATTCACAGTTTCATGAAAGTCTTTGGTCTACATTGATCAAATAATTACTGCTTGAGTATTAAGTAGACACTGGTAATGTATGAGGGCAGACAAGTTGTGTAAGCAGAATAACTTAGGACATTTTGATTATTTTTGTTAGCACTTCTCCTCCCTGGGAGCTGTTAAGAGCAGGTTAGACAGACAAGTCTTGGAAGTTGCTTGTACATAGCTTGTTGTAGCTTGGGGGCAGAGGGACTAGGACATCCCATTAAACCGTTCCAGCTCCCTTTTCTGTGCCTAAAGGATGTGAAATTCTTGATTTTCACCATGAGGACAGTCAGACCTTGGAATGGTCTCCCAGAGGAAGTGGTGGATTCTCCCACTTTGCAAAGTTTTAGGTGTCAGCTCAGTGGAGTGTTGAAACGTATCGTATAAACAATGATGTTAGAAGGGTTGGACCAGATGATCCTTGAGGTCCCTTCCAACCTGACATTCTATGATTTTATGATTGATACAAATGCTTCTCTTAGGAGGTCACTGTGCTCAGTGATATGGTTGCTGGGTGAGTAAGCTGCCCTGTGAGGTGCACATGGGCCAGGGTAGCTGCTGGGGTGTCCCTGGCTTATTTTTTTACACCTGTGCTAAATGACTTGTAAAGTCAGCAGAGCTGCTGACCTGTAAAATGCATTTAAATACACAAAATTCTGGGCTCTGAGAGGGGAGGGAGCAAGAAGGCACAGCTCCTGGAAGCTTCCTCTGAATCTCTGGCTCCCCCGGCTGGAACCGGTGCTGGAGAAGGCGGCGTGGGGACTTGGGGACAGGAGTCAGTTGTCACCCAGTGATAAAGGCACCTACAGTATCTGCTTTTGCTTTGTTGATAACTTTAAGTACAGTCTCCTTATGAGTTGCTGTACAAGAAATGGGTGCTGCTTTGTGAAACGATTAATTTTAAAATGTGATTTTATTTCTTTTTACACGCTTTTAGAATTGAAAGTAATTAAACAGTTGCAAACATGGGGGTGAAAGCTTGGAAGGTGAAGGCTGACCATGCAGAAACCAGGCTAAGAGAGTTTCAAGGGAACACATCCAGGGAGCTGGGGTTGTTTAAGTAAAGTAATGTAAAAATGTGGTTTAGTGCTAAGCCTATTTGAGCGTGCCTGCAGGCTGCTGTGGGCAGAAGTGCTCTCAGCCTTCCTCATCAGCTCCAGATACAGATTCCCTCCCTCCCTGTGTGCTGCATCTGATGATTTATACAGCCATGTAATGAATCCAGTCAGTCATGTTACACAACAGAAGATTCTCCTCATGTTAATTAATAGTTTACTGCCCCAGCAGATCAGCAGATTGAACCAGGCATCCCATGGTGCTCATCCAGCCTGGTGGAGATGGCAGCAGTGTGGAGCCCAGGGGGAAGGAGAAGAGACAGGGACGTGGACAGCTGGCTCAGCAGCAGTGTGCACTTTATATCAATTTTTTGTAACGTGAAACTGTACACAAATTCCATGTGCATGTGAGGCCCTTTGATCCATAAGAACAGGAGGGTTTGCAGATTCAGTTCTTGTTGTTTTAGTGGGAGTTTATATTCTGCCTGGCACAGAGGCTGTGGGGCTGCTGTCCTGTGTGCACAGGTGCCACTGTCCATCCCCAGTTGCCTGAGTTTGCCTGGCAACAACTGAACACCTTGGAAAGCTGAGTGATTAACTTGAACCATGTACAACAAATGCATTCAGTGGAATTGTACGATTGGCACACCAGTATAATTTATTTAAAATAATTTTTTATTGTTTCCAAAGGTTATGTTTCTGAGTTTCTACTTCGTAGGCTGAAAGAGTTGCCAATACTCTAATCCTTGGACAGAAAGAACTAACTCCCAGCAAGAGCCCAATTTTGCAGTAGTCCTTCATGTTTTTAACACTGCCGGTGTGCTACTTTGCCAGACTCTGAAGAATAGAAACAAAAATGGGACATTTTGGCCTTTCAGTGGTTGTTTGCCAGCAGCAAAACAATTTTCAGACAATTAACAAATCTTCAGGCCTTTTGGAAGCTCAGATGTAGCTGTTTCTAGGTTGTCACATGTCTAATTAATACAAGTAGCAGTGATTATACTTCTGCTGGTATTCTGCTTCAGCTAAGGCTAGGCTTGCAGGCCTGGTAGCTGATCTTTGAGAGGGTCTTTACACCCAGATGAAACCTTTCTGGGGTTGGTAAGAGTGTGGGAATTAATTGGTGCAGGTAGTGTTGGCTGCTGTGCTGTGGCTTTGGGGGGTAACACTGTACCACAGAAGGAACTTTCTTTTCAGTCATCTGGGGTTTTAAGAGCATTATTAACCAATGCTAATTTTAAGCAATTGTGGTTGTAGGAGAGGTTGCAGCATAAAAATGCTGTAAAATAAGCTCATTTTAATTGCTTGCAGCTGTACTAGAAAAACTGCGTAGAAAAATAAAATAGCTGTTTTGCTTTCCTACTTCGCAAATCTCACTTTGTATCACTGGAGAGGTATGCTGAGAGAGTCTTTTTCAGTTCTCCTGAGGGCTGTACTTACATCTGAAGGAGGAAAGTTACAGGTGATGGAAAGAGGTTTTATTCTGAGTTTCTTCCACCGTTGTAAAGCTGTGACTGGAGTTGTGCTGGCATGCATTCAGGAATCTGTTTTCATCCCCTTGCAGTGCACTAATATCTCCCATCTGAAATGGAGGCCCTTAGTTTCTGTGATTTAGGATCTGATCAAGTGTGTGTTCAGGATAATGTTGGCTCAGTCTGAGCTGAGATTTGGTAATGAATTGTGTGTGCTTTGGTAATCCATGGCAACAGTGGGTAAAGCAAGTTCCTTTAAACCAGTGCCGAGGGCTGAATAACTGAGAATAGAAAGGGTGGAAACAGTGAAAATACCTGATGTGACTCTGAGTGAGTGGCCATAGTTGTTGGCTTTTGAGCAGTCTTCTGCATGGTTTTGATACACTGTGTTGTTTCTCTTTTATAGTGCTTCCACTTCTCACTCAGACCATTCTACTCACACCAAATCTGCTTCTGCTGTATCATCTGACTCAGTCTCCACCTCAGCAGACAACTTCTCTCCAGATTTAAGGGTATGTATCTATGTTTTGCCTTAAAAAATATATATATATATATGTGTGTGTATATGTATATAGTGGCCCCCTTCACAGGACATTTCTTGCTCTTCTGAGTTTAGGCATGGTAAAATTATATCAGCTTTCACGTTAAAGACAAATTTTATGTAGCCAAAGCATGAAAGAACCCAAAGTCAAACAGGTGAAATTGAAGTTTGATCTCTGACAATTTATTTCATTCTTTATAAAGTTGTTTAATCTTCAAAAAGTTGACTCTGCAACCCAATTTTGGAGTTGAATTTTCAAAGGAATTCTGTTTTCTTTTAAGTGCTTTAAGTGAGTGAAATACTCAACCTGCCAGTTGTATATGCTTTTTTTTGTGTGTGTGTTGTGTATATATATTAGATGTTCTCTCTTGAGAACTCCTGCTTGTTTGTAAACACTTGAGTCCTTGGAAGTATCTACTTTCAGAGAAAGATTGCAGTCTCCAAGGAGATAAAAATAATCTTCTGTCACAATAAATTGCTCTGACATAAGAAGGTCCAAACAAAGCTCTCTTAAGTCTGTTATTTGATTAGTTAATTAGAAATTCAGAGTTTTAATCCAGTGTCACAAGGGTTTTGAAAATTATGTTTCCTTCTGAAACCAAAGGGTTTGCTGGTGTACCTTTGCTTAAAAAAAGTCCCCAAGTATAAAACTGTTGGTATTGGTATGTTCTAGTAACAACTTTTAGCATTTCTCAGCTGTGGTTGAGCATCTGTGCAGAACTAAACACAGTAAAATTGCATAAAAACCTCTAAATGCAAAAATAACTCCTTTAACAACCATGGTGATTTTTTTGTCCCATGAGTCTTGTCTCAGTAGTCCATCATTAGTAACAGAAAGTTCACCTATTTGTAAATGACAACATTAATGTTTTGAAAATTAATTCATTTGAAATCTGAAAATTAATCAGTAGTTTGTGTAAATGTGTAAATGATAGTTTACATCCTTTACCTGTGGATACAAAAAGTAATCTTCAGAACATGCCTGGGTAAAGAAGAGTGTAATGTGTCAGAAGTTTTCCCCCTGTGTAGCTGGGGTGTTCAGCATACAGCAAACATAGTTTTAGGCTGAGACTAAGTGACTCTTTGGTATGAATAAACATAAGATTGAAAATACTACTACAGCTGTAACTGTATGATATTATAGAAAAGATTTACCTAAACATCCTATTTTCTTAGCTGTTTTTTTACTGAAGTTCACATAAGTGGGTTACTTTTTCCAGTTTTGATGCACAACTTTTCAGTTATGCTTGGGGCTTACCTGTAGGAATAGAGAAGGAAGCAACATTCCTTTTTTAGAACTGAGGCTGTCTTTGCTTCCAGTAGTTAAGTTGGCTCCACATGTTTTCCCTGTAACCCTGTTTATGTCTTGTGACTCTTTCCCTCCTTCTTTTACCCTTATGTGTGTGATTTGTAAGCTGTATGGACAGGCATTCCAGCTCTCCAGGGCTTGTCTCGTTCCCCATCCAACAGGGTGTCTGTACCCACTAGTAATCAAAAGGATTTCCACAGAGGAATGTTCACTTAGCTCCACGGTAGGTTTTTCAGGCAGAAGAGACACACGTATTGTTTACTGGAGGCCATTAGAAGCCCACACTTCCTTTCTGTTTCACAGTTCCTGTAATTTGAAGAGTGATTTCTTTGCATTCTGCCCTCCTTCTTTTTTTTTTTTTTTTCCCCTAACCAAACTATCAAGTTCTGCCACAGTTGGAACAAACACTGCTCCCCTCTCATTTAAAAATGTGTTTAAGGAGAGACAGTAAAGCAGAGAATTACTTATTTAGAATAAAGGCACTTAAGGCCAAGTGTGAGCATGTGCCTCTGCTGGCAGAATATTTCTTGCTCTTAACCTGCATCAGCTTTGTGGTGCAAATTCAGCATAAGCCTTCTGTGCTTCCCCTAAAGCTTGCTGTGGTGGTGTGAGTGGATACAAGCAGCCCTGTGTAGGTATTAAGCTGGTTTTCACCTTTACACTTGAGTGACTGCTTGTCAGTGGTCTGCAGACTTAGAGAAAGTGTATTCCCATGGTCCTACTTGTATTAGGGTGTACAGGGAGAAAGGGGAAGTTTCTACTAACAGAGATTGACTTCATCTGTCCTAGAGCAATTCATGCATTAACCATTTCTTTCTTCATTCCTGAGAGTCTTTGAAACTGGAGAATGACCTTGGGATGAAGATCTGTCCTCTTTACCTGTGGACAGCCTCTTGTGTTGATACTGTCAGACCCATATCTTGTCCTCAAATCAATACTGTCAGTATTTGTGTGCTGCTGCTTGCTCCCTGAGCTTGCCCTTGGAGTCTAGTGCTAGCTCCTAAATGGAAGTATGGAAGACTTGTTATGCATGGTGATCAGCTAACACCAAATCTTCCAGGTCTTGAGTCAAGAACAGACATCCCTTTTCTGGGGTTACCATTCTTTGTCCATTTTTCTCCAAACTAACATCTCTGTAATGTGACAATTCTGCAAATTGAGGTTTTTTGGTTTTTTTTCAGTCAGCTCTGTGAGAGATTTTTCAAGGTCCAGATTGTTTTTACTCTTATTTTTTCTGATCTTTCTGAGATGTGGCCTTGCCTCTGATACTGCAGATGAGGTCATACCATTAACTGACACGGTGACATGAGCATGTTCTCTGCTCTCCCTTATATTCCTGAGTGTCTGGTGCAGCTTTGATTTGCACAAGCTCCCAAGTCTTAGCAGGTACTGAGATTTGAGCTAAGCACCTTGTTACTTCTGAGGATAAAACGAAGTCCCATGAAGTTAATGATAAAATGAAGTTCCTGGAAAAATGTAAAAGAATAAACCCTGCCATGGGAACTAATGCATTCTGTGGTAACTCTGTGGTGTGGGAGACAAGTGCCTTGGCTACATGGTGTTTTTACAGGAAGATGTTGCATCAGTTAGCTTAAAGAGGCTGAAAATAAGCTTTTCATTTTTTTGAAGTGGACCTGCCAATTACAGGATTATGCTCTTGATGTTTATTAAAATTTTCCCTGCTAGAGTGAATTGCAACCTGGATCCATCATCACTCCTACCTTTACTTGCTTCTGTGTGTGCATTGACTCAAATTTAGGAATTACATTTCTGTGACGATGGAAAAATACTTTGTGATAGCTACAATTAGCACTCTCTTTTTCTGTGGGGAATTTTTAGAAGAACAGTAAGCATCCATTAGGAGGAAGAAGCCAGGGAAAGGACCCACTTAATTTCTTGCACTCTGTGCCTGCAGTTTTCTATTGGAGTGCAATTAACACTCTGTGTGTGTGCATGCATGTGCGTAATGAGGTAAATGAGAGAATCACTGGGGATTCCTGCTGAATGCATGTGCAGTATTTTTCCTAAATCTTTCTCCAAAGTATTTAATAGTAACCATTATGAACACTGTTTTTTTCCCCTTCCATGTATATTAAGCGTGCCAGTATCTGGAATTAAGATTAAATTGTGTCTCCACTTAAATTCAACTTCATTGAACTTTCACTTCAAAAACTAAATAACTTCTGGCTGCTTCAGTTAGCATCATAGAAAAAAAAGAAGAAGAAAGAACCAAAGCAAACCCCAACAGAAAAATGACAATGCACTATTAGGTTCTCCCTTCCACTGTCTTCCTGATCTCTAATCAGAAGCTGTTTAGAATTGATTTAGGGAATATACTTTCTCAGGGAATTTTTAGCGAATACACTTCCATATGTTGTAACTTAAGTTATAGGTCAGGCAAGAATGAAATGAATAGAAGTAGCTGGAAGTGATAATGAGCTGGAAATTCATAGTTTGTAATTTGGGATGAGATTTTAAAAACATGTTAGAGCAAACATTGCCAAAGGGATTGAGGTGTGTAAAGATCTCTTGCAGATCTGGGAACATTGTGGTTATTAAAGCACTGAAATATTTTTGCCCGTGTCCGATGGGTGGTATTTTCTCCTGTGCCAAATGCACAGAATATGTCTGTGTGTTTTATAGGACTTCCTTACTTAAGCCTTATACCTTTTATCAGTAGGGACTTTCATTTTGAGTTAGCTCTTGAATTATAGGATGATGCCTAAAGTTTACCATGTTTGAAGCTTTGGAGTAGCTGTGATTAAAGGGTTGGATCCTTTCCATCTACAGTCACAGAATCACAGAATTGTCACAGTTGGAAAAGACCTCCAAGATCACCACGTCCAACTGTCAACATCCCCCCCCACTATAAAATATATGTATATCAATATCTGTATCTGTATCACCCACTAGAGTATGTCCTGAAGTGCTGCCTACATGGTTTTAAATACTTCCAGGGATGGTCTCTCCACCAGCTCCCTGGGCAGCCCATTCTAATGCCTGACTACTCTCTCAGTAAAGAAATTCTTCCTCATATTTAATCTAAACCTCCCCTGGGGCAACTTCAGGCCATTCCCTCTAGATCTATCATTATTCACCTGAGAAGAGGACAACACCCACCTGCCCCCATCCTCCTTTCAGGGAGTTCTAGAGAGCAATAAGGTCTCCCTCTCAAACTCCTCCAAACCAAACATTCCCAATTCCCTCAGCCTCTCCTCACAGGATTTATTCTCCAGACCCTTCACCAGCTCTGTTGCCCTTCTCTGGGCTCTCTCCAGCAGCTCAATGTCCTTCTTGTAGTGAGGGGCCCAGAACTGAACACCGCACTCGAGGTGCGGCCTCACCATTCCTGATACAAGCCAGGATGCTCTTTGCCTTCTTGGCCATCTGGTCATACTGCTGGCTCATATTTGTCCATGTGCTGACCAACATTCCCAGGTCCTTTTCTGCCTGGCAGCTTTCCAGCCACTCCTCCCCAAGCCTGTAGCATTGCATGGGGTTGTTGTGACCCAAGGGCAGGACCTGGCACTTGGCCTTGTTAAGCCTCACATTATTGGCCCTGGCCCACTGATCCAGCCTGTCCAGGTCCCTCTGGAGACCCTTCCTACCCTCGAGCATATCATTTCTCCCAGCCAACTTGGGCTTGTCTGCGAACTTACTGAGTAATCACTCAATCCCCTCATCTAGATCACTAGTGAAGATACTGAACAGGACTGGCCCCAAAACTGATCCCTGGGGAGCACCACTGGTGACCAGTCACCAACTGGATGTAACTCCATTGACTGCAACTCTCTGGGCCTGGCCAGTCAGTTTTAAACCCAATGAAGAGTCCACTTGTCTATGCCATGAGCTGCCAACTTCTCAAGGAGAATGCTGTGGGAGATGGTGTCAAAGGCTTTACTGAAGTCCAGGTAGACAATGTTCACAGCCTTTCCCTTGTCCACTAGGCAAGTCACCTGGTCATAGAACCAGACCAGGTTGATCAGGCAGGACCTGTCTTTCCTGAACTCATGCTGGCTGGGCCTGATCCCCTGTCTGTTCTGCACTTGCCATGTGAGTGCACTCAAGATGAACCTCTCCATAATTTTTCCAGGCATCGAGGTCAGGCTGACAAGCCTGTAGCTTCCTGGATCCTCCTTCTGGCTGTCTTGTAGATGGGTCTCACACTGGCAAGCCTCCAGTCATCCAGGACCTTCTGTGTTAACCAAGACTGTTGGTAAATGATGGAGAGAGGCCTGGTGAGCTCCTTTGCCAGCTTCCTCAATACTCTCAGATGAATCCCATCTGAACCCCACAAACTTGTGGGTGTCCAGGTGCCATAGCAGGTCGTTAACTGCTTCCTCCTGGATTATGGGGGGGTTGTTCTGCTCTCCCTCCTTATTTTCGAGCTCAGGGGGCTGAATACCCTTGGGGCATCTGGTCTGACTAATGAAGATGGAGGCAAAGAAGGCATTAAGTATCTCATCCTTTTCTTCAGGAAGTAGTGGATACATTCCCTTAGGAACGGTGCCTTCACCTGAAAATTTGTGAAGTGTCCTTTGTGTTTGGTTTTGGATTGTGTGGAAACTCAAAAGCTGGCTTCCTGTTTCTTCTAGTGCATTCTGTGGAAAGAAGAAACCAGTACAGCAAACCCATATGTCACCTGCTTAGTTGAGTAGCCTTCAGAAAAAATGGCTTGAATCTTGGCTTTGCTGTTTGTAACCACTAAACCATTCTCCCCTTTGAGGGCAACACTAAGATCCACAATTCCTGATATTCTTCTCAGGACCTGTAAGATACATAACTGATGAAAGATAAAAGGTATATGAAGGTGTCTTCTCCTTCCAAGACAGTAAATGGATATAATTGCTGTCTCCTTAGGTTTTCTGGATGAAATCTGTTGGAGCATGTCTGCATTCAAGCTTGCCAACCCCATTCCTTTGTAGTCAATGGGAAGAAAATAGTTCGTTTATGATCCAATATATATCAGCTTTAAGGAAATGCCCACACTTGGTGAGGACATCATGTAGGCTGAGCTAGAGAAGTCCTTGCTGCAGGATGTTGTGAATGTTATTTGAGGGACAGCAACTAGTTTCTCAAAGTGGAACCCAGCTTTAGCTGTGCTCCAGTAAATGTGCCAGTTTGTCTCACTTGAAAACCTGCTGTGTTTCTTTAACTATGGGGAGAGTTCCAGGTAATTTCTCCAGATGTAGATGTCTAAAATTGAGGTAAGTCCTGTCTCTCAGGTGATGTGGGGCAGGATTAACCAAAAGTCAGTCACTGACTTCACCACCTTTGCGTTACTTCGTTCTAGCTTTAGTGCAAAGTGGCTTAGACTGGTTTTATGTAGAAATGTATATTGTTAGTATAAAAACATATTGAAGAAAGATGTGATTTCCACCCCCACCCCCTATACTTTGCTGTAAATCACTGAGAGTAGCCTCAGTGAGCTTTTCCATTGCTCTCTCCCTGCCAGCGCAGGAAATATGTCAGGCTTTGGTTATGTGTAACACATGTGCAATGAGAGCTGGGTTTAGAGAGCAGCATAACTTTTTAAACTTTAAGCACTCGTTAAGCAATGTTTTTTAGTTTTGCTTTTATGAGACTTTTCAGTCAGTGGATAATGCTAGCTTGGAAGCACTAAATCATGAAAAAAAATTCTGCCTAAGCACCTCCAGTGTAGTTGAAGACTGTGCCCTGCCAGTCAGCTCCATCTCTTGCTTAATGATATCAGGGGATAAGTATTCCTGTTTTGGATCAGCCCTTGACTTTTCACATGGGACTGCCTAGAGGACTAGTTCATATTAAATGCAAAAGTTTTTGCTGCTGTGTGAGCTTTCCTTACCAGTACACTGGACTGGGACTGCTATTAAATTACAGACCATACTGCACAAGCCATCAGATGGTGAAGATAATTGACCCGTGGTCACAAAAGACTTGGCTAGATGTGAACTGTTGAATTAGTAAAATTAAATAAACAGTTCATCCTTTTACTTTTGCTCTGTGAAGACTTGACTATATGTGTTTCTCTGTGTCATCACTTTGGGCTCAGTTACATTCTCACACAGAGTTGCGTCTCACGTATTTGTGGGTACACAGGAGAAGGAGCTGTGCAGGCAGAAGTATTCCTTTGTATCATCTGCACATAGTATTGCCCAGGTGCCTCTGCCCATGAGGATGAAAGGGGAGCCAAATCCAGGAACAGGAAATGCTTTATGTTATCAAAGATATCAAGTAGAGAGTCCTAAAGTGTGTCAGAGGAGAACTAAGAAGACCTTATTCTTCATAATATTTTAACTATCTTGAATTTATTATTTAGGCTTGCATGAGTTGCATGTGTGTGTCTGTGGGAAATGGGCTTCCTTTCTTCTTTGGAGCATTAGGCTGTTGAAGAACAAAGACACAAAGGACTGGTTCTGGACACTGAATGATGCTCTTGTCCATAAGCATGGTCATTCCAGGACAGCCATGTGTGATTGGAATTTAGCCCCTGCCATTGCTTTGTTTTTCTAGGACTCCAGTTTCCATGACTGTAAACTCAATATATGTAAAAGTGAATATTTCATGAGAATGACGATCTTTTTCTTTTTAAGCTGGCCTAAGGAGAAGAAAATCTCTGTCCCTTTCTTGCACTTTTCCCCATTAAGTCCTTTTCTGCACCTCACTCTTTCAGGGAAACAAAAAAATAAGACTAGCCAACCTCTGGGTTGCAAATTATTGATTTCATGCAAATTAGACAGGGGAAAAAGACAGATGCAGTCAGTTTTCTGTCTCCTTTACATGGAAATAATACTCCCTAGATGCTCATCTAGTTAGAAGAGAGCAAAGACTGCAAGCATTACGAGTTTTTCTTACATAGAAGTTCCTGAATGAATATGAAGTATTGCACAGAAAAAGAAATCTCTGGAAGCGCTTATCATTGCCTTCTACTAGGAATAGAAAGGTAAGGAGAATAAGAAATGGCTTTCATGTGTTCCTCAAAAATGTTTATAGCTCTTCCTAATTGACTGCTGTATTTCTCCTAGCTACAAACCTCAGGATTTCTCCTTTTGCTGAGTAAAACTCGGTAAGAGGTGGCTTTTTTCTCCCCCTTTTTTCCCCTCTTTAGTTCTAGTTTTGTAGATTGAAGCACAAATCAGGCAGGAATGAACAAGCAGGGTATTAAAAGGAACATGCAGATTTCTGAGTGCATGCGGTTCCTGCCAAGATTTGATTTTACACAGAATGAAATACCTTTGTTCCCCTTTGTATGATTGTTTACTAATTGCAAATATATAACTAATTGGATCTTGAGTCCTTACCTTATATATCACTGAACTCCAAAGTGAAAATCTTGATAAGAGAGACAGTTTTCTGTGACTTCTTTTAGTTGGTAGAATTTATAAGTCTCTCAGTGTTTTTCTGTTACTTAAGACTGATGATATGAACTTCCCTGAACCAGTTTAATACTTTCCTTGAAAACTTTAATTTTTTTCCCCTGTATATGTTGTTTGCTAAACAAAATACAGTTTTGTTTATAAAGAATAAAGAAAGGGTAAAGAAAGGGTAAAGAAAGGGTAGAGTCAGGCTAATGTGCTGTCCAAAGTTTTTGATTAGCCAGTGAAGAACAGAGCTCTTGTCATTTTGAGACATATGTGGGACCCTTGGCACTGAAGAAGGTTTTGTATTAAAAAATGTTGGACTTGTCTGAATAGATACTATCTGCAACCTTGTGTGCCAAGGAGTGGTGCTGTGTTGAGTCAATGAGGACTTTCTGTTGGAGCCTAATGACAGAATTGTCTTGAGGCACCAAGCCATAGCAACTTGAAGAGACAAAACTAGCTGTGGTTGAACAAGTGGCCTTCAACAATGTGTTCCTTTGAGCTTCTAAATCTTGCCTTGTACTTGTGTAGCAAGGGTCCAGGAGATTCACCAGCCCAGAGAGGCAGTCTTTCAGCACTGGAGACTTGAGTCTGAGTGGAGAAGTACTTTGTGGAAAAACAAAGCAGAAAACTCCAAGGAGATACTGCATGGTGGCTACTTCTTCCTGGGGACGAGTCACTTTATATTACTCTGGTGACTGTGTTTTGTTTTAAAATACACTAACAGCTTCTTTTTAAAGATATTCAAGGCATTGGTAAGTAAGCAAGTGATTTCTCAAGCTTTTTTATAGTTTCTTAAGATAGCAGGTAGAGATCACAATTGGTGATTCGTTTGTCAATTGTGTTTGGAATGTACAGTTAAGGGGCAGTTGCAATGTGCATTGTATTTGATTAATGTCTTTAGACTAGTGTAATAGATAATTTGTAGTCAGAACATATTATTTGTAATTTAAATGTGTCTTGTGTTGTTTTTCATGCAAGCTAGGAAGCCTTCTTTGGCTGAATGCTCTCTGAGGAGCTGAACTGGCTTTACATGGTCTTTTGATGGTATATTTGATTCTCTGTGTACTAATCTGAAATGGTGTTCATGGTTTTTAGTCTTTCCCCTCTGAACCACTAATATCCCAAGAGAATAAGATACAAAGCATTTCCCTGAAAATAATATATCTTTCTGGTCTGAATGTCTCTAACATAGTTTTTCAACCCATCTGAACATAAGCCTCAGAAAATCCTGTGCGTCAGTCATGCAGAGATACTGTTGTTCCTTCCTGTAGTAATTCTTCTGTGGCATTCTTAATGATTCAAATCTAATCAACAGGGTCCACTGACTTGCTCAATTTATGTTTTATTGCATTTCTAGTAGGATACCTAGCACATAAATCTCAAAGTACATTTGAAGTAGCCGTAAATGACAGCTGAAAATGTCTCCAGAGCAGTACAGTCTTTGCAGTCTAGAGGAGGATTTGTCAAGTAAGCTACTGTTCTGCAGTCTTTCTAGTTGAGCACTGGGATGACAGTAGTATCTTAGCAGCAAAATGCTAGAAAAAGGTATCTTTTCCATTGTTTCATTTAGAGAAGAAACCCAGGCACCTATGAAAAAGTATCCTAAATGAGGATATAAGTCTTGATTCTGCACATATTCATGTTACTTCTGCAGCTTCTTGTCAACATCAGCTGGACAGAATTAGATTTCCATGTTTTTTTCTGTGGTGAATGGAAAGAGCTTTTGTATCTGTTTTGTTTCAGAGGTTTTTACATGATCATTGAGGTAATTATATATCTTGATACATCTGCCATAGTGGCACTGTCCTTTGTTGATTGACTTTCATGGCAACAGCAATGAAAGAGAAAAGGGGTGGAGTGGGAGGATAATTCAGGGGAAGGAATAGATAACCATGATCTGAGACCACCAAAAGACATTTGAAAGGAGAAAAACATTAGCTATGTAAGTTTATATGTTTTGCTCTTGGTTTAAAAAGAATTGTATTTTTTTTTTAATCAAGTATGTGAAAAAAAAGTAATCCTATAGCTAAGCATTTGCAGAACAGCTGACTTCCCTCATGGGGTTCTCTGAGAAAACAGAAAGGAGCCAGTTCTGACCCAAATGCTGTCTCTGGTAAATCAGCTAATAAGACCTATCCTATAAGCTTTAGAGACATGCCTGTTCTAATGAATTTCATGCAATTTTTTGATCTGGCCTGTCTGACCTCTTGGTGCCTTTCTGCACAGAGTAAGTTTGGACCTCTCAGTGAAGTGCAAGTTGTAATTGCTCAGTTGTATTGGGATGTCCAGGAGACTGGGCATTGCTGCTCTAGCACCAGAGATGAGATTCACCCCACTAGGTCTGCATTGGAGTTACCCTCATTCTCAGACTTTAGTGCAAAGAAAAGCACACATCCTAAAGGGTCATCTCCTTGGTGTCCTGCTTCCCAATAACTGTATCTAGTTCAGATACAGTTCTTCAGTTTTAGATGAAATGGATATTCCTGCAGTTTACTGACTTCCCTGCCTGCAGAGTGGCAAGAGTGCTGATTCAGGAGAGCACTTAATCATGTGCCAGTCCTTGAGAGAAAGACATTTTTTAAAAAAGAGGGTAAGAAAAGTTTACATATGTTAATGACAAGCAGAATATTCCCAGGTGGTCCATTAAAATGTGAAATATCAGACAAAGATTTCCCTATAGAAGACAAAATCTTACACTTAGCTGTCAAGTTTCAAGTTTGTATTTCATCTATAATTTCAAAAGCTATATATTTTTTTAGTCTTCTGATTCTGTGTGTATATTCTTGAACACACACATATACAACACACACTCTTGTCCCCTCAGTGTACATCCCACCTGTGCATACTCACAAGATGGACATGCCTGTGAGCTGCATATGCAAGGGGGTATGGTTGTTGGGTGGGTTTTTTTGCCTGTGTGCACAATGTTTTTACAGACAGGTTATGTATGTTTATGCCAAGGGATCAGTTAAGAGACCAGCTTCCTGCTGTAGGAAACACAGAACTGGACTGTGTGTAGCTAGAACAAAAGCAGCTCCAAGATAGGGAGCTGCCTTTTCAATAGATGGGGTAGATACTATTTTGGGGAAAGGGATAATGCAGGAGCAAGGTGGTCACAGTGTTGGGTTGGACACGTTGCCCCAGCACTGTGGCTTTGTGTGTAAGAAATCTGTTCAAAATGTGCTGAATGATTTTCAGTGAGTAGGAGGTTACCAAGGAGAAATTAACTCATGGAAGGTAGGGGAGAGGGGGAATCACAAAAAGGGTACATTTTAATATTGTCTAAACTAAAAAAAAGAGGGTTTTTTGTTCATTTTTATTGTAATTCCAGATAGAAGAACTTATGCAGACCTGGGAACACTGTTAAACAGCAATTCAGTAGCACAAACCTGTGGTCTCCTCTTGAGCTGCATGAAACCAGAAAACCTGACATTTGTCGGTGGGTTTCAGAACTTGAATAACCAGGAGAAAGTAGAAGAAAATAAGAACAGCTATGAGGGGCCTCAGATGCATCTCTTCGTGCATCTTTGTTACCTGGAGGCCAGTGCTGCATGCATTGGTGTCCAATGACAAAGTTACTGTCCCTTGTCCATCCCAGCTGTTCTTCCTCCCTCGCCCTAGGTCTGGACGCCTTCACTCTTGTAGTTGCACCCTACACCAGTCCTGGCAGAATGATCCATATTATGGAAAAACAACCATTAAAAAACCAAACATTTAGCAAATCCAGGCATCTTGGCTGCACTAGGTATGGGAGCAATTACAGCACTGGCAGATGGGGTAGGAGGAGGCAGTGTTGGCTTGGGCTCAGCCAGCACAGGATGTGTGTTGTCAGCCTGGCTGTGCAGCTCCACTGGTCTGCAAATGCCTCTGAGGGAATACAAGAGGAAAACATAGGAGTGGTTTCGCTCATAAGCAAAAGCAAACCCTGAATACTGAGTTTAGTTCACCCTCTCAGAGCCTCCTGGAGCAGTATTCCACCTCAGCCCTCTGAGGCCCTGTCTGTAGGGTTATGGTGCAGTGCAGCTCTGTACTGAAATGGCTGTAGCCACGCAGGATCAGCTGCCTGCATCAGCCAGGGTGGGACATCAGTCAGGAGAGGGATTTTTGGAGCAGCATGCTGTTTGCTGGGTTAGGAGGCAATGTGAACACTTGGTAGGGGAGGCTTGGCAGAACTGCAGTACCCTGAATCACAGTATGAAGAGATAAGAGATGAGGGGGGGCACAGCCTTTACTCTAGCAGGATGTAAGCCTCTTTCCCTGACCCCATACATGCAAGCAAAAGAGATGATTGTTTTGTTACTGAGATCTGGAGGTGGTGTCAGCAATACAGTGTTAGGGTTTCCCTGGCTTGGGTGATACAGGTGGGAGGGCATGAGAGAGCTCTGCACCTTCAGCTGGGGGTAAGTGGGCTGCAGCTAACACCAGGTGGGATCCTGGAGGAAGAGAAGAGGTTGTTAAATGTAGCAAGTGTGGGATTGTTCTGCCAAGTCACTGCTTGAGTAGAGAACAAAGGTAGGTGGTGGCATGAAGTCCTTACACCCTCTGAGCTGAGGTAGGACTTGTGTTTAGGTGCTAAAGGACTCCTAGGGGTGGATGCTGATGGGTGGAATGAGTAGATTATGTTACTCCATAAAAGAAGACAAGAAATAAGGTTATTCTGGTGTGTAACTAAACTTTTCATTTCTCCAGAGATTCAGTTACCAAGCAGATAACAAAGACCTTGTTTGGCTTAGAGGGAAGGCAAAGTAGTCTACCAGTTTTTGGTGGTTATATTTGTTTCTTACAGAAACTACCTTGGTGATGGTTGGTACAGAGGTGGCCAGTGTGTATCTGTGTCTCAGTATGGTCCTAAGTAATGCTGATTCTGCCCAGCTCTGGCTATGACCTTCATTGCACATCCTAAAGCACACTTTGGTTTTGTTCCCCCTAAACAATTTTAAATACTGGGGCACACAGAGGTGAAACATTTCAGTTACAGATGTGCGTAGTACCTTCCTCAGCAGTGCAGCAGGCAGCCCTCACACTCCTGCAGCCGGGCTGTGTCCCTGGCTCCCCTGCCTCTTCCTTGCGTCACTGGAGCTCTTAGTTTTGTTTTGCATGATTTGCAGAGGGCTAAATCTGTGTCCAGGAGTGTTATTTTTAGAGTCCTGAAAATAGGCTAACGTACAAAAAAAGAGATTTTTCTGGTAGTTTAATGAACCATTTTTGGATTTGTGTTGGGGGAGAGGAGGAAGGAAGTAAGGTGGAGGGACTTTTCACATCATCTTCCTAGTTAATTAATGAGCAGAGGGTCCATTGATGGTGTTAATATTCTCCCAGCTCCATGTGCACTCTCCCATCCAATTCTTCCCCCTTGATTTATTTCCAAAACTCCTCTTTCCTTATCCACCTGCTTTTTCTCCCTTCTGCCACCCTGTGTCCTTCAGCACTGCCCCAGATGTCTTCTTTTGCTCCTGCTGCCTGCATTGTCAGCTGCACACAGATTGCATTTCCCTGAATCAGTTTTAAGGAGCTGTTGATGGAGGTGGATTTCAGGAAAATGCCTACAGTTCATTTCTCAGTTCCTGCCAGGACAAGTTTCAAGTGTTTACATTGCTCATTCAAGGTCTAGAGCTGGGCAGATGCAAAGACTGGCACACCAGAGAAGTTCTTGTCCTGTGCTTTCTGACCGTGTGTATCTCAGCTTCTTGGGAAGGGTGACTGGTATCCAGGGGTGATGTGGGTGTGCTGACTTTGAAATCATCATGAAGGCAGTTGGTGCTGTGCTACCTGAGGTAGGTCATTTGGCTGAGGTCAGTTGGGGGGTGGGGAAAGTGATATTTTGTACTCTCATTTGTACCTCATCTGTGTACTAATAAAAAAATAAAAATAAAAAATAAAAAAAAAAAGAAAAGAAAAAGAAGGAGGTAGGAAAGACAAGGAGGCAGAAGTTGTTGACCTTGAAGTGCTGTGCTTCCAGGGAAGCCATCCATCCGCTGCCCTGTGTTGAACTGAGTGCAGGACTGGATTGCTAACCCTTTTCTCTGACCCTGGGGACTTCACGTTTCAGAAAGTGCGAGTGAGGATTTTATTAGACATAGAGGAGTCAGTTTTTAAGAAAAGCTTTTAACCTTGTATTTAGCAGCATGGTGTTGACATGGAGGTCTTTGTCTTTTGTACTGCTAGCATCTTCCCTCTTTCTCTACTCCACCTGCAGTACTGTGTTTAAAACTCACCTGGGTGCTGCCCACCTAGTGATGATGGCAGCTGTTTGTCATACTGAATGATTTCTCTCTATCTTACCTCATATATGTTTTGGCTTAAGGTATAACCCAGGCCTCCAAAAGTTTAGTCCTGGATGTGCACCCACTGACATCTGCAGCAGAGCAGCAGTTCCAGCTGTGACCAAAGTGATCCTGGCAGCAGCTGCTGCCCCTTTGGGGTAAAGGCCTTCTCAAAGAAGTTGTGGCTGTGACCTGAAAGCAGAGTGTGTTTTTCCTCATATCCTTCCAAGATAAAAGTCCAGAAAGACAACCACCATTTACAGACTAATTAGCCAGAAGCCTCCAACTCATTCAGCATTATCCAGATGTTATCCTGCTAATTTCAAGGCTGTTACTCAAGTGCAAAAACTGACAGACAGGAGTTCAGAGCAGAGCTACATCAGCTGTTGTCAGGAATCCCATTGGTCAGGGCTTTCATGGGATGTGTGATCTTTGGCCAGCACACCTGTGCTGACAAGAAGTCCTCAGAATAGACTTCTTGTAGCTAGACCAGCAAAACCTTGGTTTTACTGTTTTTGCTGATGTGGGGAAGGAGAAGCTTTCCTGCAGCTTGAGTGCTGCCAGTGTCAATGGTGATTCTGTCCTGTAGACCCCAGTCTGGCTGCTCTAGCAGCCTCCTTAGTAAGAACTGCCCTAAGTGGGTACAGTGGGAGGTTCCCATGAGGAAGTCAGGACTGTGCTTGCTTTTGTTTCATTTTTTTAAAGTCTTTTGAATACGTTTTTTAAAATGTACATCTTGTTCTCAAGAATGCTTTGATCTTATTAATCTTTTCATCTATACATCAATCTGTTGTGTGAAAATGCTGGGACATGCTTTTATTGTGGCATTGGGCTTCTTTAGTTTTTGGTTGTTTTTTTTTTTTTTTTGTGGGGGGGGA